>MU839428.1:0-344349 GCA_030685255.1 Podospora conica | reverse complement strand
AACAAGAGCCAACAAGAATTCCGGAGCAACAATGGAATCAGCAACAGCAGCGACATCCACCTCAGCAACCCTTATCCCAACACCCACACTCCGGTCCGGACTCAAAGAGACCAGAGAACCGACAGCAAGAGCCAGGAAAGACGTCAGAGCAACAATGGAGCCAACACCAGCAACCGCCGCGAGTACCCCAGAACAACTCAGTCACCCACGCCTATTCCCAAAGCTTCAGTGCCCCGCCACCCCAGACCCAGCAGCAGCAGCCGGTGCAACAAACTCCACAAATACGGCCTCCTCAGGGATACAACATGCAACCAGCAGCACAAGGTCATACAAGTCCTCGACGAGAGCCACCTTCCCAGTCCGGCCAGCAGCAGGTCCGTACGACCAAGACGCAACCGCCTCCGCTAGGCCTGCATGGGGAGGGTGCACAGCCAGGTTGGGGAGGACAAGGTCAATACGGTCAACCTCAATATGGGCAGACTCCGCCTGCCCCCCTTGATACGTCAAAGACTCTACCTCTTCCGAAGAAGGCGGTGGCGAGCCCGGTCGAACTTCCATCCTCGCCGATAGCAGTTGAACTCTCGTCCGTCCCGGCCTCGTCGTCGAGCCAGCAACCGCAGAGCCCACCTGCTACGGTGAAGCCGCTGCAACAGGAACCACCGCGACAAGAACCTCCACGGCAGCAACCTCAACGACAAGAAGCACCGCGACAAGAAGCACCACGACAAGAAGCACCACGACAAGAACCTCCACGACAAGAACCTCCACGGCAGCAACCTCGACGACAAGAAGCACCGCGACAAGAAGCACCACGGCAGGGACCACTTCGGCAGGAGCCACTTCGACGAGAACCACCAAGACAAGAACCACCGCTGAACCAGGCACCTCGACAAGAGCCAACCCGACAAGAACCGCCTCGACAAGAACCTCCTCGACAAGAACTCCCGCGACAAGAACCTCCTCGGCAAGAACCTCCTCGACAAGAACCTCCTCGACAAGAGCCACCCCGACAAGAACCACAACGACGGGAACCCCCGCGACAAGAGCCACCGAGACAAGAACTGACACGACAGGGACCAGCAGCTCCAGGTCCGAACCAGGGTACTTTTGCGGCTCGGAACATGGGGAACGAAAACCAGTCGGGTGGGAGGCGACCATCGGATGACACGACGCAGAGACAGAAACAAGTCCCTGTCGACAGACCACCACCACCCCAAGTGCAAAAGCAAGCGCCGCCGTCATCCCAGCATCAACCGGCATCGCGTCTCCCCCCTCGGCAAGCACCAGTCCAGACGCCAGAGCAGCAACCAGTCAATCCACCACGGCCTCTCCCGAGTGACAAACTTCCAAATCAAGCCGCCCGGGAGACTATACCTGCCAAAAATACCCAACCACCGGCCCCAGCCAAAGCCCCGAGCCCGGTCCCCGAACCAACACCACCCGCCCCAGCCAAGGCGGCCGAAAAGAAATGGGGCGACACATCTGGATATGACGGATCAGGATGGGGCGATGATGATGATTTCTATTGAATCTTTCCGCTACTACTCGACAGAGTTAAACACGCTGAATTCAGTTTTCCAGTTACCCCTATCCAACCCATTCATCTTGCTATGAAGCCCCCCCCCCGAGTCTACCACCAATCAGCCACATGCGCCCCCCCCCTCCGCCACGTCCTCACCTCCCCCTCGGCATACCGCCCCCAATTCCCAATCAACACATCCACCCTCTCATGAGGCCGCACCTTGCCGGGCTTGTAGTACACCTCCTTGGCGCCATAGTGCAGGTCGTACAGCCGCAGCGCGTGGTCGGTCGCCGCGGCGATCATGGTCTGTCGGTCGTCGCCTTCCGGAAGCTGGAGTAGGTCGGACAACCGGTTGCCCTCGCGGGTGACCGCCGAGCGGAGCGTGTCCTTGGCGATCCGTCGGGGGACGAGATGCTTGGGGGGGCGGGCGGGGAAGCGCCAGGAGGCTTCCCAGCGGATGAGGGCTTCGAAGGCGGTGGCGAGGGAGAGGGAGGAGGGGGTGGGCGGAGGGGGGCGGAAGGGGTGGGAGAGGGAGAGGTGGGCGTAGAGGTGGAGGTGGGCGCGTTCGGCGGATTCTATGGGGGGCGGGGGGTTAGTGCTGCTGGGTTGGGGTGGTGAAGGGGGGTGGGGACTAGGGGCGTACTGTAGTCGATGGATGTTGTGGATGGGTTCGGGATTGGGTGTCCTGGGGGAGGAGGCGCTCTGGATGTGGTGTGCGTTGGGGTGGTTGTCTGTCGTGTGGGAGGAGGGAGGTGGGTCATTTTGGATGAGTTGGAGTTGGGGGTTGCGGAGTTTGTCTGCCGTGTGGGAGGAGGGAGGAGGGACATGTTGGATGAGTTGGAGTTGGTGGTTGGTAAGTTTGTCTGTCTTGGGTGAAGAGGGACGACGGGTTTTTGGACAAGAACAAGAGTTGGTGAGTTTTTCTGTCCTGGGGCAAAGGGTATATATACTAATATGTGTTCAGAGGACTTGACGTCAACGTACATCCACATCGAACCACAACCGGCAAGCCGCAAACCTAAAGCATGCACATGCATGTCGGCAATGCAACGGGAAATAACCAACTGTGCCACCGACTGGACTGACGCCAACAGGTCTCGAACCTATTCAATCAGATCAAAGGGACTACACAACGGGTCCGAAGCTACGTGGTTGCTCCTCGGTTGGGCACCGGCGATTGAACGTCTGATGAGAACTCCCACGACAGTTGCCATTAGTCGGACAAGGACGGCACTTGGATCTCGGGCACATATAACAGGTGAGATACTCCCACTTCCAACGAGTTAGGTGACCGACTCCGACTTTTGTTGATATCAACCTCAGGGCCATGGTGCAGACCCCGAACCGACGCCATCACCCACATGACACTCCTGGCCGTCCAGGGGGCCTCGATCACCATCAGGACCGGTCCCGGTGCATTCCGATCGCGTTCGGGACCGGTTGGTCCCCATCTCGTGATGTCGACTCGATCACCATCGGGACCGGTCCCGGTGCATTCCGATCGCGTCCGGGACCGGATGGTCCCCATCTCGTGATGTCGACCGCGTCTACAGCCGCCCCGATCGCGTCCCCGGCGACCTCCCCCGGCGATCGAAAACCCATGGTCCCATCTCTCCATCACCATCACTGGGGGATGCCCGACAACGTCGATGATGCCTTCGCGCCGCGAAGATGCCGTAGTGCGTTGGGGACGATGGTGGGGCGGTGGCGATTGGTTACACGCTGTGCCTGTCAGAGGAGGACCGCGGCGGCAGCTATGATGATGGCCTTGGAGGGGGTAGAGGGGCGGTGGTTTCGCGATGTTTCTACACGGCTTTTTTACCTGTCTGGAGTAGCCTGGGACACGACGCGGGGGCTTCGCGGGAGGGGTAAGGTGGGGGAAGGAGGGGAGGACATAACAAGACCAGAAATCGGCCGAATCCGCTCGTGTATGCGAGTTCTGATACAGCCGCCGTGCGAGGCGGCCTCGCATTCAGTACCCACATTTCCCGTGCCGCCACTGCTGACTTGACTTGCAACATAACATACAAAGACCGTGCCCCCTCAGTCTTTCCCTCCACTCACGCAGCCGCTAGTATTTATTGCCATTCAAAGTCCCAGCACGCCTAAGGCAGAAACGCCCCCCAACGAAATGGAACTGACCTTCGTTGACTACGGTAGGTACCCCCACCTTCCCCCCACCTACCTTCCCCCCCCTTCATTAACCGGGTTCCCCACACCCCCCCCCCAGGCCTCGCCCATAAGATCCACAAACACGTGTACCCCCGGCCCCCCCCCTCCTCGCACCCCCCCCGTCTCCCGCGCGACATCATCATCATCGCCGCCGGGTGCGAGGCGCTGCACAGCTGGGTCATGGAGCGAGAGCGGTCTCCCGAGCTGATGATGCCGCCCCTGTCCATGGTCGGCCCCCCGGAGACGCTGCCCCCCACGCCCGCCCCCACCCGCGCCCACATGTGGCTGATTCAGGCGGCGTCGGTGGCGGCGGACGAGCTCTTCCGCGAGGACCCGACGGGGCGGCCGCCGGTCGAGCACGGCGACGCGATCCGCGGCGCGGCGAAGCAGGCGCTGCTGCTGTGGGAGGAGTGGGAGGAGACTGGTGGTGGGGATGGTTGAGGTGCGTGCCTGACTGGCACCCAGCCTCGTTGGGAGGATGCAGGTCGATTGAGGTTTGCCCTTGACACGATGATGATTGCCGCTGATGACTGGAGATTTCGAGGTCGAAGATTGGTATTGCTGTGACGGGTGACCTTGAGTTGTTGTGTTTGACGTGTACAATTAACAGATTTATAGATGGCTGCCTAATAGATTGATAGCAGGCAGGTAAGGCTCTCCATCCCCCCCCCCCCTTAATCCTCCTCCCGATCGCTCCCCCTCAACAACTCACCCCCCGGGCCGTTGTCCAGGCGACGAAATAAAAACCAATAAACCCTTCGGTCCTTCGGGTGGGGGAATTATCCATCTCTCTCGCCTCCGGCGATGGAGGGACATTAAAACAACTCCCTTCCCGGCTCGTAAAACTCCCTCGCCTCCGGCGATGGAGAGACCCTTAAAGCAGGCAGTGCCTTAAAACAACTCACTCCCCGGCGGCTCGTAAAACTCCCCCTCGCCATACACCGCGTCATACAAGCGCATCACCTCGGCCGCCGCGTCCGCGACGGCGGCCTGGTGCGCCGACGGCGTCGTCGTAGTCGTAGACCCTAGCAGGATCTTGTCGACCTCGTCGCCCGCGAGGGCCGCTAGAGACGTCCGGGCTGCGGACCGCGGGATGCGGATGTCAGGGCCATCGTGCTGGTGCTCGGAGTCCCATTGCCTGAGGGCTTCGAAGGCGGCCGCGCCGGTGAGGATGTCCGGCGGGATGTCGGGGGGCCCGGGGAGGGGGTAGATTTGGGAGTGGGCTGCGTGGGCGGTGTCTGAGATGGGAGGGTTAGGGTTTGGTGCACCACCGGGGGGGGGGGGGGGGTACCGAGGGTTTGGTGGGTCATTTTGGGTGGGTTGGGTGGTAAGGAAGAGGAGGGGGGGAAGGAGGGGGAGGGAGGAGGTGGGGGTTGATATACACTCTCGGTGTATCTGGGTGCTTTGCTATGTGAGCATGCTGTGTTTGACGTCAAGATCTCGGAGCGTGAGCCCGACGACGGGGAATAGGTCCGGAGCTTGGCACAGACGACAGCTGCTGGCGGGATTGGGGTTTCTGATGCTGGGTTTGGATTGACCTTGCGGAAATTCGGATCAGTATCAGCATGATCAAGTCAACCTGGGGAAGGAGCTTGTGTTTGAAGCAGGAGCGTTCGAGCGAAGCCAGCAGGCCGCTGCAGGCGCCCCGGAGAGCTGCCGGAGGCGTCCGGGTCAATATTTTCTCCGACTTGATGCTGTTCTGCGGCATTGCACGCATATGTACAACCCAAATTTTTCAACCGCGGTCCAGAGAAAGGGAAATTCCGCCTTTTCCTCCCCGAATACATCGGAGCCTTCCGTGTTCCGGCCTCCGCCCTCGGCCTTGAAAAGGGGTCAAGTGGAGAACAACAACAAACAAACGGTCGTCGCCGTTGCATCCGCATCCCTCCCGTCTTGGCAAGGCTTAATCCCACCGCCAAGCCCCCCCCCTCCCCAAGGTACCGTACCCATCTCACACGCCCCCACCAGCAGCCCCCGTAACATCCACCAGCCCCCACACAATCCCCTTATCCGCCGCCCCGGTCCCCCCGAGTCCGGCACACGTATACAACCCCACCGGATTCCCCGCCGTGGCGCGCATATACTCCAGATCAAGACAACTCTCTACCGCCCCCACCATCATCAGCATCACCCCCCCTTCCACTCAAGAGAGAAAAACTCACGCGGCTTAACCGACCCCTCAACCGCCACCCTCCCATCCGCCATAACCGTCCACCTCTGCCCATCCACCTTCTCATCGCACTCGCCCAGCGCCACGCGCGCCATGTCCTTCCAGTTGGCCTTGGCGCCGGCGTCGATGCACAGCGTGGTGTTCGCGAGCTGGATGCGCGTGGTATTGCCGACGGTCAGGAGGGCCCACTGCTGCGAGGGCTTGTTGGCGAGGGGGTTGACGACGAGCTGGACGCCGGCTTTGGCGGGGAGGGACTTTGGTTCGATGACGAATTTGGGGTTGACGGGGGTGGCGAGGTAGACTTTGCGGGGTTCGGAGGGGGACGGGGGGGTTTGGGAGAGGGTGAGGGTCGGGAGGGAGAGGAGGAGGAGGGTGGGGAGGTGCATTTTGGGGTTTGTTGGGGGGTTTGGTGGGGGTGGGGGGTACAGAATTTGGAGAAGGGATTCAATGGGAAAGGGGTGGGGGATCAAGTCGATGTGGTGGTTCTGGGTCGGGGACAGGGAAAGATATATGTGATATTCTCGCAGAGGGGAGAGATCGTATGGGTGAAGAGTGCCAATGGCTAATTGCAGCATCCATATGGGATGCAGTTGTAGATCCGGCCGAGTTCTCGGTTCTCGGTTCTCGGAAGGGGGAGCATCGGGGCAATCTACGGGCTATATTAATCGGTGGGGAAGTGCAGTCCCGGCGATCGGCAGATGTTCCAGAAGAGAAAGCTTGATTCCAACCTTGATATTCCAGTTTCTGACAACCTTTCGACAACATTTCCGACAATTGCTCCCGTAACAACTGCTTTCCAGTCAGTGCTTGGATCAAACTCGGACAAGCACAGCCAGCATGTTCGGCAAGGTAAACACCAGCACCAAAATGCAAGCTGCAGCGGACCGAGTCCGGTTCATATCCGCGACCCAGAGTCCAGAGTCTTGGACTTGGAATCTTGACAATCCTTTTGGGTTGAGTTTGTGAGAGCCGTCACAGGGAGGAAATGAAGAGAAGCGATCACTTCCACCTGTGTCGAACACCAACTCACCCCGCCCACTTCGGATCCCAGTCTTCCAAAATCTTGCCCAGGTCCTTCAACCTCACCGGTTTCGTCAAAAACATGTCCACCCCGCTGTCAAACGCATCCTTCTGACTATTCGCAGACCCGAGTCCCGTCAGTGCGATGATCATGGCCGGCCGCTTCCCTTGCTGCGCCTTCTCCAACTTCCTGATGTTGCGCGTGGCTTCCATGCCATCCATAATCGGCATCGAGATGTCCATGATGATGATGTCGTAGGGCTGGTCCGTGGCGGCGCTGAATGCTTGCACCGCCTCGAGTCCGTTTTTGGCCGTCGAGTATTCAAAGGAGCAACGCCCGATGAAGGTACTGAGGAGCTGTGTGGGTGATTAGTACTTGACGGGATGAATGGGTACCATGTATGGACTCACGTGGAGGTTGATTTTGTTGTCTTCAACTAGCAACAGCCGCGGTTTTGTCCCTCTGGGAGGGGCAGGAATGGAGCTTTCCGCTACCGCCGCGACTGCTGCTTGTTTGGTAAGGGGTTTGGTAAGGGGCTCAGCTTTGGTCGTGGTACTACTGAAGTAATCTTCTCGCATACGCTGCTGCTCCGCTGAAAAGGGATCGGGGGTTTGCGCAAACAAGCTGTTGTTTGGGGAGCTGAACGTGCACGAGGCCGGTCCAATCGACGGCGAAGTGGCTGCCGAGGACTGAGATATAGTTCCCAGGCAAAAGTCAAAAGCTTCTGCAAATTTGTGAGGTCCGCATCTGTTCAAGTCAGAGGGCGTGAGATTTCAATGTACTGCCGAGGATGGGATTGGGGGAACCCACGGCTTGGACACAAAGTGGGTGAGCTCGCGCGCGGCGCGGCGTCCGCCTCGGGCGACTTTCTTTCCGTATTCTTGATGCAGCTCTTCGTGAGAGCATAGTGCAATGACCGGGACACCGGGGAACGCATCTAGAATACCTGCACGCCTGAATTGGGCATCCCATGGTTAGCACAAGGTGCAGGCACAGAGCTGTGGGGGAGGAGAGGGGCTTATGGGATGATCAAAAGAGAAAAGAGAGTAGTAGCCCACTTGTTTGCGATATGAATGTTGGGCGGCGAAGATGCCCATGTAGACGGCGGGGCGATCGTCAGGCCGAACCACTGCTTGGCCATGCTCTCAATCGACTCCCGGAGTAGCGGCAGCGAAGACTCCTTGTCGGTCCGTTCAATCCATTCCCCACGCCCATCCGCATCTACAGATCGCCTCAGAGTAGCATTGTCATCCCCAAAGCCCAAGAGGCCTATCCTCAGTCCCTCGGTTTTGTCTCTCGCGGTCCGGATGGCTTCTTGATTCTTGGCAGCCAGATGGCGGAGTTCTCCCCTTCCAGGGGGTGGCGGCACCTGGTTCATAATCAGCGTCACCACCACCTGCGTTCCCACGCCCGGCTCGCTCGTAATCGAGATGCGGCCACGCAGCGAACGGACAATCTGCAGCACGATGCTCAAGCCCAGGCCAGTGCCCGGATTCAGGGGGTTCTCCTGCGTGAAGGGGGCGAACAGATCGCCGTGCAAGTACTCGGGGTCGATACCCCGGCCGCTATCCGCAACCGTGATGGTGATGGTCGACTTGGAGGCGTCGATGTCTTGGGCTTGAAGCGAAACCTTGATCCACCCCCGATCCGTGTACTTGAGTGCGTTACCAAACAGGTTCATCAGCACCCGGCGCAAGGCGCCTGACTCGGTGCAGAAGAACCAGTTGGGTCGCCAAGCGATGTCCAGGATAACATCGATCGACTCCTTCCTATGCTCGTTGAAACTGACATGCCCCGTGTTGCTGATGATGCTGTTCCCACGCAACGCCTCCTCGGAGAAGCCGCCGCTCGCCTCATCGGCCGTCGCAAACCGCGAGGATGGGCCGTTGCCCTCGGACTGGAATTCGTGTCCCGCGAATACAGAATCGATGACGTCCTCGGTCAGCAGGCTCAGGTTGACATCAACACTAAGATTTGCCATGCCCGAGGGCGAGCTATGCTTGGTGAAGTTGTTGATCTTTGCAAAGTCCAGCACGTGCTGAATGGTGTCGAGCAAGGTTCGACCGCACCGCTCGATAGTGTCGATCATGCCGCGCTGGAACAAGTCGAGAGAGGTATCATGAAGCAGCTCGGCCGAAGCCAAGATTCCATGAAGTGGCGAACGCAGCTCGTGGCTGATGGAGGAGATGAAGTCGGACTTGGCCCGGTCGGTGCGGACCACGTCGAGGCGTGCCACCTCGGCCATGATGCTATTGCCAAACGCTGTGAGGTAGTTGAGATCTCCGCTGCGCGTCAGCACCCTGTTGGTCGGGTTGACGGTCCACATGCAGCCCGCCGCAAACCAGCGTCCCCCGTTGGCGTCCCAGAGCGGCACCACCACAACACTGCGTGCACCTGGGAGCATGGCTCCGAGGGTCGCGGCTTCATACATCTCCTTCTTGCCATGCCCAAGTTCCGGTGTATCCGTAAGGCTGAAAACATGGCCCTGAGGATACTTGTTTAGCAAAGCCAGGAGAAACGATTCGGCCAGCGGCTTGAGTGCAGACACCCCGTCCCCGTGTAGACTGGAGTGTGGCGACGTCCAGAGACTCAGCACCCGACAAGGATCCTGCGCCTGTTCCCGTCTTGGTCCCAAGTTCTTGGTCGAGTTGAGGTTTGTCGAACTCCTTGACGACCCTCTCTCGTTTGACGCTACGGACTCGGATCGCTCACTTGTGGTCCTGGCGTGGGCATCAAGAAACAGCGCCCCATCTACCTCGATGGCCTCCTGAATAATTTGCCCGGCGCGGGTGAACATGTTTTGGAGCTTCTTGGATATGGGCCTTGGGCCGTCTGTGGCGCCGGGGCTGAAGGTTCGCGAGCTCCGGCCCCGGGTTGGCGGCGGTGATCCGCCATGGCCCGCTGGCGGGGAGTCCCGGCTGGGTGACACGGTGCCGCGGCCGCGGGCATGTGCGGGGCGGGGACTGGCCTGTCTCGGTGGTTTGTGAGGGATCGCGATAGGTGTGAGTTGTCGACCACTGGCGGTGAGCCCGGGAAACGATGGGGAAAGCTCTCGGGTCCTTGGGTGCTCCAAAGGCGTTGCTACCACAGGTCTGTCGGCAACGGGCAAGCCATCTGCGAACACTGAACTGCCCGGATCTGCGTCGGCTTTTATGGTGCTGCCCTCGTCTTCGCGGAGGCGCACATGTGGTTGCTGGCCCGGAGCATGTCTGGGGTGTCCCATTTCACACCACCAGTCGCGGAGATCAGCTCGGCCTTCCATAAACACGCCGAGCCCCCTGATCATCTTTTTGCCGCGTCGGTGGCCATCGCTGATTCTGGGGATTTCCAGGTGGGCCATGATGACCAGTCCAATGTCGCCGAGAAATTTGATCTCGTCGGCCCTGAGCAGTTCCTCTCGCGGTCGCTCGTCCATGACCTCAATGGCCCCAACGCGGCGACCTGAAGCTGTGCAGATGGGCATGACGGCATAGAATCGCACTGGGTGGCGGGCGGCGAAGAGGTGTTTGCTCAGCTTCTCATCGGCGGCGACGTCACTGACCATGAATGGCAAGGAGGGCGGTCGCCATAGCTTTTGAGCGGCCATGTCGGATTCGTGCTGGTCGATGGTGTCGAAGACATGGCCGCAAAGTCCCAGCGGCCTAGCCAGGGTGGTATGCCCGAGGAGCAAGTCCTCATCATTCTCATCGGTGGCAGCCCGCTCCGGTCGGAGACGCGAGCTTCGAGTGGCCTCGGCGAGGACATGTTGGTGTGCGCTATCGAGGAGGGATATCAAGGCGCGTGTCGCATTCAGACGCAGCGCGGCAAGCTGTGCAAATGCCAAGAGGGTGGCGTCCGACTCGGATCGGAGTGTCCCGTCGGGCACGAAGTATCTGATGGGAGAAAAGGGGTGCTCAGCAGCGGGTCGCTTCACAGACAGCTCCACTCACCTTCGTACTGAAAGATTTCCTTTTGCTCCTGCTCGGCCCTCTCACTGGGGGTCTGAAGGTCGGGGGTCTTTTCCATGACGGTACGGAGTACGGAGTACGGATTAATGACAAGAGTCCGTCTTGCCCGGGTGGGGTCGTGGTACGGTAGGGGGGAGATTGCTACCTCGATTGTGGAAAACTACTGCAAAGTACACAGTATGGAATAAGCGCAGGAGAAGAGAGGGGAAGATTCGGGGGAGAATCCGACTTGTGAGGATATGGCCGTGGTGGGGTGCACATGCCAAGGGGACCATCGTGGCATGTGTACTTAAGTACTCGGGTACTTGAGCAGATACGGCTTAGGGTTGGTGAATATTTCAATGATTAGTGACGTCACGGGGAGTCTAGGCTGGCCGCTCAGCACTGCCCCTCGATGCCCTGGGTGCCGGATTCCCGTCCGACCAATGGCTATCGACTCGAAGGTTGGACAACAGCAATGCCATCCAGTCTGCTGATGATTCCACAGATAATGACGGGATTTGTTCCGCCGGGATCTTGATCCGAACCAACAAGAGAAGGAGAAAAGAAACGAGGAAGTTCTTCAAGGTGGAGGATGCAGGGACCGGACATGACCGGAGATAGCGGGGCCAGCCGCCAGCGGGCTCACAGGGGACCTGACCCCTGCGGGTGCCCCGCAACATCACGACCCCCTGTAACCACCGCCACGGCGGAGGAACCACAGTGCTCCCCGCATCTGTGGCGCTAATTTTTTCCATCTGGCTCAACACCAAAGCAGAATCTCGAGACACATCAACAACATCACCACCACCACCAAAAAAAAACATCGCCCGCCATGGCGACCCCCCGCGTGTCGCCCTTCCTGGAGCCTGGCCTCCGAACCAAGCCAGGCTCCCTCGCCGTGGTCCAGCTCTCACGCGACAACTTCCTGCCCGTCTACCTGCAAGAACACATTGGCGAGCACGACGGCTACATCGAGGGCGCCGTGGTCAACACCCGCTTCGGCTCCTTTCCACACTCGACCCTCATCAACGTACCATGGGGCTCGCAGATCCGCGCCTCCAAAGTCGACACCGGGTCGCGCGGCCGCAAGAGGAAGCGCCAGCTCACCGAAGCCAGCGAGGGCGCCACCCCCGAGCCGGCCACCAACGGCCCCAAAAGGTCTGACCCCGCTGACCCCGACGGCGCCGAAGCCGATGCCGATACCGCCCTTAAGGAAGCCGTCGCCGATTCGAGCGGCTTCGTGCACATCCTCCCGCCCACCCCCGAGATCTGGACCACCAGCCTCCCCCACCGAACCCAGGTCGTCTACACCCCCGACTACAGCTACATCCTCTACCGTCTGCGCGCCCTCCCGGGGTCCACCCTCATCGAAGCCGGCGCCGGCAGTGGCAGCTTCACCCACGCCGCCGTGCGCGCCGTTTACAACGGCTACCCCAGCCCCACCAGCACAAAACGAAAGGGCAAGGTCATCAGCTTCGAGTACAACGAGGACCGCTACCACAAGATGCAAGAGGAACTCACCCAGCACGGCCTCGACGGCCTCGTCCAGCTCACCCACCGCAACGTCTACGAAGGCGGCTTCCTCATCAACGACAACCAGAGCCCCGAGGCCGAGGCCGTCTTCCTCGACCTGCCCGCGCCGTGGGAGGCCCTCCCACACCTGTCGCGGCGACGGCCAGACGACGCCTCGGACGACTGGGTCTCCCCGCTGCATCCCAAGAAGAGCGCCTACATCTGCACCTTCTCGCCGTGCATCGAGCAGGTGACCAAGACGGTGTCGGCGCTGCGACGGCTCGGGTGGGTGGACATTGAGATGGTGGAGATTATGAACAGGAAGCTGCACACGCTGCGGGATCGGGTCGGGTTGAATCTGCATGTGGATCGGGGGGTCAATAACTCGGCCAAGGACGTGGACGAGGCGATTGCGAGGCTGACGGAGATTGAGGAGCGGTTCCGGGAGAATGTGCGGCCGTCGAGGGGGGAGGATACCGAGATGGCCGAGGGGGAGGGGGTGTCCAAGGCGAAGACCACATCTGTTGCTCGTCTGGAGGAGGATGGGACGCCGGCTGCCAAGTTTCCGTGGAAAGATGGGCAGCTCATCACGAGGGGCGAGCCCGAGATCAAGTCGCACACGTCGTATCTCGTCTTTGCCGTGCTCCCCATTGAGTGGAGCGACGAGGCCGAGGCGGCCGCGTCGGCCAAGTTCCCGCTGGGCAAGGAGCAAAAAGTTGTTGGGGCCATGGACAAGAAGGCCAAGAAGGCGCAGAGGCGGGAGCTGCTGGAGCAGAAGCAAGGGGACAGAAAGTCAAGAAGAAAGGCGCGAGACGAGAAGCTGGCCGAGGAAGCGGTTGTGTAGACCGAATAGACTAGATACCACTTTCATGACCAACCACACCTATTTCTCATGGATACCCTATCTCCCCCCTCAAGCTCCTAACACTCATACCCAAACTCAGGGACCGCCCCCTCCAACTCCACAACAACCAAACCCACACCCAACGCCCCCACCCCCCCTACCACCACCACCCTCCCCCCCTCCTCCACCCTCCACTCCCCACCCCCCCAAACCACCCTCCCCACCCTTACCGCCCCCTCCACCGGCACCACCACCTCCTCAACCCCTACATACCCCGCATTCACAACCCCTACCAACGCCCGCCCCCCCTCAACCCAAACCGCCACATCCACCAACCCCCCCACCTCCACCCTCCTCGGTGGCCCCCCCTCCCCCATCAAGAAACCCAGCACCCCCTCCCCCCCCAACACCCCCGCCAAACCCCCATGCACCGCCCCCAACTCCCGGGTGGTAGGCCAAACCCACGCCACAAAAACCATCACCCCCCTGTTCACCCCCAACATCACCATCACCTCCGTCTCAGCGGGACTGGGCGCTCGCGCCCAGTACCCCTCCCCCCAGAACGCCTGCGGGCAGAGCCCGCGCGCCCGCGTCCCCGGTAGGGAGTGGGGGAGGAGGGCGTCGAGGTGTGTGTAGGTGTCGAGGCGGGCGGAGATGTCGAGCGGGGAGGAGGTGAGGCAGAGGTCGCAGCCGCAGTCGCCGAGGAGGGGGGTGCAGGGGGTGTTCCATTTTGAGAGGGGAGTGGAGTTGGTTGGGGGGTTGAGAGTGCTCGGTGTGATGCCGATCGGGTAGGGGTCGGTCAGGAGGATGGAGGCGCCGTGGAGCGGGGAGGAGTACTGTTTGGGTGGTGTTAGTACGGAAGGGA
Source organism: Podospora conica (assembly GCA_030685255.1). Classification (NCBI taxonomy): domain Eukaryota; kingdom Fungi; phylum Ascomycota; class Sordariomycetes; order Sordariales; family Podosporaceae; genus Podospora; species Podospora conica. The sequence goes on along the minus strand of MU839428.1, from coordinate 330,314 downwards.
TGGGGTGGTGGGTGGTGGTGGGTGGTGGGTTACCAGGGGGTAGTAGTAATTTGCGCAGTTCAAGACTACCGCGGGAGGATGGTACGGGTCGAGGGCGAGAAGCACGCGTGTGGCGGCGAGGAGGGTGGTTGGGGGGGTGGAGGTGCCGTCGGGTTCGTCGGCAAGCCAGTAGGAGTAGAGGGCTTCAGAGTCTCGCGCGTCGAGGACGGTGGAGCGGAGCGCGGTCAGGTTGGTGGTGATGTCGCGGAGGGAATACATGAAGAGGAGGTTGATGGCGTCGAGGTGGGAGAATATGGTCGGGGCCGAGGAAACGGTGGTGAGAGGGGTGATGGAGGTGAGGCCGAGGGCGGCGTAGGCGTCGAGGAGGGAGGTGGCGTTCGGGAGGGCGAGGAAGCCGTCGTAGGAGGCAAAGAAGCCGTAGGGGAGGATGGGGCGGAAGGTGTGGTTGGAAGCGGTGTTGCGGTGGTGGAGGCCGCCGGTGAGGTGGTCGATGCGGGTAATGCTGCCGGTTGTCTTGTCGGGGAGGTAGAGGAGAGTGGCGGTCGCAGTCCAGGTGGGATTTCCGCTCTCTGGGGCGCCGTAGAGGACGAGTTCGATGGGGGCGAGGCTGGGGGCGAGGAGGGCGAGGTCAAAGGGGAGGATGGTGCGCGTGGTGTTGACGGGAATGGTGCTTTCGACAAGGGGGAAGTCGGTCTCGGCGACATGGATGGCAAAGACAAAGGTGTTGGTGGTATTGGGCCAAGGGGTTCCGCGGAAGTGGGATAGGGGGGCGGTGATGATGAACTCGCCCTGCTGTTCGCCTTCGAGGTAGAGGCTGTATCTGGGGGTAAACTGAACGTCCAAGAGAGGCGGTCCCTGGGTGGCAATGGGAGGGTAGAGTTGACCGCCGGGATCGAAGCTCGGATATCTGAACGAACTGTCAACGCTGATCTTGGGAAGATGTCACAGCAACTCACTCTGGCTGGTAGACCTTTCCGCACCACCGAGGCCATTCGGGATGGTTTCCTATCGCTTGGCCACGGATGAGCACCGCGGTCACCAGCACCAAGACGCTTGACGACTTCATTGCAACAAAGTTGATGGTTGGGGGCAGATTTCTTGATCGGCCCCTGGTGGATGGCCATCTTTTTTGTACGTGCCTCCTATATCTGCTCCCAGACCCCTACATCAACCGGTAACGGTGACACCTTCGTCAGACGTAACTCGGGGGTGGAGATTTGAAGCACAGGACCCCCAACTCATGTTACCGCTGGATCGGTGTGATACCATCGTGTCCTCTTGCATATCGGGCAAGACGGAGTCCATCGATGTGGCATTCAGTCCCTGTAATTTCGCTGCAAAAAGAACATGCGAGATTCCGACCATCAGCTTGTCCTCCACAAAATCATTTCTTTGCACATTTTTCTCACTCTACACCGGAACCGGATACAGTTCATGACGAGGGGTCTCAATCTGTTTGATGGGTAAAAGTGGAAAGGGGACAAGGTTGTTCCCACGATGTATACGTGCTGCCGAGACAAATGGAGACGAAGAAGGTAGACAAAGGCAAAAAGGGGAAAAAACATACAACACCAGGGATTCGCTGGTCGTCACCGACCCAACTACTAGTCTGGCGGTTACTGGCTTATCTATGGGAGAGCGGACGGGATCCCGAGCTTTCCAGTACCTATGGTCGTATGTGTTTGACCAACGTGTTGGAGGACTCTATATCCCGAGGGGGGCAGATATCCCCAAGGAGTAAAAGCCGCCTCCGTAGATGAGAAGACGGCTGTTTCCCAGCCCCTTTTGAAGCTCGTGAGTCCAGAACCCAACAAGCCCATCATGTCCCATCGAAACCCCAGAAAAAAACATGGATCTCCCTGAAGAATCAGGGGCATTCCCAAGTAAACAAAAAAAGCAAGTGACGTCGTCGTGATGTGGACTCGGGATGGCAAGCGAGAATGGGGTGGGATCGGTCCCGAACGGGCGTGGACCCGCTCGGGCGATCGCTGCCCCTGAGCGTTCGCCGTTCGGCAGTGCGGCAAGCCCGCTAATGCAGCCCTGCCCCCCTCGGCTCCCAGCGACCAACCAGACCGCTTCGCCGGCCTTCACAGCCCCAGCCTCGACACATCAGGGGCCGCGCAATCCCGTCAGCCGCGCCACCTCCTCAACCTCTTTGAAAACCATCATCAACCGCATCGCACCGGCTGCGATTGCCTCTTGATCCTCGACCGTCTCCATCCGTGGCCACGAACAGACGACACCACGAACGAAGCCCCCCTCGCCATCACCATGGCCCCCGTCCCGCCCCCGCCCCGACCCCCCCTCCTCCGTCTCGCCGTCCGCTCCGCCGTCGCCGCCGCCCACTACTCGACCGTAACCCTCTCCCGCCGCGCCCTGACCGTCAACTCGACGCAAAAGGTCACCCTCGGCGTCATCGCCGCCTACACTGTGGGAATCGCTCTCCTCTGGAACCTCCCCTACATCCGCTGGTCCCTCTGGCCCTTCAAGGTACCCCCTCCCCCTGTCCCCACCACCCCCACCAAAACTAACCCCCCCCCCCCCCCAGATGCTAGTAATAGCCTTCCACGAATTCGGCCACGCCCTCTCCTGCATCCTCACCGGCGGCAAGGTCAAGTCCATATCCCTCGACCCGCGCGAGGGCGGCGTCACGCACATGCAAGGCGGGCGCAACGCCATCACCCTTCCGTCAGGCTACCTCGGGTCCTCTTTGATCGGCGCGCTGCTCATCTTCTGCGGCTTCAACATCGTGGCCTCCAAGGTGGCGTCGATCGTGGTGGGCGTGTGCTTCCTGCTGACGCTGTGGTGGGGGCGGCGCGACTGGCTGACGGTGGGCACGGTGCTGGCGGCGGTGGGGCTGCTGGTGGGGTGCTGGTTCATTGCCAAGGCGGAGGCGTTGAGATATGTTATTGTGAGTTTTTGTCTCGTTTCCGTGATATTGTGAGGGGGGTGCTGACGGACGTAGTTGTTTATCGGTGTCATGTCGTCGCTTTATAGCGTGTGGGATATCTGCGATGACTTGATCCTGCGGAAAGTCAATAGTTCCGACGCGAGCGTGTTTGCGAAGCGGTATGGGGGGTCGTCGCAGTGCTGGGGGGTGATTTGGTCGATTATTTCGTTGTTGTTCATGGTGGGCGGGATTATCGCGGGGATCGCGGCGTTTCCGCAGACGCTCGAGGAGCAGAGGGCGGACTCTGGGAAATTTATTCCTACCATGTTTTAGAGGGCTGGGTTTGGGAGGGGGGAGCGGGCATTTGCTTTTTAGATCTGGTCGGTGACCCGGGTATGGACTGGCGTTTGGGACAGGGGCCGAAATAATATTTGGCAGACGGAGGGAATCTTTGGGATAATGATGAGTTCAAATCCAAATCAAGCGCTTCTTTTTGAAAGCGAAAAACAAATCCTATGTATCACCTCGCTTCAGATTGCGAGACATCCAGACTACATACACAACTTGGCCACTTTACACAACAACCTTCCAATCCCCCGCCACGCTCGCCCCCACCTTCTTGATGACCGCAAACGCAGCCCTCCCCCCGGAGGCAGCCGTATACTCCATCTTGGCCGTCGACGTCTTGCCGTCCGCCTCCACCTTCACCTCCTTCTTGCCCGCCCACGACGAGGGCGCCCCGACAACCACAATCTTGTCCACCGCCACGCCGCGGAACTTCTTGAGCCACTCGCCATCCGCAACAGCCTTGGCATCCCGGCCCTCGGCGTCCGTCGACGAGATCGTCTTGCCGTCCAGCACGAAATTGCGGTGCACGTACTGGCCCTTCTCAAAGTCGTACGTCTCGCCGTCGTCCACGTACAGGTCGCCCTCGGCCTTCTTGCCGTCGCGGCCGACCGTCACGACAAGCGTGTAGTCGTCCCAGCGCATGAGCGCGCTGGAGCGGCGGGGCCGGTCGCGGCGAGCAAAGATGTGGCCGCCCTGCATGAGCACGGGCACCTTCTCGAGCGGGGCGTCGATGGTGACGCGCTTGCCCTTGTGGGTGGGGACGATCTCGTACGTAAAGTAGTCGTAGTAGACCTCGTTGTCGGGGATCCAGATGTCGGTGGCGACGCGGTTCTCGTCCGTGATGGGCTTGACGAGCAGGCCGGTGCTGCCGACAAAGAACTGGTCGTCAATGTCGAAGCCTTCCTCCTCCGAGGGGTGCGTGTAGAACATGGGCTTGATGATGGGGGTGCCGTCGACGTAGGCTTGGTGGAAGGCCGTGTACCACGACGGCAGCAGAGCGTAGCGGAGGCGGAGAGCCGCGGCGATGATGGTCGAGTACGGCTCCCCGGCGAGGTACGGCTCGCGACGGCGGGCGTCGATGTGGGCGTGGCCGCGGAAGAAGGGGTAGAAGGCGCCGGCCTGGTACCAGCGGGTGAGGAGGTCCTTCTCGGGGTTGCCAAAGAAACCACCGACGTCGGCGCCGGAGAAGGGGAAGCCCGAGATGCCCTGGCTCAAGAGCATGGGGATCGAAGCCTTGAGATGGTCCCACGCGGCCTGATTGTCGCCAGTCCACATGGCGCCAACGCGCTGCGAGCCAGAAAAGAAGGAGCGCGTCAGCACGAACGGGCGCACAAGCTCACCGTCCTTGCGAGACTTGAGGGCGTGGTGCGTGGCATTGTGGAACGTCATGCCGTAGAGGTTGTGGACGTCGCGATGCTCCCAGTTCTCGTGGTGCAGGTTGTCCTTGGGCATGGTGGTCTCGGGGCCGTTGAAGACAGAGGGCTCGTTCATGTCGTTCCAGATCCACGTGTTCTCCATGGTGCCCTTGAACTTGTCGTACTTGAAGAGAGTCGACCACCACTCGCGAGCAGCAGGGCTGAAGCCGTCGATCCAGTGCGACGATCCGGGCCAGCACCAACCCTCGAAGAGACTGCCCTCCTTGTTCTTGACGCCCAGCTCCTTGGTCTTGAGCTCCTGGTCGACCGGGTAGTCAACATTCTTGATATGGGGGTCGATGATGGTGACCAGCTTGCGGCCATGCTTGTCCAGCACCTTGCCCATCTCAAGGGGATGGGGGAAGCTGTGAGCGTCCCAGGTAAAGTACTTCTTCTCATCCGTGTACTCAATGTCGAGCCAGATCACATCGTAGGGCATCTTGGCCTTGTCCATCTTGGCATCGACAGTCTCGACATCTTCCTCCGAGTTGTAGTTCCAGCGGCATTGGTGGTATCCGATGGCGAACTCTTGCGGCATGGCCGTGGTACCGGTAAGCTCGCCGTACTTTTGCGTCAAGTCGCGGGGCGTCGGGCCGAGGAAGACAAAGGCGTCCAGCAGACCGCTCTCGGAGATCCAGTGCGTGGTGGTGGTGGTCTTGGCCCCAACCCCGAGCGCAAGGGGGTTCTTGGAGTCCTTGGCCTTGGTAATGTCAACCCACGTCTCTGCCGCGTTGAGCCAGAGGACGCCGACGCTGGAGTCCTTGCGGTGAGCCTGCATGAACGGGATGGCCCCGTAGAGGGTCATGGGGCTGTCCAGGATGTACTCGAAAACATCGGCATTGTACATCCTGTACGGGTCCGTGTACTTGCCCTCGCCACCGCGCGTCTCCTTGAGGGCAAGGGGTCCGGCGTGCGACGGGATGCCGAAAACATGCTCGTATCCGACAAAGGAGATGTCGAGGCCGATAGCTTCGGGGCCACGGGGTTTCGTGTCGGTGTTGCTGCCAAAGGACTCGTCCCACCAGGTGCTCTCGTCCTCGCCCTTGGGGGTCTCCTCCTTCTTGGGCTCCTCGGCCGCCGCCTCCTCGCCCTCCTTCTTCTCGGGCTCCGGGGGTGGCTCGATCTTGCGCCTCCAGTGCTCCACATTCAGCAGCCCCTTGTCGTTGAACTTGATCTGGCTCTTTCCATCGCGCTTGAAGTCGACGGTGAAGGGCGAAAACTTGATGATGGCCTCGAACTTGGAGGCAGGGCCGTATTGGATCGTGATTTGGTTCTTGTCCTCGTGTGCGATCTTGGCGGCCTTGTCGACGGCCAGCCCACCGACAATGACCCATTCCTCGGCCCCGTTGTAGCGCTCCTTTCTCGCCTTGCTGTCGTGTCGCAGCTCGATCTCGCCCTTTTGCCTCTTTTCCTCGTCGACGGTGACGCGCGCGGTTCCGGATTCGAGAAAGGACACCGTCAGGGGCAGGCGCACGGTCTCGCCCTGGTCGTTGATGGTCTTGAGGATGGTGGCCTGGAGCTGGCCGTCCTTGAAGGAGGCAGAGTCGACCAGGACGTTGTAGGGCGATTGCCATGCGCCCGAGCCGAGGGCATGGTCTGCGAATTCCCGATTGCGCTTGCAGAAGCCCGACTGGACGCACTTCTTGAAATCATGCTCCTTGACGGCCACTAAGGTCGTTAGCTCAAGGTATAAGAGGTACAGGTCAATTGGGGCGATTGGACCTACCTGCTGGTGTGAAGAGGGCACTGAGGGCAGACAGCACGCATAGGGAGGTGGTCCATTTGCTGGACATCAGCCCGGGGGGCGTCATGGTGGATGCCCCTCGCTGGAAGCGCGACTGTAACAAGCGGCGCGGATTCAAAGGGAGACGGAGAAGAAAAGGGACGCTTCAATGGTCGTCCAGGGCATCAACAATCAACAAACCTCCAGGGTCCCGGAGATGTTGGATGTGGGAAGAAGGAATTGGTGACCGGCAGCTACGGTCGTCGCTGTCGCAGACTGGACTGAGCCGAGAGGTAAGCTGTCCCTTGTGAGCTCCCGATCTGGTTTGGCCACTTGTCTCGGCCAGGGGCAGGGGTAGTGCCAAGGTTGGGGGTGGATATTTGCATACCCGCATTACCTTGAAGTCTCTCTGCGTTGCTGTGATTCTACCAGCGTTCGGTGAAAAGAAAATTGAAAAGTGCAAGATAGATAGTTAGATTTTACTGATAGCAACCTGCCATGCTGCATTCAATGCAAACATCTGATGGTTCGGCGCACAGTACAGACGAAGCCGCCTGTATGCGGCTATGCGCCAGTTCGTACCTGACTTTAGGTCCCCGTTTAATGCATGTACTCTGTCTGTCCACACAGAGCCAGCTTGGCCTTCTTCAACGAGACAAGATGTTTTGCAAATATTTGCTGGCTGCTTGAACCACGACCTGGAAGCGATTGTGAAGCATCTTGTCGTTGATTTACAGAGCAGAAGAAGAGGCAGACCCAATTGGCCCATCCCAACACCCCCGAGCTGCACACATGCCCGATCTTGCGGAGACACAGTCGAGGGCGGCCATGAAGCCACAGCAAGCACACCCACCCAAGCTCGACCTGCCGTCCGATGTCGAGACAGCCCGAGGAGCCCCACAGGCGCAGCCGCAGCAGCCCGGGCCCCAGACACGGCCCCGCGGCAGCCAACGAGAATTGGGGGGGTTTTTGACGACCCCGCTGTCTTGGACAATTTTGCTCGCCGTCGGGCTCCTCGCTGCGAACATATACTTGACCCTCTTCTCCCATCCCCCCTCTTCCTCCCAACCACAACAACCCGTTATTTCTTGTCCAGCTCCCGTCCTCCAACAATCTCCTCCTCCCGTTCATCAACACCAAAAAGACGCCAAAATGTCCACCGAGCAGACGTAAGAACTCCCAGTGCCCCCTCGCGTCTGCCCCTCGATTACCCCGCCATCCCTTGTTCTCGAGCTCCCCACGACCCCTCGGCGGCGTGAAAAGACCCAAGAACCCCTCGACTGACACCAGCACAGCTTCATCGCCATCAAGCCCGACGGTGTCCAGCGCGGACTCGTCGGCCCCATCATCTCCCGCTTCGAGCAGCGTGGGTACAAGCTTGCCGCCATCAAGCTCTGCACCCCCGGCAAGGACCACCTCGAGGCCCACTGTACGAACCATAGCCCAAAGCTCTTTTAAGCGCGACAATGCTGACTGGTGTGCAGATGCCGACCTCAAGGACAAGCCCTTCTTCGCTGGCCTCGTTGAGTGTACGACACCCGACCTCGTGGAACCCGATCGATGCTGACTCGACCAATAGACATGAACAGCGGCCCCATCGTCGCCATGGTCTGGGAGGGCCGTGATGCCGTCAAGACTGGCCGCGGTAAGCCGTCCCTGTCTCTGTGTGTATTCAATGACTGACATCTTCTTCTTCCAGCTCTCCTCGGCGCCACCAACCCCCTGGCCTCCGCCCCCGGCACCATCCGTGGTGACTACTCCATCGATGTCGTAAGTACACCCCGAATCTCTGATCTCCCACAATACAATTGCTGACCCCGAATAGGGCCGCAACGTCTGCCACGGCTCCGACAGCGTCGAGAACGCCAAGAAGGAGATTGCTCTCTGGTTCAAGGAGGGTGAGGTCATCAGCTGGAAGTCGCACTCCGCTCCCTGGATCTACGAGAAGGCTTAAATCAGACCCGAATCTGCTGCCATCGTAAACCCAAAAGCCCGATATATATGTAACCCTGTCGGATTTGAAATATAAAAGGCCCAACAACAACACACCCTGTCACCGCGTGAACTGCAATGCTCATTTCCTCCCCACAACCCTTCTCGCCCTCACCAAGACCCCGGCAAACCATGGCGTCGCCCACAAGCTCCCCATCACCCTCAGCGGCAACAGCACCTTTGTGAGCGCATACGCCAGCGCCACCTCGACCACGATCCTATATCCCCCCTCGCCACTCTCCCACCGCCGCATCACCTCGTCTCCCTCTCCCTCTTCCACCACCTTCTTCTCCTCCCCCTGCTCAAACCCAAACCAGCCCTTCCGCCTAAAGTACCTCTCGAACCGCTCCGTCCCCTGCCGTACGTAGCCCCCGTAATGCTCGAGCATGTAGGCTACGGGCGCGAGCTGCGTGTAGTGGAAGACGCCAAAGAGGCCGAAGAGAGGGATGATGGCTGTCAGCTCGTGGAGGATGAGGAAGGCGGCGACGTGGTCGAGCGGGGCCGAGCGCAGGCGGGCGGTGTATTTTTGCAGGGAGGGGGGGAGGCGGGAGAGGAGGCGGGAGGCGCGGGTTGTGGGGGTTGGTGGGGGTGGTTTGTTTGGGGGGATGCTGCTGTTTTGGTGTGTTTGGCGGAGGCATTGGCGGGGTTGTCGAAGGAGGGGGTTTGGTTTGAGAAGCGCGCGGGTGGGGGTGTGTCGGAGGATCATTGTGGCGGGTTTTGGTTGGTGTCGGTGGTGGTGATGGAGGTGGTGATGCAAAGGTGGAAAGTTGTTGGTGTTGATGCGATCTGTTATCGATAAGTGGGGGTGGGATTTGTCTTGGCGATGGGATCGGGATGATTGCCTGGTGAACGGGCTTTTGTTGACTTGGCGGCTGGCCCCTTTTCGAGGACAATTGATTTTGCTTCAATGCCTTGGAAGAGCGAAGGGTGCGTGGTCATTGGGGAATTTGGTTTTATTGATCAATCAGGGAGCTGAGAAGCCCATGGCCGAAGCCCACCAGTGGGAGATGCCTCTCTTTTCCATGGCATCACCGAATTCCTTGACGGCTTCCACTTCGTACAGACCTGTCGGATCTGGGGTGGCTTCAGGGCTCAATGGTGACGGCTTTGCGACCAGCTGGAAATCTTTGTATCTCAGTCTCTGGTGGAAAGGGGAAGGTCAATTGAGAGCCCTTTCGATTTTGAGGGGCGACCAACTTGAACTGTAGAAACCCATTCTCGCACACCCTGCTCGTCACCTTTGCAGTACATGATGCCGGGACAGCCACCGCTCCGAAGAAGGGCATAGCAGGCGTACTTGTCGGCTGCCTTGCGGAGGTGGGCTACCTTTTTACGCGAGGTGATGTGGTGTGTTCGGATCAGGGCATGAAAGAGGGCCATTTGTGAGACTGAAAAAATGGGAGCAGCCCGGTTCTCGGACTGTTGCCTTCTCAGAGTCACTCGATTCCGCCTCGGGCTTGTGAAGGAGGCATTCGCCTGTCTGGAAGAGGCAGCAGAGAATGGTGGAGGGGGGTTAAATGGGACGCAAAAGGGCACGTGCACACGCGACGCGACGCCAAGCCCCCTCCTTGATCCCACGCGACCAGGGATGTCCCACCCCCCCCAACTGTCCAGGTTGCAACTCCCTTTGTTCATTCACAGACCTGCGATTGAGACCGGGCAGTGAATTCGTCTCAAGTTGCAACTGTGGCCCCAGCGGGAGGGACACCACTTCTTTTCCACATGCCCCCCATTCAATTCACCTCGCTGCCTACGGGAGCATGAGCCATCTTCACGACGACATAAAACCGTCGACAGTCCGCAGCTGCCAGGCTGAACACGGCACACTTCATCTTTGTCGCGCTGGTATCGTGCCGATGAATTGGCTTCCTCGTCGCATGCGCCATGCCCTTTCTCTTCTCTTACGTCTGCGATCTGCTCCAGCGCATCGAGGACAACCAGAACGCAAGAACAGGTGTCAAGACGAACGCGACGATCGTTCAGGATTGGTTTAGACATCACCAGGCTCAGCTGTTGAGAGATGACTTCGACATCGCCGCGCTTCTTTCAACACTCCTTCCGGAGAAGCGGACCGATCGAGTGTACTGCATACGCGAGAGGACACTCCAAACGATCATCGGTCGAGGTCTTATATTGGGCTGCTCACGGATCAAGCAACTCGGACGATGGAGCGACCCGAATTCGACGGTAGATATCGCTCAGTGTGTTGAGGGCATCCTCAAAGAGACTGTAAGTCAAAGGGTGAATCCGGGGTATGAAGTGGAGACACTCGCTGACCTTCAAAGCCGAACCCTGTCGCCGGTGAACTGACCGTTGAGGAGATCGACGGAAGGCTTCACGAAATTGCGGCTGCTTGCCGATTCAGCTCGCCTGCGGTTCGGCGGTCTGTTTCTGGCTTGAGGATTACAAGCCGGGAAGAGGAATTGGGAGATCTCTACAAAAGAGTATCTGCCAGGGATGCAAAATGGTTGACGAGACTCATCCTCAAGAACTACGAGCCTGTCGTGCTCGACCCACAGCTCATATTCCGAAACTACCACCCATTTCTCCCATCAATCCTCAAAGTTCAGGATGACCTGGTCGTCGCGAGTCGTATCCTGGCGAATGTCCAGCGGGACCGGACCGTCACGGGAAGGGCAAGCCTTGCCAAATACCTGAAGCCGGCGTTGGGGGTCAAGATTGGACGACAACCATGGTTCAAGGGCAGAAGCATCAAGCATTGTCTGAACATGAGCCATGGGAGGATGAGTTGCGAAGAGAAGCTCGACGGCGAATACTGCCAAATCCACATCGACCTCAGCAAAGGGCGTGACTGCATACAGATCTTTTCCAAAAGTGGAAAAGACAGTACTATGGATCGCATTGGTCTGCATGATTCGATTCGTCGCTCTCTGCAGCTGGGGCAGCCCTCTTGTTCCATCAAAAAGGGATGTATCTTGGAGGGAGAGCTGGTTGTGTATAGCGATAAGGTAGGACTCACCAGAACAGCTTTCTCGGGGAACATTGGACTTGGTGCTGACGGGACAGGACGCGAAAATACTCGATTTCCACAAGATCAGGAAATACGTCTCCAGGTCGGGAACCTTTATAGGCGTCGACCAGGACTCTCAGTAAGTCTGATCTGCATCTGTCCTCGATTTTATGCTAACCAAGGCAGACGCCACCCCTGGGATCATCTCATGATAGTGTACTATGATCTCTTTATGCTTGACGACGAGTCTCTCCTGGCTACCAAGCACTCGGAGAGATTTGACCGCCTCAAGGGCCTCATCACGCCAATCACTGGACGCTCTGCCCTTGTCAATCGTCACATCATTGACTGCGACAGACCATCAGCCGCCTCGGATCTGCGACGAGTTTTCGCCGAGTGCATCGTGGCACGCGGAGAGGGTTTGGTCCTCAAGCCCGACGATCCATACTTCAACTTCGACTCTCCGGGCCGACCCTATCATTCCGTCGCCATCAAGATGAAGAAGGATTATATTGGCAACTTTGGCGAGATCGGAGACTTTGCTGTTGTTGGAAGCAGGCTCGATCCCGCCAAGGCCAAGACATACCAGATCCCAAACCTCAAGTGGACACATTTTTACATTGGGTGTCTTGAGAATAAGGACGAGGTCAAGCGATTCGACCGGAAGCCCAAATTCATTGTCACCAACGTTGTCGAGCTCAATTCGACCCAGTTGAAGGAGTTCTCAACCGCAGTCAACCCGCCCTGGACACTTTGGGAGGAAAATACATCGATATCCATCCGTATGGAGCCTGGGATTGATAACGGGAAGCGTCCGGCCGTGGTCTTTACAGTGCCGCCCGTATTTGACATCCGGTGCTTCTCGTTTGACAAGAACGGGAACACGGGGTTCTGGAGCCCGAGGTTTCCATCGGTGTCCAAGATCCATTGCGACAGGACATTCGAGGATACCCTATCATTCAAGGAACTGCAAGAGATGGCCGTCCAAGAAAGGGAGATGCCGCCCCCTGACGATAGCCAGGAACTTCTGGGGTGGATTGCTGCGCTGGAGGAGGCCGATCCCGGAGCTAAGAACACGGAGGGTATCAGCCAGGTGTCAGTATCAACGTACCGCCCTTGTGAGGCTTCCACGTCGCAGGCCTCTACCTCGCAGGCATCAACATCTCGAGCCTCAGTTCCGCCACCCGCTCGGGTGGCGAACGAAGGAGAAGATGACAGTACGATCCCTCGCTCTCAGGAGGTCCCTGTGGTAGACCCAGCTGCCTTGTCTCCCCCATCGTCACCGGCTACCGTACGCGGTCCGCTCACACCTCCGAGGTCTTCTGCCAACACTGGCACCAAAGAATCACCCATTGTGTTGGATGATGAGCCCGCAAAACAACCATCCCCAGGTCGAAAACGTCCCCTGGGCCCAACAACCCAAGAAGCCTCGCAAATCACCAAAGCGCGAAGACGCTCCCAGGAGCAAGTCACGGTGAAATCACCATCACCACCAGCAGCCTCGACCGCGTCTGCCCCAAACCGCAGGCGGGACCCCCTAACCAACGTTCCGCAAGGTTCACCGCGTCGTAACCAGTCCGCATCCTTCATCGCCCCGCGCCTAACAGGCGTCGAATCTATGTACCAGCCCACGTCCTCGGCCAAAGACCCAGAACCTCTCCGACGAACGGCGTCATCCTTCCCCGCATCGCTATCCTTCCACGAGAGCGCGTCAAGCTTCCATCTCCCACGTACCGCTGCCACTCAACCCGCCGCTACGAGCTTTTCCGCCTCGGACAGTGGAAGCCGACCTCGGCTCTCCTTCACCAACCCCTCCCAATCTTTTACAGGTGGTTGCTGCCAGTTTATGGGCACGGGCTGCACCCTCTCCGGGTACACCTTCCTCCTCTCCCCGTGCATCGCGGGCTACCTCTACGTCACGGAGGACTTGCTCGCGTCGCACGGTGTTACGGAGTTTGCTCGTGATCCGAAGGAGTGGAGCGGTGGGGAGACGGGGCGGACGAGGGCGAGGCGCGGGAAGAAGATGATTGTGCTGGTGGATTCGAAGCGGAAAGGCCCTACTGCGGCTTTTTTGGAGCGGATCCGTGAGGTTGGGCTGAAGCGGCGGAATGGAGAGCGGAGGTATGTGCAGGTGTTTGACTGGCGGGTGTTGGAGAAGGTGAAGGGGGAGGAGGAGAGGTGTGGGAAGGGGGGAAGGGGGGTGGGGAGGTTGTTTGATATGAATCATGAGCAGGGCGTTTGGAGGGGGCATTGGGTTGGCTTAGCATGATGATACCCTTTTTCTTTTTCGTTCTGGTGTGGTTGGGTGGGGGGATTGTTTGTTGGATTCCTTTCAATTCTTCAGATAGGGAGGGGGTGATGCTTGGACACAAGATAGGTGATTCTGGAGACAGAAATGGCATTATATCCATCCAGGCAGTACCTACCACCGCAACCTCTCACTCCTCGTCCTTGTACAGCTCGAGATAACTCGCTTTCAACCTAGCAAAATGTCAGCACACCCAACCCTCAGCAGACATGAGATAACATACCTCATCTGCAAATGCTCATCCGCCGTCATCACCCTCCCCTCCGCACCCAGATCCCCCCCACCCCGCCCCCCCTTTCGTTCCCCCACAACCCCCCTCACCCGCTCACTCGGCACCGCCCCCAACTCCACCGTCCCAGCCGGGTGACAAAAGTACGCAATCGAATACCTCTCCCCACCCCCACCACCACCACCAACCTCGCCGGAAGGGAAAACAACCCGGTGCACGGTACTCCGCAACAAACCCCCGGTCCAATACGACAGCAAGTCCCCGATGTTGACCAGTATCGGCGGCGCGCTGTCTTCTGTCCCCGGGGGACACACGGGCACCGGCGCCCAGGTGTTGGAGGGGGTGAGGATCTCGAGGCCGTCTGCTTCTGGTTGGGAGGAGGGGAGGCGGAAGAGCATGGTTAGGGAGCCGTAGTCGGAGTGCGCGCCGGCGCGGATGTCGGAGGGGGACGGGGAGTGGGAGGGGGTGGTTGGGGGGTAGTGAAGGAGCCGGAGGGTGGTGCCGGAGGGGCCGGTTGTGCGGAGGTCTGGACCAGACGCTGGGGTTAGCGGGGAGGAGGGGGGGTCTGGTTTGGTTGAGGGGCAGGATGGGGTAGGGGAGAGGGAGGCATACGGGCTTTGGTGAAGAAGTCGGGGGGTGTCACGCCGAGACCGATGCCGAGGAGGGTGTTGAGCTTGAGGGTCACGGCGTAGCAAAGGTCGCGGAAGTGGCTGATTTGGGCTTCGTGGGAGGCGATGGTGGGTGGAAGGGGTTGTTGGGCTTTGCCGTGGAGGAATTCGCCGAAGTTGAACGCTCTATTTGGGGGGGGGGTTAGTAGAGGGGGTATGGGGTGGTGAGGGTGGGGGTGGGGGCGGGTGGGGGTGGGGGCGGGTGGGGGCGTACTCCTTGGGGTCTCCGGCCTGGTTGGGGGTGTTAGTGATATGTTTACTTCAAATGATGAGGGAGGTGTTCTTACTTTTTGGTTCTTGGGGTCGAGGGTCTCGTATTGCATGGCTGTCCACTGGGGGTGTGTTAGTGTCTTATCGGCTCAAGGGGAGGAGGAGTGCATACCCCCCGATTGTTTTGCTGGATGGCGCAGCTTTGCTTTTCTTCCAGGGGGGCGGCAAAAAGTTTCTTGGACTGTGGACTTGAATCAACTTCTCGATCAATGTTATTCGGGGGTATGTATGTACCAGCTCAAAAGCGCCGTTGATGGCGTCTAGGGGGATGTCCTTGCCCGTGTTCTTGATGTAAATGAAGCCGTGCTCAATGGCGGCATCGACCAGGTCCCTGGCCACCTGTGCCTGATCCTGGGAATCGTCCGAGATGTCAATGATGGGAATGTTTGCGACCTTTGCCATGTTGGTGTTTTGTTGATATCGCGAGAAATGAAAGATCAGATTGACTTGGTGGTGTTTGTTGGTGGTGTTGTTGATAAGGAGAGGGGAGGGATGCATATGCGGACTCCCACACCATGTACCCCACCATCGGAGTCACCAAGGGATACCCTGCTTTACTGCAAACGGCGTGGACAGTATTTCCAACAGATTTGATATACCCTCTCAAAGAACAGACACAAATGTCTTGGTTGAACGAGAATTGGTCCATCTGGCATCTGGAGCTTTCCCTGGTGGAGGTATGATGGCACTGAATATGCCCTCACCTGCTTCTATGGTCCCATCATGACTGCATGCAATATGCAGTTTGAGGCAGGCTGCTTGTACGAATTGTTGAATTGATGTATTGGGGAAGATATTAAAGATCTGTTTGTTATCTTCCATGAAACTGACCTGAAAGAATAAAAGGGCAAAGCTATGGGCGCTAGGAATGAAGCCTTGCAGATCTGCCTCTGCACTTGCAGCCATCAGTTGGGGGGTATAATTTCTGTATAATTTCCTTGACAGAAAGTGTCTGCTAAATTGTTGATGCAATCTTGAAAGGAGACAGAGGTCAAGAAAGAGGAGGGAGCTCTTCTCATCGAGGTGCTGCTTACATAAGCGGGGAGCTGCACCGGCAAACGTCACCTGGAGATGCGCCGAGAGGTCCAGACACGGGACGCGATGGCTTCTGCGGGTCAACAATTGCAGGGCGTCCAAATCCAAGCCCGTGTCAATCCTCGCCCTGCGCTCCTGCTCCTGCTCCTGCGTCCTCTGTCACCACCATCACCACCGATTCCGGTCCGCACATTTTCCACCTACCTTCTCCATCGCTCTTCTCTCCGCCCACGAACCATCCCATCATCGGCATTCACCCTCGCTTTTGCGACTTCACCACCGTCGCCGTCGAGAATCCATCCCATCTCCCACCTCCCACCTCCCGTTTCGTCACTTTGCCATTGCCATTTCTCATCGTGCAGTGGCCGCGCACTCCTCAACGCTTCCCCCGCGTGGGCCTGGGCTGGGCGGCTTTGTCAAGTCATCAAGCCCTAACATACTACAAACGGGCCATCCCAATTGACAGCTTCGCTATCCATAGGTCGCCTATCGCGACCGCCCTCACCCCGACCTTCCACCACATCCTCCTCCATTACCTAACCCACCGCCACGGCCACCATGGCCTCTCCCACCCCCAACTCCACAGCGGCCTTCTCCGACGTCGACCCAAATTCCCCAGGCCATTCCCGCTCCCGCGAAAAGTCGTATGCCGCCGTCGTCACCGAGGACGAGGACAACACAAAGATGGCCACGGCCACGCCAGAACCAGGCGACCGCCACACCCGCGGCAGGAAGCGCGGCCGCGATGAGGCCAACGGCTCCATCATCGGCAAGATCCGCCATCTGAAAAAGGACGACGGCGAGCCTCTCTGGCGCAAGGACATCCAATACGACTTCCTCAAGGCCATCTTCGACAACAGCGAAAAGGTCTTTACCAATAGCTACGAACCAGAGACGATTGGCAAGCAGTGCTTCGCCGACCTCTACATCGACACCATGTCCAGGAGCACAAAGTGCAGCAAAGTCCTCCGTGACAAGCTGCTTAGTGACCGCGCCGCTGCCGTGTGCATGGCTATGGTCTGTCTGCTCGTCAACATTGGCCGCATGAACACCACACTCAACTGTGAGTCTGCCTCGTCACCCTCGTCGTCGTCGCTCCTGCTAACCCTACATCGACAGTCTTCCCCGAGATGCGAGCTCAGCTCCGGACCTACCACGCCATCCCGTCGCTCCAGGCCCACCAAGACCCCCATGCCTACAAGCAGCTTCAGGATGCCCCCCGCCTAAAGTCCATTCTCAAGGGTGCTGCCGAGGACCGAGTCGAACCCCACACCCTGGAGGCCATGAAGGTTGCCCAAGTCCCCAGGACCAACCCCGTCAACCTCATCTTCACCATCTGCCACAACGCCGGTAAGGTGGCAGAGCTGCACTTCCCCCAAAACCGGGAATTCCATGATCTCATCATGAAGACCAACCTCAGCAGCGAGTCTCGAGCCCGTGCCTTCTTGTGGATCATGTGGTTCTACCTCGAGTCCGACTACACCGAGGAGGGGTGTGAGGAAAACCCATTTGGTGCAGGTGTGGACTACGGCGTTGATGTTGCCAACCAGGGCGTGCCTAGGCTGATCGAGATGACGGCCGAGGAGGAAGCGCAGGAGAACGTCGACCCCGAGGATGAACGCCAGTTCGGTATTCAGAAGCAGCAGATGCGTGCTAAGATCATCGAGGCAGATCAGACCTTCCTGGCCGAGAGCCAGACCAAGAGGGGCGGAAGAGGCCGTGCGTTTGCCGCTGCCGATGACACGCCGGCGGGCGTCCTCCCTCGCTTGAAGCCCAGCAAGCCAGACAGCGACGTGGACAGTGTCCGCTCGACCCCTCCGCCCCGCGCATTCGCCGCAAGGCAGAGTGGCGTGACAGGCACCACCCGCCGCGCCAACCCCCTCAAATACCAAGTCTTTGAAGGCTCATCGCCCGGGGCCGGGCAAATGATCGAGGGCGTCGTGGCGAGGAAGCCAAGACCACCCACGGCTCACCAACTTGCCGTGGAGCGCAACCGGTCCCAACGTACCGACTATATCTTGGACCGCGGGATCCGCAAGAGCCACCACCAGTCTAAGAAGCTGCGTCGGAAAGAAGGATCCCTCATCCGCGCCCTGAATCGTCTCAACCATAATAATGACCCGTTTGAGGACAGCGAAGGCGAGGACCGCATTGCCCACAACAAGCAGGCCCTCAGCATGGGCAATGCCTACCCAGAGCCCAAGACCTACCCCTTCCGCGAGAAGGGTTACGGTGGCCTCTGCCAGCTCAAGTCTGAGGGCGACGACTATGGCGAGGAGGTAGCCGCCTATGGCGCCGCCTTCCGACGAGTCGCCCGTCGCCTCGAGCGGTGGGAAAGCCACGAGGGCGAGGACCTCGGCGTCATTCGCCCCACCAAGCGTCCCAAAGCGAAGGGGTACGGCGATGACGAGGATGAGGGCGAGGGCTATGGCGACGGCGAGCCGTCGCCGTCAAAATACCATCATGACCCAGCAGAGACGGAGGACGAGACGGACATGATGATGAGCCAGCAGCGCCCGTCCAAGGCGGCTCGTGGTGGTGGCAACAAGAGCAACGGCACGAATGGCCACCACTCGCACTCGCACATGGAGGAGCCTGATGACCTCGACGACGTGGACAAGGAGCTCCTCGGGTTAGGCGACGGTGATGAGGACGGGGAGGAGGCAGATGGGGATGATGGCGGGGAAGGCGAGGATGAGCTCGACGAGGTGGACAAGACGTTGTTGGGGATGGATGGGGATTCAGACTCGGAGTGAGAGGGACTTCACTTCACTCGGAGTGATGAAAGGCATTGTCTTGCTGGGGGGGGGTTGATGGCGTTTCAGGCTGGACTTTTAGGTTTACAAGGTGTGTGTGGCGTTGGTTTGCGCGCTGCGAGGGATATCCACCCCATGACGAGGGACGCTCGCATGGCGGGCGTTCGGCTTCCAGGGTGTGATGAGCGTTGCCTTTAGACGGGATGGAGGACGGAGGCAAAAATGGCATTTTTAAATTCGCAGAGGTTGGCAGTGTATTATCATTCGTGTACATGTATCACTTGGGGGTTGGGGGTAGCAAAAAGAAGGAAAGGAGGACAAAGGGGGGGTTTAGTTGTCAGCGGCGTTGGTTACTTGCGTAGGTGGGTAGCCAGGTAGGGTTGGTGTGCCTTAAACACCCGCCGCCCCCTTTAGGTAGCCAACCAGCCCGCGGCACACCTAGCGCACCATCACTACGCAGGACTGACCGCACTAGATAATATAAAATAAGAGGTAAGGAATCACCCCCCGGGTGGCGGAGCGGGTGTTCGTGAAATTTAGACAGGTGGCGTTGGAGAATAAGAGGTCTTAGGTTCGAGTCCCTGTAAGAGTAAAAGTGTTGACGTCTCCTGGGTTTTCTGGGCAACAATGTTGTTCTGACCCAAGCGGATCAATAAGGTCGGACTCACTCGAAGTCCACAGCCGACAGGCTCTCGAAAATGTGCTCGGAGATCTCGGACGCTGCGGTCTCCTTAATAGACGCGGCAGTGGCGGCGCGCCCTGGTATGCGCCCGAGAACGAGGGGCCCGCGGTGGGCAGCTGGACCGAACCCGCTATGCTGGAACTGGGGGAAACAATGTTGTTCTAACCCGAGTTCGATCCCGATGGACAGGTGAAGCGCATGGTGTTCCCTCCCCCCCCCCGCGATGACACCTTTTTGGTAATTTATTCTTGTGTGTACGTTGGTCTCCTCCCCCGACATGAAGTCTGGGAAAGTCTTCTGTTGCCGTGGGGGAACGGCGTGCTTTGTCTGTGTCTCTGTGCTTGGTGTGGTGTAGCTACCTACCTAGGGAAAAGAGAAGATGGAAAAGGGGGGGAGAGGGGGGGCATAACACTCTCGATAGAAGAAGAAGAAAAAGAGACGGACGGGCCTCAGGACGCCATGGTGGGCTTCACCCTACACCGTGGTATCAAAGGGAGTCAAACCGAACCCAGGACGTCTCGTCTTCCAACGCGACATTCAGACATCAAGGACTCCCGCTACACTACGCCCTCGGGGTCATGATACAGGCGTGGAGTCCATCCTGGCGCTTTCAGGCTCGTCCCTGTTGTGTCGACCCTGATATTCTTTGCCGGTGACTGTCTCTGCATGTTTGTGTGTCCGCCGTCAGTGGAAAAGTCTGCCCCGGCCACAAGCACGCAAGGGCAAGAGCAGGAGTTCATCGAACGCTGATTTACTGCTATCACCGTCTACAAACACTTCAATCCCTCTCTCCCGCTGGCGCCGGCGCCGGTTGCGCACCCACCAGCCATCCCACCCCGCTAACCAGCGACCCCATGGCCGCCTCCCTCAGCTGATCCCTCTTCCTCGTCCTCTTGTGCTGGTGTCCATCATCCCCATCGCTGCCCTCCGCCACCACCTGCCGCTCAGCAGCGGCGCTCCCCGCGTCGGTGCTGCTCCTGTTGCTCCCGCCCAGCCCGACCGAGCGCTGCAAGCTCGACAGCGCCGTCAGGTTCCGCTGCGCCGACATGACGCTCGCCTTGGACAGGTCAAACAGCGACATGGGCGCCTCCTCGGTCTGGTTCCGGCGTGGCGCCGGTTTCGGCGGGGCCATTGTCGACCCAAAGTTCTTCTTGGTTGGGGAGGTGGTGTTGAATGAACCGGGTATGTTCCCGTGGATGGTGTCGCCGGCGGTATCCCACGCGTCTTCCTGCTCGGCCTCGGCCTTGATGGCGGCTTCGAGCTCCTCCTCGGCGCGGCGGAAGGCGTTGATGATTTCCTGGAGGGTGGGGGCCGGGGCGATGCGGAGGGCGACCGACAGACATTCGATGCGCTGTTCGAGGTGGCGGATCTCGGGGTTTCCGCTGGTGTTGCCGAGGTGGGTTGGTCGGAGGGTGCGCGAGGTGCGGCGGTACTTGCCGGCTTGGAGGGCGGCTTTCCAGGAGAACTCGTCGGGCTGGGCGGGCGGAGTGATGGTTAGTGAGGAGAGACGGTTGACGACGTAGGAGAATGCGGTTTCAAAGTCGTCTTCGAACAGGGCGGTGTCAATGCACATGGCGGTGATGCGGCGCTCGGTGGTTGTTAGTTGCTGTTTCTGCTCCTCTTCGGAGACGGAATGGCCAGGCTTGTTGGAGGGTGTCACTAAGCCAGCCTGCACCATCCGAGAGCCAAGATCGATAAGGTCTTGAAGTCGGGTGTAGCTCTTGGGGTTTTGCTCCAGGATCTTGCTGATAATCGAGATGGGATCTTTATGAACCCGTAGCACGACGGGGGTAAATGGCTCTCCTTGCTTGAGAACCAGACGATACCCGCTCAGGGCATGCGTGGCCTGGAGAAGGGCCTCGATTCGTTTTGCTGCGGGGGCTGACTTTTGGATAGTCCTTGGGAAGGCGTTGATGCTGAACAGTCAAGGTCAGTGTCATGTAACCCCAGGGGAACTGGAGTGACCAACATCTCATCACACTTCTTGAGCCCGCCCCGCGTGCGGTTTGGGTTAGAGGCATTGTCATATACCAGCATCGCAGTGGCGTAGATGGTGTCCTCCAGGACCTTGTCAGATAATGGACGGTCAGGCGAGTCTTCATAGATGGACCGGGCAAGCGTATATCCTGGGACTCGTCAGTCATGCCTTCAAATGTCAGCATGGCGACTTACGTGTGTTGGCGAGCAACGCTTTGAGAATCTCGGCTTCCAGAAACTCCTTCTTCACCTGGCCAAATATCCCCTTGGCCGAATCACTTGATGAAGATGAACCCTCCTCGGCCCCCCAATCCCTCATCCACAAAATCTCGTTCCTAGCCTTGAGCCAGAACTTGTCATCCGTCTTTGCCCCGTGGTTGATGAGATGGTGAATGAGCTTGGAAGCCTCGGCCTTTTGCTCCCGCTCGTCTCGAAGCAGCGCAAGTTCGCCTGCCCTCCTCAAGGTACAGGGCTGACCAGCTTTTGTGAGAATGGTGGCGCTCAGGATGAGGGCCTGCAGAAGCGTTATCGCCGCTGCATTCGGGGTTGTCAGAACATTGGATGCATCCAGCATATTGTTTCGCATATACGTGGCGTTCCTTGCAGCAGAGATGGATGGCGTGATGTTTTCTGCCAGGGGAGGCAGGATGGCCAGTGCGTTCGATAATGGCGGCAGCGGGTCTTCGAGAAGACCGGAGATCTTGGAGACTATGCTGTACGCGCCCTCCAGAGCCTCGACAGAAGAATCCGGAATGAGATAGGCGGAAGCAAGCGCTGCTCGTGCGTAACTCCGTTCAAGGTGATCTTGCTCCTGGTCGCTCAGCCACATGGCTCCCCAGCCCCCCAGGTCGACATCACCAGGCCCATCCCACTGGTCTATTGCGCTCACGGCCACCTTCCAGGATTTCGAAGCTCGGGCTGTGAGCCATTCCAAAACCTGCTCCCACCCGGGACAGGTGGTCTCCTTCGCTGTGTCGTCTTCCTGCAAAGACACATCCGCGCCGTGGCTTGGCCTCCTCTGCTTCTTCTCCTTCCACCTCTTTTCGTTAAAAAGCCACGGTCCAATGAGTCCCTTCAGGTCACGACCCACCAGCGGGAGATCCGCATCGCGGACACCGGTCTGGGAGAGCAAGAGGTTGACTGCGACGCTATCGGGGAGCTGCTGGAAGCCCAGCAGTGTGTATGGTATTGGCTCGTGGGGGTAGTATTCACAGTTTCGGCGCAGCAATGGGAGAAGCGTCGAGACCATCAGGGTGCGAATATAGGCCGAGTGGTCCAGGAAGGGAGTGAGCAGCGCCGGGAGCTCGTCCAACAACCCCGCCTCTTCGTCCACCCTGTAGGCCCTCTGCAGCAAAAACAAGAGCGTCGCATCGTCGGCGGCCTCGACGGGCACATCGGGGACGGCCAGTGGTGTGAGGTGGAGCTTGCGGACCTTCTTGGCGGCATCTTCGTCGGTCAAGTCGGCGACAGGCGAGCAGTCAATGTCTTGGGCAGCGGTCTCTGGGAATTCCCCCGTCTCGAGCTGCTCGACGAGGGCGACATATTGGTTCGACGGGACGGTCTCGGGCAGGTAGGTGAGGATGATGCGCAGCAGGAGGTCTTTTCGGAGGATGGTGGAGTGGCGCGAAGCCAGCGACGTCAGGCTTTCGATGTCGGACTTGACGGCGAAGTGGACAGCAAGCACCACGAGCTTGGCGGGGGAGAGGAGGAGCGCCATTTTTGGTTGGATGGGGGTGGGATTGTGTCGAGTGGTCACAGGATCTTCAGAAATCCCATCGCGTGGTTTCGGGTATCGGTGCTGGAGGTATTGTTGTTGTCGTCGTTGAAGGTGTTGGCAAGGAAGAGCTACGTAACAAAGTCGATGGGCATTGAACATTCGGGCAAGCATGATCATGCCAAGCCCGACAGGGATTTGCTGTCACCTCCTCCCGCATTTGCATGCAGTGCTGGGGATAGAGCAGAACGCTCTGTCACTCTTCTCTACAGAACGTCCGGAACAGACCAGAACAGAGCCAAAAAAACCGCAGAACAGGACAGAGTCGGGGGTCGGCTGACTCTGCAGATCTGTAGAGTCTGCCAAGAGGTATAGGTGGTCCGGGCGCCGTATTTGGTAGCAGATTTTTAATCTGGGTGACTGCTCTGGAGTGCTCTGCCTGGCTGGTCTGTGTGGTCTTGGCAGATTCTGTTCTGGGGGACTGCTCTGGAGAGTGCTCTGGAGTGCTCTGTTCTGGCTGGTCTGTGTGGTCTTGGCAGATTCTGTTGTGCTTTGTAGGTTCTGGCTGGTCTGTGTGGTCTGCGTGGTCTTGGTAGATTTGGGGGAGAAAAGAACCCTACATACATAACCCTAACCCTGGGTGGTCTTGGCGTCACGTGCCACTCTGTAGAGTGAACCAGAACAGAGTCAAAGTGGCAGAGTGGAACAGAACTGGGCCTTGGTTCTGCAGAATCAGAGCAAAAGTGGCGCCAACTCTGTTCTATCTGTTCTATCCCCAGCACTGTTTGCATGTGGGCCAGCAGCTGTGGTGGGTGTGTGGCTGGTGACAATGATGCCCGTGGCTGTGGCTGGTGCTGTGGTCACTGGCTGGTGGTGGGCTGGCCAAGACGCAACCGAGCTCCATTTACGTCGCCGAGCTCTTCCCGTCGACGACCTCAATTGCGACGTCCACCGACCCAACCCTTTCGCGCAACTCCGAATCCCGGCCCTCGCGCAGCCCATCATGGCGTCCGGATATGGCATGAACGGGGGTGAGTGCGCCCGCGGAGACCAATGGCCCCAATGGCTCCCCATCCAACCACAACGTCAACCACTCGCTGACACCCTCGCAGGTCCCTCCCGATGCTTTCCCTTCTGGCAGGAGCTGCTCGCATGCTACGTCGTCAACACCAACTCGGAGGACGACTCGGGCAAGAAGAAGTGCGCCCCGGTCCTGGAGGACTACTACGAGTGCCTCCACCACAAGAAGGAGGTGGGGATCCCCTGGCCGGACCATCCACGACGCAGTGACTTGATGGCTAATCCTCGACCAGGCTGCGAGAGTCAAGAATCTGCAGGCGGCATACCGAAAAGCAGAGGCGCTTGGAACCAGAGAGGACTCCCCGACGGCTGGCCAAATACGGGGTCTGGGCTTACTGGGGAACCAAGAAGCGAGATAGACCGACGAACGAACAGGAAGAGGCAACACACCTCGGCGCTCCATGTATATTTCTTACACCCAGGGCATCACCGTGGCCCCGAAATACAGGGTGCAGTATTGAATGTGTGGTTGGATTCAATGTGCTTGCATGTGCTTACTCTGTGACAACAGTACCGATGTTTCCGCCTTCCGGAAAGCCCGTCTGTATGCCCTTGCGTTCAAGCCTTTGAGCAGAGGGCAAAACTGTGAAACTATGCGTTTCGGGCTGCCAAACCTTTGAGGGGTGACCTGTGAGGATGGTTCTTTGGTCTGGAGAGTTCCAGGGCGGCAACAAAGACAGGCCCAAATACCAAACTGACAAACAGAGTCCTGCGGATGCGACACTATGTCATTGGGGCAAATGTGCTGCCAGCATTGGCAACAAAGGGGGAACACGGCACGGCCCGTCCGTCAAGGCGAGCAGAGCTTCTCAGTGATCGCCAAGTTACCAGCGTTCAAGCAAGAGGTTGTGTAGTGTGCTTTGGCTGAGATCTTTGAGGGGAAATATGCCTGCCTCGGCTTGTTGATAGCCTGGTGGTTTCCAGAGACTCCACGACATACTCCCGCTCGACTTGTAGGGCTAGGGCTGCGAGGGGAAGCACACGACGGCTGCAAGTAGAAGCATGTCGACAGGCTATCTTAGATTACGCAGGCTGCTTCTTGAGCCTTGGAGATTTCCTGCTCCTGCTCATGCCCAGCCAACTCTGGGTGATATTTGGGATGGAAATCTACTGGCACCCAGGCACCCATCACAGCAAACCAACAACGGGTCTCTTTCCTCTCCTCCCACTCTGGTCCATCTCGTTATTTTCTAGCTCTGGGGCACCTCATCCATAATCCCATTCTTCCCAACTTTCAACCTTGGAGATCCCTCCCAAGCTCTCTCGGCCACTTCTTCTTCAATTCTCAAGGATACGATCATTTGGTCAACACCTAGTCCTGTCAACCCCCAAGAGCTCGTCCCGTCCGCCACCTTCTTGATCTTCAGGAAGGCGGGAATTCAGGAAATCCTCGCTTCTTCGCCAACTCTGGGTTCGCGGTCGCGCCAAAGAATTCAACATGCCTTACGCTCGGGGAATCAAGTGCTTCCTCAGCACGAACCACGGCAAGGAACTCATCGCCGAGTATCCGCACCCAGACGGCGCGTCGCCGGGACTTTGTGAAGGCCAGGGAATGTGGCGCTACAGTCCCTTTCCACATGTCCGAGAAGATTACCATGGGCAAACCAAGACAAATCCCGTATCCTCAGTCTACGTCTCATCATCCCCAGGCATGCCCATCCCCTCCCCTACCTAGAGAGGACCAAATTGCTAACCCCCCCAGGCTCACCCTTCTCCATCCACTACCAAATCGACCAGCTCCCGCCACCACCATGCAAGTACATCTTCTTCAAAGTCCACATCAACGGCCGCCAGATCGTCGCCTGGGGCATCGACGTCGCCTCCGACACCAGCGGCCGCATCTCCCTCTCCCTCTGGCTGCCCGGCCCCCTCTACGACGGCATGCCCGGCGCCGAGAAGCGCAACCTCCTCTTCCTCCCCGGCCAAGAAAACAGACCCATCGCCGAAGACGGCGGCCTCATCGAGATCGACGCCTTTCGCGCCAGCGCCCGCCAGGCCCGCGCGCCCACCCTCAACGAGTTCCACTACCACGGCGAATACGGCGTCGCGTAAGCCCCCCCCCCTCCCCTCCCACCACCGCCACCTCAACTAACCCCCACCCCCCCCACAGAACCCCAAGCATAGGCCTCATCCCCACCCCCCAATCGCTCGCATACCACAGCTACACCCTCATCGACCCCAAGGACTCCCCCTTCGCCTCCTTCCGCCTGTACTACCGCTCCGAAGCCAGCCTCCGCCACCTCGGCATCATCCCCTCCCAGGCGTGCGCCTTGTGGAAACCACCACCACCCGCACCACCGAGAAAACGACCACAAACCCCCTACCACCCACCCCCGAGCTTCGGACCCATCACCGCCCGCCAAGAGGACGACGTCTTCGCCCCCGAGGCGCAGCACGCTGACTCGGGCGTCGGCTCCGCCGTCTCGCTCGACGTCGCGTCGTATCGGTACTGTCCGGTGCCGGAGCTCCCTGTGGACGGGGTGGGCGGCGGAGACGCGAGGGAGCGGTATGGTTACCGTGTAAAGACGCCCCCCCCAACGCGCTCGGACTTCTCGTGGACGCCCTTCCCGCCGACGTCGCCGACGCCGTCGCTGACGCCGTCGCTTCAGGAGCTCGTGCAGACGGGGGAGCTGGATCCGGAGGAGGCGGTGTTTGAGGCGCCGGTTGCGATGGTCACGGAGGGGGAGGGGGATGTGCCTGCGGTTTTGGTGATGGGGGAGGCGGCCAGGGAGACGGGGGCGTTGGATAAGAAGGGGTTGACGGGGCAGAGGGAGGGGGGGAGTACGGGGTCGCCCGAGAGGAAGAGGAGGGTGGTGGGGAGGTTGTTGGCGGGGGTGTTTGGGAGGAAGGGGAAGGGGAAGGGGAAGGAGAGGGCGTAGGGGGAGAAGAAGGATGAGGTGTAGGGGAAGAAGAAGGAGAAGACGGAAAGGTGTGGGAGAGGTGTTTGGCACGGGAGAGTTGGTGGGTTGGTAGCTACCTCCCTAGGGGCGTTAGGTTTTGGAACCAGGGGATTTCTGTACGATTTGGTTGTTGGTTTTTGTCCGAGTTTGGTGGTATGTGACTCTACGGATCACGAGGGAGTGGACGTGCGGGATGAAGCGAGTTAGTTTTATCATCAATATTTGTTACGAATATTGTTACGGGTAAGAAATTTCGAAGAAACTTACGGGGTCTCCATTTCGGAGACCTTTCCCAAAATCAACCTCTTACCTACCACCATTTCTCAAACAACACCCTCTCCCTCTCCATCCCCAACCCCCCCTCCCCGGTCCCAGTCAACCCCTCAACAAACCCATCCGTCATCCCCGGCACCCCGCAAACATACACCACCGCCGCCCCCTTATCCCCTCCAACCACCTCGGCCACATCTCCCACCGTCATCCTCCGCCTCTCATACACCAAACCCTCCCCCCCACTCCACGGCAACACCCCTTCCCCTCCCCCCTCACCCGACGTCAAGAACAACCTCAACCCCCCTCTCACCCCTCCCCGTTCAAAAACCCCCGCCACCCTTTCCAAGAACAGCATCCCCCCCGCCTCCCTCCCCTCCCCCGGATCCCTCAACGAATAAAAGAAATACACCTCCAACCCCCTCTCCTCCTCTCCAAAGGAGGAAAGCATACTCACCAGCGGATTAATCCCCACGCCTCCTGCCACGAACACGACCTTGCGGAGCCCGTCCCGCACCGATGGCGGCGGCGGCCAGGTGAAGCTCCCGCCGACGCGGACGTAGACCGAGGTCCCGAGGAGGGACGACGGCGGGTCCTGCCAGAGGTAGGCGGCGACGGGGTTCTGCGGTGAGAGCTGGATGGCGAGTTCGAGGTGGGGTGTGGATGGGGGGGAGGTTATGGTGAAGCCGCCTGGGGAGGGGAGGTCGGGGGCGTGGAGGTCTAGCCATTGGCCGGGGAGGAACTGTGTGGATGGGGTTAGACTTGGGGGGTTGGTGGGGGGAGGGATAGGGGCGGACCTTTATAGGGGAGGTGGGTGGGGGGGAGAGGTGGAAGATGCGGATGGTGGGGGTGGGTTGGTGGATGTGGGTGATGGTGGTTGTGTGGAGGGACTGTGGGGGTGGGTTAGTTTGGATGGGGTGGGGTGGGTGGGGGGATGGAGGGGGGTACCTCGTCCCGGGGTTCTTGGGCGGTTCTTTGGAGGTGGGTTTCTTTGGCCATTTTGGGGGTGTGATACGGGAATATGCGTATTTGCTGTTCATGGGTGACTGTGAGCAGCCGTGGGAACAGGTGGTGCAAGAAATACTGGGTGCAATGGATATCTATTTGTTGGTGTAAGCACCCGGGACCTGCCTCGATAAAAGAATTCGGTCAAAATGAAGTGCTTGTAGTGCACTCGTAGAAATTGTTCCAAGGTTCCCACGAAGAGAAAAAAGACATTGACTTGTCACTGAAGGCGTGGGGGTGCAGTCACAGTGGGTGTGCCCCGGAAGAGCCCCATGCTGTGGGGCCGCTGGGCAATCGAGCCGACAGGGATTCGCGTCTCCCGTTTGCACCTCCAAATCCCCACCATGACAACGACGTGCCGATAAAGATTCCCTTTTGCCAGCGCCATACCTTTGCTTCTTCGTCCACACTCCAATCTCCATGTTCTGTCGATTCCCCAGCGGTCACAAGTCAAGCTGGCGCACTCAAGGTCCGTGGCCAGAAAAGAAAAAGACACCCAAATTCCTTGGAGAAGCCCCCCCTGCCCCTGCTCGCCTCGTCAAAAAAGACCCACAGGCCACTGACAAAAGTTGAAAACCTTAACAGAATCTCAAGCCGCATCGCATCTTCGACCCAAAACCCACCGCGAACCGGTTCCGGTGCCGGACCACAAGGTGCCCTGGCAGATCCAGAGCTAGCTTCCGCTGGGTCCGCTACCTCGCAGAATGCCAAAGTCGCAAACCTGTACGCATCCCCAACCCATTCTTCCCCTGCGCTGTCCCCAACCTCGTGAACTCCTCCACACCTTCTTGCCCAGCGCCCCCCCTCCACGCCCTCCACCACTGACGTCCGGCTTTTCCAGACAACCCCCCTCCGATCCCGTTCGTCGATACCGCCCCATCCCGAACTCCTTCCCCGACTATGGGTACTACCACCCGCCCACCACTTCCAACGCTGAAACAACACTGACGCCCAGCAACAAGGTCGAGAAGAGGAGCAGTGAAGATGCCCCCCACGAAGCCTGTACGTCCCCCATCCTCCCCTCCTCCCCTTTTCCGCTCGCGACAGCTTCTGACACATTGTAGCGAGTGCAGGGCGCCGCCGGGCCTGTGAATACACTAGGAGGCACCGATTCCCACACTCGACCCCCGAAACGAGCACAGATCACATTTCCCGTGGACCCTCAGGGCTCGAAGAGGCCAAAACATGCCGGCCACACCTACACCGAGTCGCGCCTTGCGCTGAACCTCATCAGCCAGCCGATTTCAAGACCGCAATCCTCTTTCGGTGGAAGCCAGGATGGGTACTCCTCGTTGATGTCGACTGGGATGTCACTGGATACAACCGGGCAGGAACCATCCCGGAGCAACAGGCGCCGCAGAAATCCAAACCACCCGCCCACCCTCATGGGCGCGGGGTCTCCTCCTTTGCTTATACCGCCCGGCCGCGACGACATTGAGGACGGTCAGGACGAGCTCTCCAACGAGACAACACCATTTATTTGGCGCAACCGAACCGCACCCCCCATGGCAAAACCCAAGGCGGATGAGCGCATCGGGGCAGACGGGGCCGACCTCGAGATCATAGCGCCCAAATCAGGCGCAAACATCTCCAAGAAGCGCGCCAAAGTCGTTGATCTGGATGACGACGACGAACTTGGCGACTACCACCAGACCAAGAAGGCTGCCGTGGGTAAGAAGGCACGGGAGATGCCAGCTCGCAAGAGTGTGAACACCAGTCTTTCCACGAGGGCGGATCTCGCCTCGACGTCATGGTCCAAGAAGCCAGAAGGACATGTCAGGGCCCGTCTGATATCCGCTGTCTGTCCTCAACGCCACGTCTACTCGGTCAATGAGGACCAGTCCCTCGACAGCGACGAAGATTCGCAACTGTACCTTCAGCGTGGAGGCGATGATGACCCTAACCTTTATGCTTGCACCGCAAATGGTCAGCAAGCTGTTCAGAGTCGTTGGCTGAAAATCAACAAGTCGACTGTAAAGTCGGTGCTGCACGACCCCAGCGGCCCTTATATCAAAGTGCTACAAATGCTGGATGGGAAGGAAGAGATTGGCGGTGCCTTGGTTCTGAAATTTGCCGACAAGGACGATGCCAGCGAAGTTGCGAACTGGGTCAAGACTGAGCTCAAACTTCTGGTTTCACACTGTACAGCGTAATTCTCCCCACCCCCGAGATGACAACAACCAAGACGCTGACCAAGTCATAGTGATTCTCTCGCAAAAACTCACCAAAATTTCTGGGACATTGTTGTGAAGTTCAACGAAAAGACTCCACCCAAGAACCCGACTGCTCCCCCGTCAACCGCTTCCCAGACCCCAATCGTTCTCACCCACGCTGCTAACGGCCTGGGGTTCCGGCGTACTCCTCCCGAGATGGCAACACCGCGCCCCCAGCCCATCAAAGATCGGATGCAAGGAGTGGCGCACAATCCTGCGTACAATCCTCTCGAGATGGCAGCACCGCGCACCCAGACCATCAAAGATCGGATGCAAGGAGCGACACGCAATTCTGCGCACAACACAGCCGAGCACATCCCTGAGCCACCCTCGACTAGGCGATCGACCAGGAGTTGTGCAAACTCCAGAATTCCAATCCAGGTGGAGGACAACGAACCGGAACCGGAGCCGGAAGTTGCACGATGGTCACATCACAACACCGACTGGCAAGCGAACTGGAAGGTTCCTCTTGTTTTCCAGCGAACGACGGTGGACAAGGAGGACATACAGAGACTGGACGACCCGGAGTGTCTGAACGACAACTTGATCGGGTTCGGCATGCGGTTTCTTTTTGACCAATATGCCAAGAAGGACAAGAGCTTGAACCAGCGCGTCTATCTCCACAACACCTTCTTCTACACCACACTGAAGACCGGCCGATCATATCAAAACATCAACTACGACGGAGTCAAGAGTTGGACATCCAAGGTGGACTTGCTGTCCTACGATTATGTGATTGTTCCAGTCAACGAGCACTTTCACTGGTGGTTGGCCATCATTTGCAACCCTGGGAAACTGGACCGGGATGCGAGAGAATCGTCCACCGATGACGTTGAAGACTCCGGCCAGACACCCCAGGTCGGGAGTGATGCGGCGACGGGCACTGGAGACCATGGTCCGGCTTCGGATCTAGAGATGGCAGATGCAACGAATGATGCAACGGATCAGCATCCTTTACCCTCGGGCGGTTCGCCAGCAGCAGATGTCACTCCCTCCACGGTCGAGGGCCCAAAGAACGAGGAGGATATCCGAAATGCACCAGAAGCACCCGGTGCGGAGAGTGACGTTATTGACTTGGTTGACATCGAGCCGGTGGTCAGCGATTTGGCTGCCAGTGACCGCAAGCCCACTAAGAGAGGCCGGAAATCAACTGGCCCGCCGCCGAGGGTATATGATATCAAAGACCCAAGAATCATCACACTTGATTCTCTGGGCGGAAGTCACTCCCCGGCTGTTGGATGCCTCAAAAGCTACCTCGTGAAGGAGTTTGAGCACAAGCGGAAGAAGGTTCTGACGGACATTCCACAGCAAATGGGGATGAAGGCTGTTGGACTTCCCGAACAAGACAACTTTAACGATTGCGGAGTATATCTCCTCGCCTATTTTCAGGAGTTTGTCAAAAATCCTGACGAGTTCATCAAAAAGCTGCTTCACAGGGAGAAGGTGGATTGGCCTATGGATCCAACCGAGTTTCGCTCCGCCTTGCGGGACACCATCTTCACGGAGCAACAGAAACACCAGGACAGTCTTGTTCGGGGTAAGGCTGCCAAAAATGGCACAGCCAGGACGCCTAGCAAGAGTCCGGGCGGAACCACAACCAGCAGTCTCATCAAGAACTCAGAACCTACCCCAAGGCCCGCCGCGCCCCCGGCGCAAAAGTCACCCGTGGCGTCCAAGCCCCAAGAGCCACCAATGACACAGCCCGCCCCTCCGCCCGCGCGCTCCCCCGGCCAGTCGTCTAGGACCCTTCGGCCCTCGAGCTCGCCCGCGAACGTCCCCGGCGCATGGCCCGATAACGACGGCGACGAAGTCATGCTCCTCCAGCCCGCCAAGGACGTCGTCCTCGCATCCGTCGAGCCGGCTCCCCCTCCCCCTGTGGCTCCCACCGCCGTTGAGAGGGAAACCCTCCTCCAGAGACTCCCAGACTCGTCGCCACCACCCCAAGCCCTCCTCAACAAGATCCCGGACACGCCGCCTGCACCCCGGGGCATCATGCAAAGTCTTCGCCCTAGCCCCATGGCGAAGAGGGAGCAGCAGCCGAAGCCAGCGACGATTGCGACTCCGAGGACCAGCCATAGGTTGGCGGTGGTTCTCCCGAGCAGCAGCAATAAGTTGGCCGCCGCCGCACGATTAAGCGCCAGCCAGCCGGTGCTTTCGCGCCCGCAGACTAGGAGTCTGCAGAATAGCCCGGCCTCGACGGTGCAGCCGAAATCGACGGTAGGGATGCAGAAGAGCCCGGCGTCGATGTCGCAACCCAAATCCTCCGCCACCGGGATGCAGAAGAGCCCGGCGTCGATGTCGCAGCCGAAATCGACCATGAGATCGACTATGAGGATGCCGAAGAGCCCCTATTTCAGCACAAACATACCTGTTGCGCAGAATATCCGGATGGTCGAGTCGAGCGATGACGAAGACGACGGGAGGGCAGGCAAGAGCCAGGCCATCGATCTCACCGAGGAGGAGGAGGAACCGGTCGAGGCGAGGAAGAAGAAGGATAACTCGATTGATCTTACCATGGACTAGGATTGGGCTGTGGGGATTTCGAGGGGTGTTTGGGGGGCTGGGGTGAGGCTCAACGGGGGAGTGGAGGAGAGAGGTGATAAAAGGACCAAGGAGGGATTCGTGACGACCAAGGAGAAGAAGAAAGCCGAGGAGATTCGAGGACACCTGGGATGATGATTGGGACCCGACCACACATGTAATAGATTCTTGGACGACGACGCATCCTACGGCGAATGGCATGAGAGATGGGATCAAAGGCGCAAGCAAGGGGGCAGCATGGCGGTGCTTTTGGGGCGTTTTTGTTGATTCTTCTGGTTCCCGGGTTGTGGTGTCGTTGGTTTTAGAGAAGGCAGGGCAAGAGGGAGGAGGTGGACTTCGCCAGCCAACAATCGACATATATTAATCACCGGCTGCATTGAGACGGGGGCGGTCTGGAGGTGTACATTGCATTACTTTGAGCCTTGCTGAGGGAGCGCTCGGGGGGAGGGGGGGGGGGGCAGAGGAGCATAGCACCAGATACCTCCTGAATCTACTCTACCAGAGTTGTCGATGCTGTTGAACGTGGCCTCACTGTGTACTTGATGTGATCTTGTACTGAATTACGGTTGATTCGAGTATGTCTTTCTGTCCAAGAAGAGACGACGACGTCACCCGTCCCATCTACCAGACCACCACCACCTTGGTATTTCCCACATCAAAAACAACAACGTCAACAATATGCAGTCCAGTCTCGGCGGTGGTGGTGGTGGTGGTACCCCCTCGATTTCTTTTCAACGCCTTCCCTGATGCCAATCAATCAAAATTACCCGCTTGTGTTGGATGAACCTCTTTCCTCAACAACAACGACAGCACCAAACATACAATACATCACTCCTCCATCTCCTCGTCCTCCCCCCCCGCCACCTTCCCCTTCCCCACCCTCGGCACCTCAAACACCATGGCGCCACACCTCCCCTCCTTAATCACCTTCCACCTCCCCAGCCTCAACTCCTTGCCCGTCGCCACCACCACGCACAGCCCGTCGCGCCCCCTCTCCCCGCGCTCAAACACCGCGATGTCATTCACCACGCCGCGGACCAGCCCCTCCCCCCCGCCGAGCACGCCCACCACCTCCAGCCGCTTCTTGTCCTCGCTCAGCTTCCACACGCGCACGCACCCGTCCCAGCTGCCCGTCAGCACGACGTCGGCGTAGGGAATGGTGCGCAGCGCCGTCACCGCGCGCGGCTGCGGCGCGGGGACCTGCTTCGGGTCGGGGTCAGCGTCGGCCGAGGTTTGTTCCGGGGTGAGGGGGTCCTCGAGGCCGTGCGCGCAGGGGACGACGAAGACGGCCTTTTTCCGGTTGACGTTCCACAGGGCGACGTCGCCGTTGTCGGCGGCCGTGACGAACATGTCGTCGTCGATCATGGCGACGCGGTCGAGGCTGCCGGGGTGGGCGGCCGAGGCCTTTGGGATTTTGGTGAGGGGGGTGGCCTTTTTCTCGCCGCCCTGGCCGCCGCGGAACACGAGCTGCGACTCCTCGGGCACCTTCCAGTAGCGCGCGGTGCGGTCGCGCGCGCCGACCGACACGCACCGCTCGCCGGCGAGGGCGTCGACGTCGAGGATGGCGTCCTGGTGGCCGAAGAGGGTCTCGATGTAGGCGAACTCGTCGAGCGACCAGACCTTGACGGTGCGGTCGGCCGAGCACGAGAAGAGCTGGTTGGTGCCGCGGCGGAAGGCGAGGCCCGTGACGGCGTCGCGGTGGTGCGTGAAGGCGCGGAGGGGGCGCAGGTCGGCGGCCGAGTGCACGACGATGCGCTTGTCGGCGCCGCCCGTGACGACGAACTGGCCGTCCTGCGAGGCGCGCACCGTGAGGAGGGCGCCGCCCGTGTGGCCTTGGTAGGACTTGTCCTTGGCGGACTTGCGGGCGTCGGATTTGGTCTGGAGGAGGCGCTCGGGTTTGCGCTTGGGCGGGGCGGGGGGCTTCTTGGGCTTCTTTTTTGTTGTTTGCGGCCATTGGTCCTTGGGGAGGTCCTGGATCTTCCATTTTGTGAGTTGCCCGTCCTTTGTGGTGGTGTAGGCGTAGGGCGCGCAGACGGCGACCGAGGTGACGGAGCCCGAGTTCCAGCGGAACTGCGTGTGGTCGGCGGCGAGGAAGTCGAGCTCGGCGGCGAGGTGGCGGTAGACCTTGCCCTTGGTCTCGGCGACGTCCTCGACCAGGCGCTCGGCGAGGAGGTCGCGGTCGATCTCCTCGGCGTCAAAGGCGTACTCGTCCTGCTCTTCGACTTCTTGTTTTGTCTTTTCGAGGTACTGCTGTGCGAGCCGCAGGCGCTTCTCGGCGGCCGTCTCGGCCTCGTCTTCGGAGTCGCCCGATGTGCTGCCGGAATCGTCCCGGTCGGGGAGGTCGTCGCCGCTCACATCGCTGTCGAGGTCGCTGCCGGATATCGACTCATCGCGCTCGGCGGGCTTCTTGCTGCGGGCTGGGGCTGCTGGGGCGGCGGATCTGCTCGAGGGGGGAGCTCTCGCGGCGGCCGACTTGGGACCGGCTTTGGACGATGCGGCGAGTCGCTTTTTCGGGGCTTCGGATGCTTCTGGTCGCTTTCGCTTCTTCTGGGCACCTGGGGTCGTAAAGTACGACGACATGGTGGGCAATTGCGGCGGGTGGCTGCACTGCTCGTTGGGGGGTGTCGTGCCTCTCTCTCTGCCTTTGCCTTTGCCTTGTCCTGCACTGGAGCACTGCACCGCGATGGAAATTTGTTGGAGGCCGGCCTCTCCCAGAAAAAAAAGTGACCGCCTTGGTGGGTCCGCCGGAGCAATTCTCCAATCGATAAGCGACCCTAACCCCGGATCTCGAATTGCCAGCCCCACGTTGAAGTCGAGAAGTCAAGCTCCCTTGTCCTGGCCCGTGCCCAGGCTGAAGCTCCAGTTGCGCGTCTGGGGGGGAGAGCTCCAGAGTCCAGCCTCACCAAGCCCGCTGAAAGCAGGCATTCGAAGCTTGTCACCACCACCACTTTTTGTTGCCGACTGTTCCCC
The DNA here is from genome assembly GCA_030685255.1 of Podospora conica. Classification (NCBI taxonomy): domain Eukaryota; kingdom Fungi; phylum Ascomycota; class Sordariomycetes; order Sordariales; family Podosporaceae; genus Podospora; species Podospora conica. The sequence continues at coordinate 294,357 of MU839428.1, read as the reverse complement.
CGATTGATACCAGCAAACCGCAAATATGTATGGGAACCCCCCTGCCCTTCCCTTTTCCAGTACTGACGGTCCCCCAGGGAGGTCCTTCTCGGCATCACAGGCAAGGACTTTACCTTGATCGCGGCATCCAAGGCCGCCATGCGCGGCGCGACAGTCCTCAAGGCATCCGACGACAAGACCAGACAGCTCAACAAGAACACGCTCATGGCGTACTCGGGGGAGGCCGGAGACACAGGTAGGTGCCGGGGGCAGGGAAATGGTCGCCCACAGCAGCTCGAGCTGACGCCTGCGGGCAGTGCAGTTCGCCGAATACATCCAGGCCAACGCCCAACTCTACTCGATGCGCAATGATACCGACCTCTCCCCATCAGCACTGGCAAACTTTGTCCGCGCCGAGCTGGCGTCGTCCCTCCGCTCGCGCAACCCCTACAACGTGAACCTCCTCCTCGGCGGCGTCGACCCCATCACCCACAAGCCCAGTCTGTACTGGCTGGACTACCTCGGGTCGCTGGCGTCGCTACCCTACGCCGCCCACGGCTACGCCCAGTATGTGCCCCCCTGTCGAGTACCGTTGGGATGGTTGCTGATGCTTTCCCAGATACTACTGCCTGTCCATCCTCGACAAGCACCACCACCCCGACATCACGCTCCACCAAGGCATCAAGATCCTCAACATGTGCACGGACGAGCTCAAGAGGAGGATGCCGGTAGACTTCAAGGGCATGACGGTCAAGGCGGTCACCAAGGATGGCATTGTGGACATTGAGTTTGACGACGACAAGATTGTGAAGAGCGCTTGATTTTCCGGGAAGGATGGACACTGGGCGTTTGGTCTCTTGCGCGGGACTGTGTATAATACCAGAATACCTAGGCGGAGAGGACATGGATGCATTGTGGGATCAGGAGTCTGGTCCGGCCTGCTTGTGTGTGTGTGTGTAAGGACCGCCCTTGATGTCAACAGTGGCTAACGAGGGGCTCGCCTCTGGGTCTGGGCCGTTTGTCGTTTTGCTGAGACAAGTTTCAACCTTGAGTGGCTGAAGGCATTCGCCACACTGCCCCCCGATTTCTATGGGATTCCGACTGTCTGATCACGGACTTCTTCGCAGTACTCGGCCCTCCTCGGCCCTCAGCAGGATCTGACCAACCTACCACCCGGTATTGGGCGAAGGGGTTGAAAATGCATGCCGGTGTACATATCTGCATATTGTCGGACTCCGCGTGGCGCGGAGACAGTACATGTAGGGAGAATCGTATAAAGAAGGTTGCCGTCACCGACTCGTAGACTGCAGTGTGCATCTTTTTTTTTGAAAATTCTCTTCAAAGTATGTCGGTATCAGGTGAAGAATGGCGACAGCATGGTGATATTCTCGCAAATATCGACGATTCGACGGTTGCAGTGCTTCGCAGAGAGCAATGGAAACCCCTTGCCCCCCACCCCCCCACGCCGAGTTGGAGAATGGACTCACGGGAGGCGGTGAGAGAGCCACCTCAGCAGCCGCCATGACTGACGGAAGTGTGGACTCTGGACCCGGGTAGCCGAGACGGATGACAGCATCGGGCTCGCCCCCCGCGAGCCCCGTTTGTCGTCAGGCTTGTGTGTCAGAGGGCAGAGTACCAAATACAAGCCGTGAATGAGACTTTTGTGGCAGACCCTGAGGTTGTCAGCTGGCTTGGTGTGTTGGATGACCAAGTGAGCAAGACTGCAAACATGTAGAAGATGTCTGGGTCTATGTTTTGACATGACGGGCCCCCGGGATGGATGCCTGCTTGCCATGGAAACCCCGTCTTGAGTCTGATATACACCTCCATGTTTTCAAGGCACCGGGTCGCCATCGCCACCGTTGCAAGTCGCCGACTTGTAACTGAATCGTGAATCTCTCAACCGACTTGCGGCATGAGCGAGGAATGAGGGCCGAGGAACCTACCTAGCAGTCAGAAGGACATGGCCATGCTAGGCACTTGCATCCATGGTCTGTTTCCTCTCGGCCATGACAACTGCCGGCACATGAAAAGGGGAGAAGGGTCATGTTGCGGGAATCACCGGCCTCCGTGTTTGGGTCTTGGTGGAAAACTGAAGAGGCAGCTCGCCAGTCGCCACCAAGCCGATCCCCGAGGCAGCCTGCCCTGCCCTGCCTTGCCTGTGAGACCTGGGAGTCGCCAGGGGCCTGCACGACTGAGGCGGTTTTTTGCCGTCGACGCCATCCAGTGTCCACCAGGGACAGAAATGGGGAACTTGATGAAGGAACCGATGAATTGCAGTTGGGATGGTGGGTGACACCCGTCGCCGCCCCTCACAAAAGGAGTCTCTGGAAAGAAAAGGGCAGAAAGGACAGCCCCCGCTGGCAAGCATGACCTTGGCCCGAACCTCAGGCTCCACCCTGACCCGGTTTCCCAGTGGGCGACAGGGTGATGCTCAGCGCGCACTAGGCCTAAAGCGCAAGGCAAAAATAGTGGGTCCCCAACAGGCCCGTCGCCGGTCCCAAAACTCTTTTTCAAGCGCTGGGCCCCTTCACCCATCCGCTCCTCGAGAAAATTCTCTTCCTCCCACCACACACTCGGATTTTTAATCCATCCCCCATCACAACGTTCTGCGTTTCCCTTACCCACTGTCTTTCCTTTTTTTCCTTTTGAAGTTCTGTTTTCAGCTCTTCACGAGGATTCTAGGAGAAAGATCTTCTCTTCTCTACCTCTCCACTCCATAATTTGTGCGATCTCTCTGTTGTGTCTTTTTCGAAAGCGCGCCAGTTTGTCTGCCTCACTCAGCTCGAGACCGCGCGACCCTCCGATTTTTCGCCCACTCTCATTTGAACTCTGTTCTTCTTGAGAGCCTCGAACCAAATCTCCCTCTTCCCACTTCGAGACCAACCGGAAAATCCTCCAACTCTACCGTTCGTTCCTCGATCTCGAGCCGAAACACCAACACCACTTCCAACCGCAATCATGGCTGATCAGCTCGCCGGTGGAATCGACAACATGTCGCTCGGCAACGGCCCTGCCCAGATGGGCGGCCAGCCGCCTCGTCGCTCCTACATCCCGCCTCATATGAGAGGCAAAGGTGAAGCGGCCAGCGCCCCCGCTGGCCCGCCTCCCATGAACAACGGCCTCAACCAGAGCGCCTGGGCTGGGTAAGTGCTCGACTCAATCCCGCTAGCGCAACTGTCGCGCGAGTCTTGACGTGGCTAACCCTTCGCGCTCCAGCAACAACAACTTTGACGCACGTGGCCCTCCTCCCGGCCCCGGCAACTGGAACGGTCCTCCCCCCGGTCCCGGTGGCCCTCCCACTGGACCTCCCGGTCCCATTCCCGGCGGCCCCGGCTTCGATGCGCCTCCTCCCCAGCAGCAGCAGGGCTGGGGCGGTGGTCGTCCCCAGGCTGGTGGCTTCAACCCCAACGCCTACCGCGGCAACGTTGACGTTCGCGGCCAGCCCGGCGGTGCCCAGGGTGGAGGTGCTGGCTACGCTGTCCGTGGCTCCGGCGACGGCCAGTGGCGCGACGGCAAGCACATCATCGGTCCTGCCAACCCGCGTGTCGAGCGCGAACTTTTCGGAACTGCCGATGACCCGTCCAAGCAGCACACAGGCATCAACTTCGAGAAGTACGACGACATTCCCGTCACTCCTTCGGGCCGTGACCCTCCCGAGCCCGTCACCACGTTCAGCGCTCCTCCCCTGGACGCTCACTTGATCACCAACATTCACTTGGCTCGCTACACTGTCCCCACCCCGGTCCAGAAGTACTCGATCCCCATTGTGATTAGCGGTCGCGATCTCATGGCTTGCGCTCAGACCGGTTCCGGCAAAACAGGTGGCTTCCTCTTCCCCATCCTGTCCCAGGCCTTTACCCACGGCCCTTCGCCCCCTCCCCCTGGCCAGGGTGGTGGCTACGGCCGCCAGCGCAAGGCCTACCCCACGACGCTCATCCTTGCCCCCACTCGCGAGCTTGTTTCGCAGATCTACGACGAGTCCCGCAAGTTCGCCTACCGTTCGTGGGTTCGCCCCTGCGTCGTCTACGGTGGTGCTGAGATAGGACCTCAGCTCCGCCAGATCGAGCGCGGCTGCGACCTGCTTGTGGCTACCCCCGGCAGACTTGTCGATCTCATTGAGCGCGGTCGCATCTCGCTGGCCAGCATCAAGTACCTCGTCCTCGACGAGGCTGATCGCATGCTGGACATGGGTTTCGAGCCCCAAATTCGCCGCATTGTCCAGGGCGAGGACATGCCCGGCACCGAGAACCGCCAGACTCTCATGTTCTCGGCCACGTTCCCCCGCGACATCCAGATGCTCGCCCAGGATTTCCTCAAGGACTACGTCTTCCTGTCGGTTGGTCGTGTTGGCTCCACCTCGGAGAACATCACGCAGAAGATTGAGTATGTCGAGGACGTTGACAAGCGCTCCGTCCTCCTCGACATTCTGCACACGCACGGCGATGCCGGCTTGACGCTCATCTTCGTCGAGACCAAGCGCATGGCCGATTCGCTGTCGGACTTCCTCATCAACCAGGACATGCGTGCCAACTCGATTCACGGCGACCGCACTCAACGCGAGCGTGAGCAGGCCCTCAGCCAATTCAGAAACCGTGTCTGCCCTATCCTGGTTGCCACGGCTGTCGCGGCTCGTGGTCTGGATATCCCCAACGTCACGCACGTCATCAATTACGATCTCCCCACCGACATTGACGACTACGTTCACCGCATCGGTCGTACTGGTCGTGCCGGCAACACGGGTATTTCTACGGCCTTCTTCAACCGTGGTAACCGTACCATTGTCCGGGAGCTTATTGACCTCCTCAAGGAGGCCAACCAGGAGGTTCCCTCGTTCCTCGAGACGATTGCTCGCGAGTCTTCGTACGGAGGTGGCGGCGGCCGTGGTGGAGGCGGTCGCGGTGGCGGCGGTCGCGGCCGTGGCCGTGGCGGCAACACCGATTTCCGCAAGTACGGCGCTGGCGGCGGTGGCGGTGGTGGCAACTACGGAGGCGGCGGTGGCTTCGGCGGTGGTCCCTCGGGTGGCTACGGAGGCGGCGGCTTCGGCGGCGGCGGCGGCGGCCCCCCTGCCTCGGGCGGCGGCGGCGGCTTCGGCGGCGGTGGTGGCTACGGCGGCGGCTACGGTGGTGGCGGCGGCTACGGCAACCCTGGCGGTGCCGGAGGCCAGTCGTGGTGGTAAACTCTCTCACCACACGACGGCTGGTGGTGTCCCCGGGGCGTTCGCTGGTGTTTTTGGGCCGGCATTTTCTTTTTCTCTCTCTCGGTGTCATTGGCGACACTTGTCTCGACCTCGGTTTTCACTTTCGGCTTTCTCGGCGGCGAACATGACCCATTAGACCCCCGCTGGGGTTGGCCGGATCGGTTTACAGTATGGGCATCGGGCTCTCACGATAGATCGATTTGGCTTGTTCAAGGTTCACGATCCAACCCGGACGACATGATACCCCTAGACCCAGTCAGGCACAGCCTGGGACGACAAAGCGACTGCCAGCATGCGATTTTCCATTCGCGTCATCGCAGTCGACGGCACGGTTGGCGGAGATTTTGAGAAATCTCGGCCACCCCTTACGACGATCATGTTTTCAGCGTTCTCCTATTTTCTGAGAAGGCATTTCTGCTTTCGTTTCGGAAGATGGGCCATGGGCGCCGCGCATTGTTTTCGGCGGGACGTTACATCATCTCATAGACTAAAAGCGGATTTCTCGGTTTTCTATTCGGGTCAAGGCATCGCATCAGTTCCGCGGTCCATCTGCGGACTCTGGGACGCTGGTTGGGCGCTCGAACAGAGAGACCGGCACTAGTTCGTCCAACAAGGCACAAGGCAGGCATGGAGGGGAGGGCGGAGGAGCATGATACCCCTTTGAGAAGACGGCGTGGCGGCGGAGAAGGGGATTTTGCTTCTTGGGTCTCTACGGCACAGGAAAACCAACGGCACCTGCAAAGGACGGCACATTGGCAATGGGTCAAGCATCGTCAAGCATGGCGGCGGCTTGGTTGAGACGAAGCAGACCAGGTCTGTACTGAGAATCCGGAAAATACAAAAACTGTTATTCTGTACTTTCTGACCATGAATGTGACTGCATGTGTTTCATTGCTTGCCATGGTAAGGTCCGGGTAAGTCTTGTTGCCAACTCGATCTGTACTGCATGATCTACTCATCCGCCATGGCATCTCTCCCTCGTCTTCTTGTACCATTTCATCAACCCCATCAACCCCTTACTACGTCTCCCCTTCCTCCCTCCTCACCAAATAAACCCCCCTCACCTCCCCCTCCCCTCTCACCCTCACCTCTACCTCCCACCCTCCAACTCTCTCACTCGCATACACCCCCCTAGGCCAATCCCTCCACACCTCCATCCCATACAAACCCCCCAACACCTCATCCGCCGCCACTCGTCCCAACACCCGTCCCGCCTGCTCCCCATCCGCCACCTCGAAAAACACCCGCTTCGGCCTCCACGTCCGACACAGCTCGAGAATCCGCGCGTAGAAAACATCCTCGGGAAACTCCTCGCACCCCAGCGCGGCAACGACAGAAGAAGGCACGGCATCCGGCACCAGCGCCAGCCGCGGCTCGTGGTTCCGCACCGAGCGCGCCGTCGACCGGGCAAACGCCGACCGCGAGATGTACGGCGGGTTGGCGGTTAGGAGGTCGATCTCGGGGGTACCGTCGGGGAGGAGGGTCGAAGGGGGGGAGAAGACATCCGCTCGACGAATCGTTAATGTTTGTGTTTCGGACAGCGCAGGGAGGATTTGTCCGGCGTTTTTCCTGGCCAGCGCCACCGCAGCCGGGGAAACGTCGACGGCCTGGATGGAGAGCGAGGGGACCTGGGCGCGGAGCGAGGAGAGGAGGAGGAGGGGGATGCAGCCTGTTCCGGTGCAGAGGTCGAGGATGGTGAGGTGGTTGGTTGGGGCGGTGCGGAGGAGGGAGCCTGGGTTGGGGGTGGGGGTCCGGAGGAGGAGGGAGGCGAGTTCCAGGGTGTAGGACTCGGTTTCGGGGCGGGGGATGAGGACCCCCGGGCGGCAGTGGAGGAGGAGCGGGCCGAAGGGTTGGGTTCCGAGGACGTATTGCAGGGGGGTGCCGAGGGAGCGGAGGTGGATGAGGTGCGGGAGGCGGAGGTGAGGGGGGGTGCGGGAGGGGGTGCTGGTGATGTGGGATTTTATCCAGCGGAGTTCGAGGAGGGTGGAGGGGAGGGTGCGGCAGGCGTGGAGGAGGGGGGGGGCGTGGGGGGAGTGGTGCCGGGCGAGGTGGAAGAGGGATGGGGGGAGGCGAGGCATGATGGGGGGGAGGGGGGTAGGTTAGGGTTGGGAGTAGGTTGGGGTGGTGGTGGTTGGGGGTGAGGTGGAGGTTATGGTGAGGTGCTCTTCTGTTCCATTTTGGCGCTCGGGTTGGGTTGGTGTTGAAGATGAGACTACCGGACAGGGAGGTTTTGAAACCCCCGGGATCAAGTCTTTTTGAATTGTTAAAAGGTATAGGTTTTCTTGATGTTGATATTCCATTAGTGAAGTCTCAAACTTCGACACAGACAGGGGTCGTTCAAATGGCCCGTTTGATGCATATTGCGATCTCGGCGTTATCGTCTCGGCGCCGATGGGTGGCTCCGTCATCAACCTCACTCCGACGATCCAGGATGTCTCTCTCAACCGGAACTCCCACCGCAATGTCAATTCCTCCCCTTCTCTCACGAGGCACACACTCCTTCACCCCACCACCACCATGCTAGCAAATCGACTTTCTCGAGCAGCGAGCCGACGCTCCGGCCTCTCCTTTTCAACAAAAACAAAACCACCACCCTTCCCCGTCATCGCCACCTGCCCGTCCCCCACGTGCGCCTGCGCCCCCACGCCCTCGATGCCCCCGGGCTTCGAAATCGACCACAAGACCAACATCAACGGCCTCATCTCCCACTACGCCCAGCACGTCCTCGTGTGCACCGGGAAGCCCGACTGGCCGTCGCGCATCGAGGACGATAATAGTGGTGACAACCTCGCCGCCGACCTGCGCGAGCTCGTCGGCCGCGGCGGGGCTTTTAGTGATGTGAGTTGAGTCTGGCAGCAGTCAGCGGCGAGAGGGGGGCTAACGGTAAGTCACGTAGCCCTTTCACAACATCTCGGTGCTGAACTCGTCGTTCCCGCCGTCGCCGCTGCCGCGGGCAGACGTGCAGAGCGCGTCGGTGTACCTGCTGCCCGAGTTCCGGTACGTGCCGTTCCTGCCGCGCGTGTCGTTTGAGAGCGTCGAGGCGCTGGTCAAGGGGTTCCTGCTGCCTGAGGAGCTGCATCCCATGCACGGGGGGCTGTCGCCGGTGCATAGGGATAGGTTGGTGCGGAAGACGGCGTATCGGGCGCTGCTGCCGGGGGTGAGGGATGTGCGGGATATCTTGGTGCTGGTGTGCGGGCATGGCGGGAGGGATCAGAGGTGTGGTGTCTACGGGCCGTTGCTGCAGGGGGAGTTTGAGCGGTGTTTGCCGGGGAAGGGGGTGGAGGTTTTGAAGGGGCCGGTGGAGGTGGAGGAGGAGGGGGGGGCTGCTGCGCTTGAGGGGGAGGCGAGGAGGTCGGCGAGGGTTGGGCTGATCAGTCATGTTGGGGGGCATAAGTTTGCAGGGAATGTGATTGTGTACATCCCGCCTGGTCTCAAGACGGAGGCGGGGGAGGAGCATCCTCTGGCTGGACATGGGATCTGGTATGGGAGGGTCGAGCCAAGGCATGTCGAGGGTATTGTGACGGAGACTATTCTCAAGGGGAACGTCATTTCCGACATGTTTAGGGGTGGGATCCGGAGGGACGGGCATATCCTGAGGCTTTAAGTTCGTAGAGTTGAGAAAAAGAAACAAGTCAGTATTCCATTGCCGGGGCGTACCTCGTTTGTTGCATGAGCTGCGACTTCTCATGATTTTCACCCGAGCCCAAATTTCATCTCACCACAAACATCACAATTTCAAGGATTCCATTCCTTCCTTTCCACAGCCCACCAGCCGGCTCTATGAAGGCGACGACATTGAACTTTCAATCCCCAACGAGATGAGCGCAAGGTTGGCGATGAGCGCAAGGTTGGCGATGCGCCCCCGGTTGGCGATGGGCATCAACCGGTCGACCTGGACATGCGTCCGAGCATTACACGCCTCGAGATTCGCGTCCCTCCCCATACCCCGAACCACACCAGTCTTCAAAGCCATCACCGTCACCGTCCCCACCCGAGCCTTCTCCTCCTCCTTCCCCAACAACAACCGGAACAAACACCAAAAAGAACCCCGGAAGCAGCCGGACCGCTGGGAGGTCGCCACGGAGCAACTTTGGACCCGCTTCATTAAAGCAAACATGCTCTTCCTCCTCCTCTACGCCACCAGCGGGCTGTTCTTCTACACATCCTACTTCATCGTCTCCACCCTCCGCCCCGACGACCCCCCCCTCTCCCCGGCCCACTTCACCCCCTTCACCATCACCTCCACCGTCCCCGCCTCCCCCACTTCCTTCCTCCTCACCCTCACCCCCCGCCCCCCGGCCCCGCACGCCCACGCCCTCCTCGCCGTCATCCGCTCCCTCGACCTCCCCGCCCCCCGCCCCCGCCGCGACGCCACCCACCCCCACGGCCCCGCCCTCGACCGCGCCTGGGCCCACGGCCTCTGGTCCGTCGAGCTCAAGCAGCCCCAGCTGCAGATCGCGCGGCACTACACCCCGCTGCCGCCGCTGTCCGACGCCGACCGCGAGGCCGGCGTCCTGCGCTTCCTCGTCCGCCGCGTCGACGGCGGCGAGGTCTCGTCGTACCTGGCCGCGTTGCCCGTCGGGGCGGAGGTCGAGGTGCGCGGGCCGCACCTCGGGTTCGATGTCGGTGCGCGGCTGGGCGGGGAGGACGCCGTGGTGGTGCTGGCGGGCGGGACGGGCGTGGCGGTCGCGATGCAGGCGGTGTATGCGCTGGCGGCGAGGGCGCGGCGGCCGTCGTCGCCGAGGGTGGAGGTGGTGTGGGGGGATCGGGAGAGGGGGGATGTGGACGCGGAGGGGGAGGTGGGGAGGATGGTGGGGGGGTTGGTGGCGGGGTGTGGGGAGGGGGTGAGGTGGCGGGTGAGGGTGGAGGCGGAGGGGGAGAGGATTGGCGGGGGGGATGTGGTTAGGGCTGTGAGGGAGGCGGAGGGGGAGGGGAGGGGGGGGATGGTGAATACCGAGGGGTGTGGGTATCATGATCGGTGGATTACGGCGAGGTCGGGTGGGGAGGATCCGTTTGCTGGGGATGGGGAGGGGGGGGGGTGTCGGTGTGTGGATGCGGAGGGGAGGGCGGTGAGGGGGGGGAGGAAGTTGTTGATGGTGAGCGGGCCGGAGGGGTTCGTGGAGGCGATGGTGGGGGGTAAGGTTTGGGGGGAGGGGAAGGAGCTGCAGGGGGAGGTGGGGGGGATCGTGGGGAGGTTGCAGGAGTTGGGGGAGTGGTTGGTTTTGAAGTTTTAAGTCTCTACCTACTCTCGGATATGGCACCTCATTCTCACCCAGTAATACAATGCGGACTGACAGAAGCAAGGGAGTTATTGTGGTGATACATCTAGAATACAAAATTCACCAACCTCCCCCTCTTGATAACAATAACCTTCTTCGCCTCCCCCACCCTATCCCCCAACTTGGCCTTCCCCTCCTCCGTCTTGAGCAGCTCTGCCACAACCCACTCCCTCAATCCCTCCCCCTCCAGCCCCGCGTCCGCCTCGGGAATCTCCACCACGAACCGCATCTTCCCCCCAAACTGCACCGCGCACGGCTGCCTCCGCGACCGCAGCAGCTCCCGCGTCCCGTCCACCACGGGGAACACCACACCCCCCGCCTCGAACATGGACCCGCCGCCGGGCCGCAGCACGCTCCAGCACTCCTCGGCAAACGCCGGCGCGATGGGCGCGAGCATGCGCACGAGGCTGGACGTCGCCGCGGCGACGATCAGCGGGGTCGCGGAGGTGGCCTGGGCGGCGATGGTGTTGGTCAGGCTCATGAGGTCCGAGACGACCGTGTTGAGGGAGTAGACCTTTATGTAGGACTCGGTGACGGAGGAAATGGTCTTTTGGACGTCGCGCCAGATGGCGGCGTCGGCGTCCCACCGGGCGAGCTCGGCCGGGGTCATGGACGCGAGGGCGGCGGACCTTGCCTCGAGGTGCGTCTTGGGGGTTGTTGTGTCGGACGGGGGGGAGGGACCGGTCTTGAGGACGAGGTCGTGGACGCGCGACAGCCAGCGCGTGACGCCGACGATCTTGTCGCCGTCCCAGTCGAGGATCTCGCTGACGGGGGCTTGGAAGAGCATGTGCGCGCGCGTGGCGTCGGCGCCGTGCTGCGCGATGACGCCCGTGGGGTCGACGCCGTTGTGCTTGGACTTGGACATCTTTTCGTAGCTGACGTGGGCGGTCTCGCCGGTGGCGAGGACCTTGGGGGTGGAGGGGGTGGTGAGGTCGACCTCGTCCGGCTTGAGGAACCGGCCGGTCGTCGGGTCGCTGTAGGTCTTGCCGTGCACCATGCCCTGGGTGATGAGGCGGCGGAACGGCTCGTGGGTGTCGGCTGCCTCCTTGCCTTCGCCCGTCACCAGTGACGAGGTTACGAGGAACTTGTAGATGAAGCGCGCGTACAGGAGGTGGAGGATGGCGTGCTCGACGCCGCCGATGTAGAGGTCGACGGGGAGGAGGGCCTTGGCCTTGGCCGCGTCGAAGGGGGCGTTTTCGTTGTGCGGGTCGATGAAGCGCATAAAGTACCAGCTTGAGTCGACGAAGGTGTCCATGGTGTCGGTGTCCCGTTTCGCGGGGCCGCTGCACTTGGGGCAAGTCGTGTTCACCCACTCTTGGTTCGTCTCGAGGGGATTCCCGACCTTCTTCCCAGCCCAGTGCTCGTCCACCTCGGGGAGCACGACGGGGAGGTCGGCGTCGGGCACCGGGACCGCACCGCAGGATCCGCAGTGGATGATGGGAATGGGTGTCCCCCAGTATCGTTGCCGACTGACCAGCCAGTCTCGGAGGCGCCATTTCTCGACAGGCTTCGCGAGGTCGGCGGCCTCCAGCATGGAAACAAGCAGCTCGCCCGCTTCCTTGGACGATTTCCCGGCGTAGATTCCGCTGTGCTCGGTCATGATCCCGTGTTCGACGTACGGCTCGTTCAGCATCGCCGTCGTGGACTCGTCCTCGGACGCGGCGAGGACCACTCGGACCGGCTCATCGGACCGGTGCGTCTTCCAAAAGGTGTGGTCACGCACGTCGTGTCCCGGGACGCCCATTACCGCTCCCTCGCCGTAATCGCCGAGCACATACGGGGCAACATAAACCGGAAGCGATTCCTTAGTCGCTTCGGGCGTGTCCTCGTGGTATGCAAGGGGGTTGACGGCGCGAATGTGCGGGAGCAGATATCCAACCTTGGAATCGGGGGGCAGCCCGGGCAGGGTATCCAAAAAGGCCTGCAGCTCTGGATCGGACTTGGCCAGGTCCGCCACGACGGGATGGGTCGAGGCCAGGGCCAGATATTGCACGCCAAAGAGGGTGTCGGGCCGGCTGGTGAAGACTTCAATGGCAGCGTTGACTTTGTGCTGGAAGGCCATGACGGGGAACTTGACGGTGGCACCGGTGGACTTTCCCAGCCAGTTCTTCTGCATGGCCAGGACTCTCTCGGGCCAAGCGTCGTCCTTGGAGAGATACTCGAGGTCATTGAGCAGCGAGTCTCTGAACTCGGAGATGCGCAGGAACCACTGCTTCAGCTTCCGCTTCTCGACCACGGCGCCGGATCGCCACGAGCGGCCGTTGGCGTCTACTTGCTCGTTGGCGAGCACTGTCTTGTCGATGGGGTCGTAGTTGACCTCGGCCTCGTTTTGATATGCCAGGCCTTGGGCATGGAGGAGGAGGAATATTTTCTGCGTGTGCTTGTAGAAGGACGGGTCGCAGGTGGCCAGTTCCTGTGGGACAGTCAGCTCGTGGTGTTTGTCGGGTGAGCAGCACGGGGTCAGCAGCCTACCCGAGACCAGTCCCAGGAACCATTCATCATGTCCAGCTGTCCCTTCATCTTGGCGATATTGGAGCGCGTCCACGTCGCCGGGTTGATGCCCCTCTCAATGGCGGCATTCTCGGCGGGCAGTCCAAAGGCATCCCAGCCCATGGGGAGGATGACCTTGTCGCCCAGGAGAGTGTGGAATCTCGCAATGACGTCGGCAATGGTGTAGACTCGAAGATGGCCGAGGTGGAGGTAGCCCGAGGGATAGGGGAACATGGGCAGCACGTATTTGCTGCTGGGGGTGGCGGCATCCCGGGGGTCCTCGGCCGCCTTCTTTCGTAGAGAAGCCCATTTCTGCCTCCATTTCTCGTCAAGGGCGGGCAGGTTGAGCTTGGTGTCGGCATAGGACCTCCATGTGGTTCTGTTGACTCCGGGGATGGGGAGCGACCTTGCCAGTGACAAGGGAGCCAGAAGACAAGACGAGCCCGGTCGGGCCAAAGAGCGGGAGAACTGCCTCCCGTGGTGTAGAATCATTGTTGCTACATTGTTTTTGGACTGGGTCCCTGATCCAAAATCAAAACCACCTCGTCTTCTCTGCGAGCGGGTCCCTCCAAACAACGAAGCTTTTGGAATTTGGAGATGGACCAAAGCTCCTGCAGGGTGGTGCGATAAGACATATTTTTGTCTTGGCATTTCAATCGTCAACGGCCCTTCTTGCCGGCGGCAACACAGCCCTCACCGCCTTTCCCTCCCGGCAATTCAGCACCACTGCACCACTGCACCACCACCGTCGCGTGCATCGCCAAAAGCTCCCAAGGTTCAACCCCCCCAAACCACCCCCATCACCACCACCACACCACAACACACCACCACACACACCAAAATGACCTCCACAATCGGCATCCCCATCAAACTCCTCAACGAAGCCCAGGGGCACATCGTCACCCTCGAAATCACCTCGGGCCAGACCTACCGCGGCAAGCTGATCGAGGCCGAGGACAACATGAACGTCCAGCTCAAGGACATCACCGTGACCGCCCGCGACGGCCGCGTCAGCCACCTCGAGCAGGTCTACATCCGCGGGAGCCACGTGCGCTTCTTCATCGTGCCGGACATGCTGCGGTACGTCCCCCCCCCGTCCCCTTCCCCTTCCCCCACCTCTGACTGACCCGGACTAGCAACGCCCCCATGTTCCGAAGTCGCAACGCCCGCGGCCGCGGCGTCGGTCTCGCCCGCGGCAGGGCGACGGTCAGTCGCGCGCGCGCGTCCGGGGGAGGGAGGGGGGCGGGGAGGCCTTAGAGTGGTTTTGGGGATGATGATGCGGAGGATGTGGCGAGGGGGTTGGCGGGGTTGGTTATTGGGGGGGAGGGCGTTGGGATAAGGGAGGGGTGGCGGGAGGAGAGGAGGGTGAGGGGGGAGGTGGTCAAGTGCCTTTTGAGGTATGAGGGGTGGTAGAAGGGACAGAGGAAAGGCGTGGGAAAAGCCAACGGCAAGGACATGGCATGGCTACGCTGTAGAGAGGAGTACTTGATACCATTATGCCGGCGGCGGCGGCGTGGAAACAGATGACGCCGCGCTCGCCGGGCAGCGAGGGAACAAAAAAATATGACAAAAGCGTTGGCACCCTGTTTCGTACAGGGTACGGTACCTATATTCTATTTTTCCTTTCCTTGTGGCGTGGTATCTAGAGTCTACAGAGGCGCGCACGACGCTGATACGGATCCTGGGGATCAAACCCAGTCCCAGGGTCTCAAAGGCGCGCAGTTGTTGTACAAATGCTATACAGCCCCCCCTACTTCAACCTCCCAAACGCCTCCTCCGCCCTCTCCACCACCCCCCTCAGCCTCTCCAACCTCCCCCTCTCCTCCCCACCCCCCTCCTTACCCGCCGTCGCCCTCACCAACGTCGTCATCATACTCTGCTCCGTCAACTGCAGCGCCTGCCGCCCCCTGACCCGCACCTCGTCCTCCCACTGCGCCCTCGCCCTCTCCCACCCCCTCTGCAGATTCGTCAGCCCCCAAACCACCCCCAGCGCGGCGATCGACCCCGCCTCGTACACCCCGAACCCCGACAGGTACACCAACGCCCCCAGCGCCCCCGTCACGCCCGCCTGCCCCGACGTCCACAGCACCAGCCTCTGCGCCGCCGTCTGCAGGTCCTGCGTGCGCTCCGCGAGGAACCGCCTCGCGTCGCCGACGTGCGTGGGGAAGACGACTCGGGAGTGCACCTCCACGGCCCTCCCGGCGGACGACGCCTCGCTGCTATCCGTCGCCGTGGCCGTCGTAGCGGCCTCCTCGATCCGCCCAGACAGGAAAATGACGCCCTTCTCCGCCTCGAGCAGGAACCGCCTCCCCAGCACCTCCGACGCCACCATACCCACGTCGTCCGCCCGCCACAGCAGCTTCCACCACGCCAGCCCGCGCCACGGGCCGTGGGCGAGCGCGTCCTCGACCATGTCCCTCAGCTCCGAGTGCGCGCTCTCGGACCACTCCGTCAGCGCCTTTGTCAGGCGCGCGGCGGCGCCGGGGGAGACGCGGGGTGTCGTCGTCTTGTTCGCCTCCGCAGCCGCAGCCGCAACCTCCTCTTCGAGCGCCACCCGAGACCGGTCCAGTATCGAGCGTATGAGATGCCGCACCGGCGGCTTCGTAACCCCGGCTTCATTCGCCTGGACGTTCTCCCGGAGCCACTCGTTGATCCGCCCGACGTTGGACTTCGTCCACGCCGCCTCGTACCGGAGCGCGTTGCTGACGCTGGACCGAAACGCGTCGAGCCCCTCCTTGGCGGTGTCGACGTTGACGCCGAGCATCGCGAGGGACGTCAAGTCGGAGAGGTTCCTGTCGCCCCACTGGAACGCGGAGGCGACCATCTCCCCTCCCTGCGCCGCGAGGATCGCGCGCATCGCGGCCTCCCCCTCGCCGACTCGCAGTGCCATATGCACCGGCGACGGGACAGGTTTCGCTGTCTCCTCCGGCACCGCGGCAACCGTCACCTCTGGCGTGAGCAGCCTCTCCTCGGGCGTCGTCCTCGCCGCCACGGCGGAAAACCGCGGCTGCTCGGTATCCTCCTCCATCAGCAGCACCTCGAGCTCCGCCCCGCGCGCGACGACGGGCGAGGGCACCCGCAGCTCGGGTATGACGTGCGCCGGCGGCGTTTCGATCGTCCCTGGCGCCGTAGCCTTTGTGGGTTCCTGCAGCCCCGCGGGCACCACGCGCACGAGCAGTGGTCGCTGCGCGAGGTCGTGGGCTAGGAGCTGCGCTTCCCATGGCTGTTGGCCCTGCAACGGATCGGCCAGCGAGAGTCGGAGGAGGTTCTTGGCGAGGGTGGGCGAGGATCTGTGGGCGAGGACGGCGAGGCGTATCGATTCGTGGCCGGCGGGCTGGGAGAGGTTGTGCCGCGCGAGCTGGACGCGCGCGGGGTTGGTGTAGGGTTCGGGGAGGGCGGAGAGGGCGGCGGAGAGGTCGCGGCGGGCGGGGTCGGTCCTCGCGGGAGGGGGGTTGGTCGCGAAGGAGCAGGAGAGGCAGAGGGAGGGGTGTCGTCTTGGGGAGCGGGAGGGGAGGCGGGCGCGGAGGAGGAGGGCGGGCCCGCGCGTGCCTATCGATGGGGGCGGCATGGCGGGTGTGAGAAGAGGAAAAGAAAAATGCCCCCGGTGGGGATGGCGGTGCTGGAAGCAGCAGCGCTCTGTCACTTCACTCAGCTACTTGCTGGTGGGTGTCTGACGTTGGACATGGGACGAAGCTTTGTCGGGAGTCGGGAGATTTTCCGCCGCCGCCGCAACCGTTCGTCCCCCCACAGCAGGCCTGCCAAGACCCTACAGCACCCCTGCAGCCTGTCGTCCCCCGCCTGACGATGATGCGCCGCCCGCCGCCCCTCTTCAACACAACATCGCATCGACATTGAAAGAAACGTCACCTACACCTACACCACTACCACCACCTCCCCTCTTCCCCCTCAATCACCCCCCAAAACATGGCACAATCCACCGCCCACCGCCGCCTCCTCCAAGAGTACCGCGCCCTCACCAACAACCCCCCCGAAGGCATCACGGCCGGCCCCGTATCCGAGGACGACCTCCTGCACTGGGAAGCGCTGATCCAAGGGCCCGAGGGCACGCCCTTCGAGGGGGGCGTCTTCGCCGCCGAGCTGCGCTTCCCGCGCGACTACCCGCTGGCGCCGCCGACCATGAAGTTCATCGGCGACGTGTTTCACCCCAACGGTACCCCCCCTCCCCCATCTCTTTGCCAAGTTGTTCATGCTGACGATGCTGCGCACAAGTCTACCCCACCGGCCTCGTCTGCATCTCGATCCTGCACCCGCCCGGCGACGACCCCAACCACTACGAGCACGCGTCGGAGCGGTGGTCGCCCATCCAGTCGGTCGAGAAGATTCTCATCTCGGTCATGAGCATGCTGGCCGAGCCCAACGACGAGAGCCCGGCCAACGTCGAGGCGGCCAAGATGTGGCGGGAGCGCCGCGGGGACTACGAGGAGAGGGTGCGCGAGGGGGTGAGGAGGATGTTGGGGCTTTGAGGATAGGATAGGGCGCGTCATCATCAGAAACCCGGAGAGATGGTACTACAACGACAGACAGCGTGGATATTTTGTTTTTGACTTTTTGCATTGCATGGCATGGCAGCGGTGTTTGTGGGTTAGCGATATGCCGGTCATCGAATAGACGGACTGCGGGCATCTAGAAACTTTGTTTTCCATCTTATTCCCAGGTAGCGGACAAGACGTCTTCGACTTTACAGTCCGTTCTCCGCCTTGAACTTGTCCCACGCCTCGTTCAGCGTGCTAAACACCGTCCCGGCAATCATGCGAACCTCGGTCGACGCGTCTTGCGGCAACTGCAGCAATAGCGTTAGCACATCTCTCCCCGATACGTAGTCAGACCAAACTTACCTTGTCCGGATGCGTCTTCGCAATAGCCTTCATGTAGATAATCTTGACCTTGTTGGCCATGACCAGCTCATGCAACCCGACCTTCTTCCACCCGCTCCCCTCCCACAGCACATTCTCCATGCTCCCCAGCAGCGCCCGCAGGTTCTCCCGCTTCCCGTCCCGCCACCCAGCAATGCGAGCATCCACCTTATCCACCAGCGCAAACTTCTCATCCCCCTCCCTCTCCGCCGCCTTATTCGCCGCCCTCAGCTTCTGCACAGCCTCCGAGCTCTTCTGACTCGCCGCCGCCGTCACCCTCGGCCGGGGAGGAGGAGCAGCGGCGCGCGCCGCCGGGGCCGGCTTCGGCGCCAGCGCCTTCTGACACCGCTGGCGACCCGCCGTCGCCGTCGCCCCGCCGCGCCCGGACTCGACGCACAGCTGCCACACGCCCAGCGCGTCCGTCCACTTCTCCATCTGCTCCAGCGCCTCGGCCTTGCGCGTCAGCGCCTTGCCGTAGAGCTCCTGCATGTCGCGCTTCTCGTTGCCGCCGAGGTCGACGTGCTCGCCTTCGCCCTTGGCCGGGCCGATGAGCTTGAGGGCGGCGTCGGCGTCGTCGACGGCCTGGCGGGGCTCGCCCGTCTTGAGCGCCGTGAGGGCGCGGTTGCAGAGGAGGAGGATGGTGAGGGGGTGGGTTGGGGGGACGGCGGTGAGGGAGGACGAGTACGAGGCGTGGGCGGCTGCGTAGTCGCCGCGCTTGAAGTGGGCGGTGCCTTCGAGGCGGTTTTTCGTCGAGCTCTGGAGGGCGATGGCCGAGATGGGTGGGATCTGCCGCTGTGGACGGGGCGTCGGCGGAGGCCGGGGGGCCTGGGCCGGGCGTGCTGCGGGGGACTGCCGGGAGCTGGGGCCCGGGGCGGGAGAAGGCTGCGACGGCCGGGGGTGGCGTGCAGGTTGGGCCCTGGGAGGCTCGGTGGACCCAAAGAGCAGATCCGGCTCGGGTTCGGCTTGGGGTTTCACCTCTGGCTGTGGGGTCGTCTTCTTTCTGCGCGCCGGACTGACATAGGCTTGGGAGGTTTGCTCCTCCACAGCCAGCTTGTTGAGTCGGGAGCGGGGATCCAGGGAGCTCGAGCGGCTATCTTGCTGCCACTTGGGTGCGGCGCTTCCCTGCCCCGGCCGCATCCCTGGCAGTGCCGGAGACTGGTCTCGGGAGACGGCAGCGCTAGATGCCCGACTATCGGGACCCGCCATTCCCGGCTTCCGCCCCGGCCGCATCCCTGCTTCCAGCATCATGGCTTCATCCGTGGTCTCGGGGCGCCGCTTCTCGTCACCGCCGCGCTCCTGCTGCGCCGACCTCATCCATTTCGGCTGGTTGGGGTCGCCGCCGCCGCCCTCTTGCTGGAATTCAGACACTGCTTTTTGAACCTTCTTTTGCCCCTGCTTCCAGAAGCTGTTTGCCGTCTTGAGCAGGCTAGAGCCCACAGCAGCGGCCGTTTTGGTGAAATCGGCATCCGCGGGGGCCGGGGATCCGTCGTTTCGGCTTCTGCCCGCCTCAGCCTCCCGCATCCACGACGGCCCGCCATTTCGAGATTGGCTTGACGCTCTTTCTCCGCTGCCCCCGGGCTGTTCCTTCTGGGGCTGTCCGCCCTTGGCCTTTTCCTTTGCTTGCCGATGGGCATCGTCGAGCAGCCAGTTGACGGCAGCCTGGACGTCCAACCCCCGTCCGCTCTCCGTGAGACCTCTCCTGGCATTCTCGGGCGTGAATCCGTAGTCGACCAGTTGCGCAACTGCCTTGTCAAATGGATCGTTCGAGGGAGCCCTAGTTTCAGGCTCCGAGTCGGAGGACGAGTCCTCTATGGGTTTTCCGGGCTCTGGTGTCCGCGAGACTGCTGGTGGTGCTGGCTGCTTCTTTTTAACCTCTTCGACCGGTTTTCCCAAGTCCCCCAAAAAGTCGTCGTCGTCAGCCACGGGGACCGGGGCGGGGGGCGCACTCGGCTTCGATTTGAGCTGGTTCAACCCAAACGGATCGTCGTCGTCGTCGTTAAAGGCTGCGCTGCCAGAGGCCAGCGGTTTGTTCCAGGCCTGGGGCGTCCGCAGATCCAAGCCGGGGGCGGCTGCTGGAGAAGCTCGAGCGGAGGTGGGGGCCGGCGAAGCATGGGCGGATGCGAGTGCAGGCGATGCCCGAGCCGAGGTCGTCGGAGGTGGGAAATGGCTCGCGTTATCAACCTTTGTGCTGGAATTGAAGGCGGCAAACAGGTCGTCGTCCGAGTCCTTTGGTTTCCCGCCCTGCAGGCCCAGCGCTTTCACCGCCGGGGATGCTATCGCGGGCGACGCAGTCCCAGGGGTGCCTGACCGGCTCTGGCCGAGGGAATCAAAGAACTGGCCATCTCCAAACTGTGCCTGCGCCTGCTTGCGCTTTTGCTCCTCCTTCTTGCGGCGCTCGGCTTCGAGTTGGTCTTGGCGTTCTCGGAGGGTCAGGTTCGCGCCCGACTTTGCGGCGCCAAAGTTGACGAGGTTGCTGAAGCTGTCCTGTGCAGGCTTTGTGGTCGGGGGTCGGGAGCCAATGCCTCCTCCGGCGGACGGCTGGGCCGACAGCGGCGTGTTGCGACCCGAGGCGAGCGGGGAGGGTGTTGGTCGTAAGGGGGGGTAGAAGGAGGGGGTGGGGTTCGCGGGGGTCGACGTCGACGACGACGGCTTCGTTGGCTTCGTGGTGCTCGGGGCAGACCAGCTCAGCCCAGAGAGGTCGTCCATGGTGGAAGAAAATATGTAAATAAAAACAGCAGAAGAAAAGGCGTCAGATCATCATCATAGGTTGCGCATGAACGTCATCAGGAGGGTGTGCTGGAGTCTCTGGAGCGAAGTCGGTGGTGCGGTGTTGTGTCGCGCCAAACAAATCACGATCCACTGATACCTGACCGACATCTGACAGCTTATGACCCTAACCCTGGGAACTCGTCAGAGGTGTGGCGCCGTGGGACGTGGCGGTTAGGACTGCCCTGACAAGCCACAATGCCCCTGAATTGACTCGACGTTGCACTCGTTCAGACGTCAGCCTATCATCGGGCTCCACCCTCCAATGTCTTGGAGTCTTGGGACACACCTGGCACGACATCCGTCTGCCATCCCTTCATATCCCGACCAATGTCACCGTCACCAACAAGTCGACCAAGTGCTCCCACGGCCCACGGGTCCCCCGTCACTCGGTCCTCGTCCCCCGTCGCTCGTGTTCGCTCGTCCTTTTGCCCAGTGCTCACCACACCAACAAGGCAGGTCGTCGCGAAGCACGAACGAAATTGCGATTGCGCAGACAGGCAAACCGACCCGTCTCGGCGCACCTCTTGGAGATTGGGATGGAGATTGAGAGAGGTGGACGAGGCCAGGATGGCTTCCTGGGTCCTGGGCAGGGAAAACATTGTTTTCACATGATGATTCTCCCCAACTCCCACAGACCGGGTCAAGCCACGGAAAATCCAGGGGCAGCCGCTCGCTGACTGGCGATCACTGGGCTTGGTGGTTTCGACCGTCACAGCAAACCAGGAACGGCCAGCGGGAGATGGACAAACAGGACCATTGCATGAATTGTGTGCCGCCCGAGTCCCGTGGCCTTGGGTGTACAATTCATACTTCAGTTGCTTCCATTCGACAGGTGTCAGGCACCGGACCACGAATCACACCATGGCCATCATATGCCCGACGGCCCCCTTTGCAAGATGTGGCGGCACGCGGCCCCCCTCCACCGTTGGATCTGTTGGATCGAGTGCTTGCGACGACAAGGCGCTGGGGGAGGGTTGCGCTCGACATCTCATTGGCGGCGAGGCCTCGTTGGGGTCGGTTAAAAACCTTGGAAGTCTAGCGACGCTACGAAACGCGTTTCAGGCCCTGGGAGGCGTAATTGGCGCTCAGAGATCTGGGGTTGCTCTGCCGGGGCCCCTTGCATTTCACATCGGGGCCCGACCCCGCCCTCTCCAACGGCGACACGGGCATGCAAGCCAGGGCCGCACTGCAACCCGCACCCTGCAACCAGCGGCGTGGTGCGGTGGTGATGGTGGTGATGCTGCGGGCGTGTGGTTTCTGGTAGAGGACATGGACGACCACGCCGACTCTGGAACACGACACCACGGCGGGCATTCCCTTTTCTCCACCAGAGCACCAGCAGCGCCTCGCACATGGGCATCGAGCGTGTGCCTGTACCTGTGCCTGCACCTGCCACACGAGGGCGTCAATTCGAGTCGCACAGGGCGGAGGGGTGGCCGTCGATTTGGCGATTTGACTGGCGCGAGTGCGAGAGAGAGAGGTCGGAGACGAGGGGCTCAGTCTCACGGGGACCCTTTTTTTAACCCTGTGCGCCGGGAAAAGTCTGCAGCAGCGCAGCCAGCAGCGCAGCAGTGGGTGAGATGAATAAATAGCTGGGGGCCAAGATGGAGGAGGGGATGCGGCAGTCCATCCCTCGGGTTGGGACGGTGGGAGGCGCCTCGATATTGTTTATAGTTTTATACATGGTAAGCGGACCGGCTAATCTGTGAGTCTCTGTGGCTGCTCGGTTCCAACGACAGACAAACTGATGACATGAACCGAAGAAGGCTACAAGGCTACATTTGATCTAGAACGATTCCAAGCCGACCAGTTCGTCGTCGTCGCCCACCTAGCCGGGCCGCCAACGCGGTGCCACATGGATGGTGCGGTGTTTAATTGTGTTGCCTCTTCTATATGTCGGGTCATGTTTCGCAAGAATGGCGGGAGCCCAACCTCGATTGGTCCGACCTTGGTCCTTTTTGTGTCTGCACTGTCTGGACGAAGTCGACAAACCTTTGCGCCGGACGATGGCAGGTGCCCGGACTCGGACTGCGCGGCCATCGTCAAACAGTCGGTGGACGTGGAATGGGGTTGCAATGGAGTCCGGCATTTTTAGCAGCCTCCATCGCTCCATCTTTACTTAGCCCAGGGCCCGGGTGCCAAGGGCCCCCGCCCCAAGTCCCAAGCCCCAGGCCCCACAGGACATGCCTCCCTTAATCTACCCCCCAAGGCATGTCACACCAGGGGTCAGCCAACCAGCGTCCGTCGTGGTGTGGCTGATGTGCTGGTTCGGGAAAGAGCAGCTAGGGACGCCCCCTGCAATGCAGGCAAATCGCAGGGACCAGGGCCGGCAAGGCGTTGGTGCCCCCTGCCCTCCCGGAGTCGCTCTCGGGTTGTGTGTGTGGTCACTGTGTTGTGGGTTGAGGGGGGACCCCCAAGTCGCCCTTGCCCAGGGCCAAATTCCAGACGAGACCAAAATGCGATATCTTCAGCCCGTGTCTCACCTTCCCCCCCCCTCTCCTTCCTCCCTTTGCCCTCCTGCCCGTTTGCATCTTGCATCTTCTTGCCTCTTCACCCCGTCGTCGCTCTCTTGTCTCTTCGTCCTTCTCGTGACTGCTGTCTGCTGTCTGCCGACCGTCACCCGGGCTGTCTTTCTCTTCGACACCACCACACTCCTTTGCCGACTCTGGTTTTGAGACGAACGCCCCTTTCTTTCCTTGATAGAAACAGTCCGCGTGCAAACAACACCCCCCTTCTTCGTCCAGTCCCGAACTCGACCTCGTCTTCGAAGCCGGCTCGCCTTACCCAACCCTCGACGGATTACAGCAGCCAGCGGCCGTGTCATCCGATCATCCACCGCCGTCCACCGTCCACCTCGACCTCAACAAGCCAAACGAAAATCAGCTGCAGAGAGGTCAAGGGACTGCCGTGATTGTGGTCAACAAGTGTCACGAGGGGTTACCGTCAGGATCACTGGGAGTGGCTGGGAGAAAAGACTGTCATTCCTTCAAGGTCCAACCATTTATTGTGCTGCGAGCACCGTCCTGCCCGAAGCACTCCACTCCACCGCCAACTTTCCGTCCGGACTCCTCCTCGCCGACGCCCACAAGGCCTCGTCCGAGTTACGATACCCTGCAGCATCGTCTGCAGTCAGTCATCGAGAGGTGCATTATCCCGAGCTTCGCAGGCAGAGGCCCCGCAATCTTTCTCGCAAGCCGACTCTCTTCTTCTCTGCAACGGACAGCCCACCGGATTCTCTCCTTTTCCTCCACAGTTCTGTCCACATTCTCTTCGCTCTCTTGGCAGCGCCTTTTATTCACATTGATTCGATCATCGTCTCCCCGTCAAGTCGTTCGCTTCCGCCAAGATGAAGACCGCAACTTCGCTGGCCATCCTCGGTGCCGCCATCAACGGTGCTGATGCTTTCTTCCGCATGCCCTGCCGAGGTCTGCTCGGCATTGCCAGACTCGACCCCATCGTCAACCCGGGCGAGATTGCTCACCATGCCCACAACATCCACGGATCCAGCGGTCAGTACACTCTCACGTCCAGCACATCTGCCTGCGACTCTCCCCTTCGCAATCCCTCAGTGCTGACAACTTGCAGGCTTCAGCGAGTCGGCGACCTACGAGGACTTGATCAACGGTGACTGCACCTCCTGCGCTGTTGTTGAGGACAAGTCGGTGTACTGGGCACCTACGCTCTATTTCCAGCACGAGAATGGTGACTTTGAGGAGGTTCAGCAAGAGGGCGGCATGCTCAAGTACGACCTCACTTGTCGCTTCCGAAACACAGGACATGTTGGCTAACCTTGTCTAGCTACTACTTCTACAACCTGGACGACAACAACCCGGGAAGTGGCCTCAAGGCCTTCCCCCCCGGCTTCCGCATGATCGCCGGCGATGCCAATCGACGCAACTTTTCGATCAACGGACTCGACGCCAAGGCTCCCGAGCCTGGCAAGGCTCTGTGGGCGTCGTTGCACCAAACCAAGCAGGAGGATCTGGCACAGAGGGCCATCGGCTTCAACTGCATGAACTACAGAGGCAGGGACCCCGAGGCTTCGCTCTATCGTCACTACATGCCTGAGAAGTCGTACCTGGACTCGGAGTGCACCGACGGCCTCCGGTTGGAAATCATGTTCCCGTCTTGCTGGAACGGCAAGGATCTGGACTCTCCCAACCACCGAAGCCACATGGCCTATCCCGACCAGGTCATGTCTGGTGGCTGCCCTCCTGGCTTCCCCGTCAAGTTTCCCGGCCTCTTCTACGAGACCATCTGGAACACCAATGCCTTTGCTGGCAAGCCGGGCCGGTTTGTTCTTTCGAACGGCGATGTCGATGGTAAGTGTTGATGAGGCTATTCTGCGTGTCATGCTCGCTAACACATTCCAAGGGTATGGCTATCACGCCGACTTCATGACGGGCTGGAACCCCGACTTCCTCCAGATGGTGCTGAACGACTGCACGAGCAACATTGGCAACATTGAACAGTGCCCGCATTTCACCCGCCAGGACCCGGATGTGCAGAGGCAGTGCGCCATGAAGAGGGTGCCGTCGGTCCTTTCGAACGAAAAGGTCATTGCAAAGATTGGCAAGACTCTGCCAGGTGATGTCCAGATTCACACCGGACCCGAGCCCGCAAACGCTGCCAACCCGAAGCCCCATATCAACACTCTCCAAGCGCCAAGCGTTGGCTATAGTGCTGGCGCCTCGCCCACGTACTCGCAGCCTATCCCCGGCCAGGTCTTCCATCTGAGCGAGGAGGTTGCCGGTCCCGTCGCAGCGGCTGCCATCACGCCCGCCCCCGAGCCCGTGGTCGATGATGGCTTCGAGGTCATCAGGACCGACTACGTCACCGAAGGCAGCATGGTCAACATGGTCATTGTCAAGGAGAAGGTTGAATATGTCACGGTCACGACAACAACCTACACGTCGACGGCATCGGCGGCGAACCTCAAGCCTCGTTACGAGGCTCACATGCACCGCCACGGCCGTCGTCACAACCGCCACTGAGGCATGCCGTGTTAGCATTTTCACAATGCCGATCTCTCGGGGAGGTGACTAGGAGTTGGGGTACATATTGAGAGAGATAGATGGTCATGTCATTCCTTTCTTTGCCCCCCTTTTTAGGGGGAAGCCATTTTCGGGTGCGTTTTTTTCCAGTGGACGTCGGTTGTGGCCCCATGGTCGAGGTTAGGTGGGCGAGGGGAGCTGAAATGGAAGCTATGATATCGACGAATTGCATTGTGGCCTCGCATTGATTGCAGCTGCTCCTGTTTCTGTCATGGATGGCGTTTGGTAGGGTTCACATGGGCGGATTAGCGGAGATACCTTTAGTGATGAGGGACAAAGTTGTATACCGCGACGATGTGTTGATCCTTTGATGTGACGTGCCGAATCTGTGCCGATGGTGACATGATGGAGTGGTCTTTGGCTTACATTGTTTACAGGTCAACAAACAACAAGGGGCTTGTTGCTGCACACTCGCGAGAGGAATTGACTGGAAATTGGTCGACGGAGGAGCTCGCAGGGACAATCAGGCATTTCCTGTCTGGATTTAATTATTGTTCCAATGGTCTCACTGAAATGGGGAAATGGGCGCCCGGAATGCTGGGGAATGGTGTTGCTCTGCGCAACACATTCCAACCACCACGCCCCGAGGCACCCCCCCGACGGCGGGCTGTCGCCGTGGGCGTCAACCCCTCCGAACGACTAAGCGGCTCTCACCCTATTGAATCCGCAGAAAAATCCCCAACACCAATATTTTCCTCTCCCACACAACCGCTACTCTGTTTGCGAATTTCCCGTACAACCATCCAACTTCGCAAGCGGTAGCAAGCTCGACTCTCCCTCTCCTCATCCCTTCCATCCCTCTCCTCTCCTTTCCTCCTGATACGAGACGATTCCCGAGACGAGACGACAAGCCCCCCCTCCGTCCCACCACTACATGATTGTTGCGACCACAAGCAATCAACAGGATGGGTCTGGCCGAGCGCTACCCATCCCTCAGGGCCGCCCATGAGGCTCGCTCCTCGGTCCGGGTGAGTGCCGTGACGCTGCCGGCGCTCATCGCCATCATCATCGCCGGCACCTTCATCGTCCTCTGCGCCACCGTCTACTTTGGCCTCTGGTACTCCCGCTACACCGCCGAGAAGAAGGAGAGAGAGGCGCGCGAGGACACCCTCAGCGTCCAAGGTGACTTTACCCCCATCGGTCGCCGCTCCAGCTCGCGCAAGCTGCAAAAGTCGGGATGGCAAGCCATGAGATCCGAGGAGACGCTCGTCCCCGGCAGAAGAAACCACCAGCGCTCCCTCACCCTGCCCACGATCCCCCGCGTCTTCTCCATGCGGCGCCCGTCGCGGAACTGGGCGGCGATGGAGTCGGACGTTAAGAGCGGCAAGACTCATCCCGCCTGGATCGACTCGGACGCCCTCCACGGCCCGGAGATGAACACGAACCGCGGCGAGCGAGCCCGCGAGTCGTGGCCCCTGGGTCCGATGCCCCCCATTCCCAAGCACTATCACACGGTCCACGGATACCCCCACGGCGAGAGCTCTGCCAACGGCGGCGACGACTCCCTTCAAGGCATCGACCACGTCCGCTCGGCATATGGACAGCTTCGCATGTTCTCAAGGGTTCTCCCAGAGCCGCCCCAGCCGGCGCTGGTGGCCAGCCACATCAGACCGCTGAGCAGAGCCGCGAGCACCGGCCACGGCAGCTACTTTGACGCCGAGCTCCGCAGACAGGGGCTCCAGCGCCAGGGAAGCGGCGGCTCGTCGAACCATTCGAGTCCCGTCCGGTCTCTGCCGCCGACGCCGACCAAGATCCGGCCCAGACAGCCTTCGACGGACACGACGCTGTCCCACATTCTCCGATCGACCGAGAGAAGACTCCAGGAGGTCGCTGGCTCCCGAAGCGTGGCGTCGCCCAACAGAATGGGCACCAGCAGAGAGTCTCTCCTGATCCCCGCCGAAAAGGCCGACGACGGCCGCCGCCTGTCCCGTTCCCTGACCCAGCCTAGAACGCCCAGTCCCAACAAGACAGTGCCGACCCGCTCCGCCACCATGGGCCACAAGCGCCAGCCGTCGGAGACGTCGCTCACCTCGGAGACGGACAGCGCCCTCGAGGAGCTGCTCGTCCAGAGCCCCATGTCCGGGCTCACCAGCCCCAGTCGCAAGCAGCCGACCCCGCAGCATCAGCCCGAGCAAGCCATCGCGCCGCCGGCTCAGTCCGCTCGCAGCTCGGTATCCTCGGCGCTGTCGACGGTGTACAGCGAGGACGAGAGATCCGAGGCGGCCAAGACGGCCAACAACACGCCCTGCGGCGGCGCCGCCGAGAGAGTCAAGAACCTCATGGTCCGGCCCGAGTCCATGGGCGACCCCTTCTCCAACTCGCCGCGGCCCCTCACCGCCGTCGGATTGCCGGCCCGACAGAAGCCTGACCTCTTCCGCGAGAGCCTTGAGCGCTCCCAGCGCCAGCGCAGAATGACGCTCGGCCAGCAGCCCATCACCAACCCTCCCGAGCGCAGAATGACACTCGGCGGCCAGCAGCCCGTCACCAACCCTCCCGATCGCAGAATGACCCTCGGCCAGCCCATGACCAGCCCGCCCGAGGTCAAGCTCCCGCCGTGCCCCGTCGTCGCCGGCCGCAAGTCGCTGCCCATCTCGCACCTCCCTCGACCCGAGCCGCAGCAGCGCGTCAGCACGCCCGACTCGGCCGCGTCGTCTCTCTCCAAGATCCCCGTCAAGATCAACCCCCTCAGCTCGCAGCAGGCCGCGAACCTCGCCAAGCTAGGCTCCATCATCCTGCCCCCGCCCACGTCGTCATACCGTCCCGCGTCCGACGAGCCCAGCTCCCCGACGCGCCTGAGCCGAACCGCCAACCCCCCCCGCCGAGTCTCAAGCATCTCATCCTCCGTCTACTCCCAGGACACCGCCTCGGCGTCGGCCAAGCCCTCCCCCGCGCTCCTCAACGTCGCCGCCTTCCAATCCAACCACGCGCTCCTCCCGCCTGCGTACCAGAACCAGAACAACACCACGCAGCAGACGCAGGCCGCGACCAACCCCCCCCTCTTCCGCGCCACGCCCCCGACCCCCACGCCCCCGCGCCAGCGCCCGGCGGTCTTCGACCCCATGAACCCCGCCTGCTACCTCCCGCTCCCCGGCGAAGGGCTCACGCTGACCATTGCCGAGCTGCGGCGCATGAACTCGGCTGTGAGCCTCGCGGCGAGTGTTGATCAAGGGTATGGGAGGGAGGGGCATGATGGGACGTATGAGAAGGGCGGCGGCCGGAGGCGGTCGTCGTCGATTTTTAGTCCTTGGAGCGGTGGTAGTACCAGTGGGAGCCGCGCGTACCTGTCGCTGGGGAGTCCGGCGAGGGGGAAGGTTGGGCTGGAGAGGAGGTCGAGTAGTCGGATTGGGAGGAGTGGGAGTCCGAGGAGGAGGGTGGGTGTTGTTGATGTTGCGGGGGAGGGGGAGGGGGAGGGGGGGGAGGTGGTGGTGGTTGTGCAGGGGAAGGAGAATGTGGTGGGTTTGGATCCGTTTGGGACGCCCAAGGGGAAGGGGAAGGTGCCGGAGGTTAGGGTTGTGGTGCATGGGGAGGAGGAGGCCGAGGCTCGTCCGACGACGCCGTTTAAGCGCCGGCGGTTCGACGATGACGAGCAGGGGCTCGGGGCCGCCGGGAGGGTGTGGGAGTCGCCGGCCAAGAGGCTGGCGAGGCGAGGCAGCCAGGAGAGCCTGGGGCTGTATGATGCCGATGGGTTTTTGATTGGCACGCCGGTGAGGAAGGTTGCGTCGGGGGGTAGTGGTGGGGGCGGTGGGAGCTTGCATAAGGTGCAAGGGAGTCCGTTGAGGGCTTGAGGGGTGGTGTTTTGGGGGGTTTCTTTGGTGGCAAGGCGAGTGCGACCAAGAAAAAGAAGACGGTGAACAAGATTCGACATCGCCGCCCGCGAGACCGTCGCCGTCCGCAACCATCGCCGCCACTCACCACATCACCGCACTCCGCCTACGCCGGGTCATCGCACCCAACTACCACTGCTGCACGATTCCAACCCGGTTTTTCTTCTGGACTTCTTTCTTCTTCCGGCGTTTGTTGATTTCCGGCACGATTTCCAGCGCATTTCTGGAAGTTGTTTTTCGGCGAATTCTTCTTCTTTTCGCAACACATACCCCCGCCTCCACGGCGCTATAGCCGGGAGCAACTACCGTGGCTTCTTTTTTTTTCTTTTGTCATTTTCCGCCTCCATAGGCGGTAGGCGGTCGGTCGGACTGGGGAATGGTTAGGAATGGATCTCGCCGGTGGCCTGGGAGGGTGTCTCCTCCGCGTCTATCTGTAGTCCTCGCGGCGGCTTTGTGTTGTGCGGAGGGTCAGCGAGGCGGCGAGATGGGGGGGTGTAGGGTTAGATGTGGGTAATTTTAATGTATGATCATGTACACATGAGTGTGTAATGTGAATATGTTGTGAAATTGCGGTGCCCGCTTGTTGGAGAAATACACTCTGGTGATTGTGATGATGAAATTGTGATGCCTCTGGAATTCTGAGATATCGCGGTTGACCCTAACCCTGTTTCTCGAATTGCCACAGAGGTGAGGTCATTTTGCGGCTGATGCAGCCCTTCAGCCTCACTGGCGCCACATTTCCTTATCGCTATCAGCGCGCCTCCAGCTTGTCGCTCGCAGCTCAACTCCATTCGAACCTTGACGACCCAAACCAAACACCACCACCACCACCATCACCATCACCACAACTCACCCAACCGACCCCAAAGAACCCACCCCAAACCACCCACCGAAAAAAAGAAGCACAAAAAAACCGCCACCATGTCCGAACGCAAAGTCCTCACAAAATACTACCCCCCCGACTTCGACCCCTCCAAACTCGAACGGCGCTCGCGCTCCGGCCCGAAGCCCACCGGCCCAAAGGTGCAAGTCGTCCGCCTCATGGCGCCCTTCTCGATGCGCTGCACGGCCTGCGGCGAGTACATGTACCGCGGGCGCAAGTTCAACGCGCGCAAGGAAACCCCCCCGGACGAGCGGTACATGGGGGCGATTCAGATCTTCCGGTTCTACATCCGGTGCACGCGGTGCAGCGCCGAGATCGTGTTCAAGACGGACCCGCGCAACCAGAACTACGTGGTGGAGCGGGGGGCGAAGCGCAACACGGAGCCGTGGCGGCGGGGGATGGAGGGGGAGCTGGAGGAGAGCGACGAGGCCAGGTTGGATCGGATTGAGGCGGAGATGGCGGCGGCGGCGGAGGATGGGGATAAGGTGGGGGGGAAGGAGAGGAACGCGATGGAGGAGCTGGAGGCCAAGACGGCGGATGCGAAGAGGGAGATGGCGGTGGCGGATGCGTTGGATGAGATCAGGGTGAGGAATGCGAGGGTGGAGCAGGGGAGGAGGGAGGGGGTCGAGGTGGTGGTGGGGGTGGTCGGGGAGACGGAGGAGGAGAGGAGGAGGAGGAGGGAGGAGGAGGAGGATGCGGAGGCGGCGAGGAGGGCGTTTGCGTTTGTGAGGATGCAGGAGGGGTTGGAGGAGGAGGTGGAGGAGGGGTGGACGTGGGAGGGGGGGGAGGCCGGGCCGTCGGAGGGGGGGGTCAAGACGGATATGGGGCCGCCGCCGCTGCCGAGGGCGGTGGTGGAGGCGATGGCGAAGGCGCCGGCGGCGGTGCCGGTGGAGGGGGCAAAGGTGGTGGATGTGCCGGCGCCGAGCTTCAAGCGGCAGGTCAAGAAGAAGAAGGATCATTCGGCGCTGTTGGGGATCAGGAAGAAGCAGCCTCTGGTTTGAGTGGTCGGCGTTGGTGTCCGTATATTGGTAATGGGAGGGGCGGTAATCCGTAGACAGGACGATCATCGGTACAACAGACGGTCGAGAGAATTAATGACTTTTGGGGACTCGAACTTTCTTGATGGTGATGGATGTCCTCCCCATATCACTTGAGGCGGAACATTATCACGAACTTCACACCAACCCCAGCCCAACATCTGTTCCGCCAACACGAGTGTCACACACCACACAAGTTCAAGCAAGCCCAAGATCACGATCAAACACATCAAATTCCTATGTACACCCATGGACTCTTACGAGTACTCGCTAATAATAGGTACCAGCCAACCCTCGAGAAACCACGAGACTCAACAACAAAAAAACTCCAGAAAGGTCGCAAACCCGCCCAGATGATGCCGCCGTCGCCGTCCGCCTGCCGCCGCCCATAAACGCCGTGCTGTATCTGCCGATCCCATGGAAAAAATACGTAAATGCAAACCATAAACACCGTGAAAAGGAAACCGAAAAGCCATGGAAGCTGCGTGTATGCATCCTGTCCCCCAGTCATCAGATGATGATGATGTACGTGACCATGCACCCGTGATGATGCGTCCCCTCTCCCGTCTCCGTTTTGCGTCGCCAGATCGGATCGGATGCGGCCGTCTTCGTCGTCGTCGTCATGAGAAAAAGGAAAAGCGCTGCGTGTGTTTGTTGTTTGAGCGGACGTGACGTCCGCTCTGCCTTCCTCGGTGGTGGCCTGATATCGGCCGCGTGGTTGGCATACCGACGTCATCCCGCCCGGCGGTCCGAGCCACAACACAAAAAAATGACGTAGAGAACCTAGGACTGATGCCCAAAGTCGCGGCTGGTGCTGTGGTGCTGCCCCCGCGACGAAGAGGACACGCCGTTGGGCATCGCCGAGGGCCCGCCGCCGCCGCCGCTGCTGCTCGCCGTCGACGACCGCCGCGGCGACGTGGTCGAGGCCGCCTCCATCTGCCGCTTGGTGTGCTGGGCCATGTAGCGCGAGTAGGAGCCGATGTCGGAGGGGGGCGAGGGGCTCATGGAGGTGGAGAAGGAGTCGCGGGCAGACATGGTTGTTGTTGTTGGTGGGGGTGGTGGTGTGAGTGTGGTGTGGTGGTGGGTCGAGGTGGGGGTGGTGGTGGTGAGGATGGGTGGTGTTGAGAGGATGGTGAGGATGAGATGATGGTGAGGAGTAGGAGGTCGGATGAGTCGACTCGGGTGAAAAAGGTTAAAGGTTTGGTTTATGTCGTTGTGGACTGGTGTGAAGAAGAGGACAAGAACGCAAGATCGGGGGAGGGGAGGGTGCTTATAAGCCGAGCCCTTGGCTGAGAGTCTAATCCCATAAGGCGGGAGCTGAGTGTGTGTCACAGTGTGTGTGGGTGGGGTGGGGGGTGACGGAAGAAGGCACACACTTGGATCGTCGTCCTGGAGTGTGTGGTTTCTTTCGTTGGCGGGCCAAAGAGACGACGAGAAAAAGCCAGGGGGTGGAATAAGGGTTCAGGGACTCGGTCTTTCGTCACCCTGACACCCCTCCTTTTTTTTGTGCTTTTGTGTTCTGTCCTTATCCTTGAGCTGTTCGTCTTTGGCCCATCTGCCCATGGGCAAGTGGAGGGAGCGCCGACCCCCCGGAGCCGTGCCAGAGACGGGGGATCAAGTGTACACGGCGGTACCTGGCGAGGGCCAGAGGCCAAACGTGTGCATAGCGCTGTTCCCTCAGTCTGCAATTACTCCCCGCCCCGTGGCTGATCGGCACAGAAGGCGGCCGTTTTGGACAAGATGGACAAGGGGAGCAATCCAGGTCTCCACGGTCCCCTTCCCGGTAGATGGCCACTCGATATGGCGTATGAAGCCCGGCTGGGGAGCCAATCAGGGGGGAATCGTGTTTGCCACGGCCAATGGGAGCCTTGATGCACAAGGCGCACTGGTTGACAGCCGCGCCCCAGACACGCTGACGTCGATGCTTGCCTTTCTTTGTTTACTTGGGGGTACCTGACGACATGCTCACTCACCAACAGCCCCGAGACACGGCGAATGTCTCTTCCCAGAAATCTGGTCAGCCCCCTCGTGTCCCCCGACCCCGTGTGCGAGTGCGCCCATCAAGGGTCCACGGGTTGAAGAAGCGGATGTCCTTGTGGAAAAGTGCAAAATACTGGATGGAGGGGAGGCGGGCAGACGAGGTTCCAGGAAAGGAAAGACCCTGGCGATCTCTGGAGGGGACAGGACGCCGTGGCCGCGGCATCAAAGTACTGGGTACTCCGACTGACGTAGAGGCGGTAGGCAGAGGCGAACGGAGGCGACGTGTGACGGAGGGTTCGCTGGAGAGCGCCAAACTATTCGCCGAGGGCGTCATGGCCGGGGGCGACGGAGCCGCGCTTGGATGGGTTCAAAACGGCTGTGGGGGAGTGACGGGGCGGTACCTCTTGTCCGATCAAGACCAACGTGGAATCGTACGACTGATCGGCGGTCTGGACGGTCTGGACCGAGCCTCTGCGTCGGGGGAGGGATGTTGGGATGATGTCAGTGGTCGGACAGGGCTGGGCGGACCCTGAGTTTCTCGAGTTCCTTGAATCTTTGCCGTCGCTGGTGCGGTGCAGGAGGGCCTGCAGCAGAGAAGGGGTCCCGAGTACCGGTACATTCTCAAAACGGGTGCTGGCCAAGAGAGAAAAGAGTTGGCAGGCCGGGTCGAAAAGTTGGCAGCGGCTCGGCGACGGGGCTTGGCCCGGGGCCCCAAACATGGCATTTTCATGTTTACCATGGCAGAAGAGGTTATTTCCACTCTGGCGAGAATGCAGGAATTCAAAAATGCCATTTTGTTGGTCTGGGGGGTCCACCTCCAGCACACTTCCAGAGAACAAGAGAGAAGGAAAAAAAGATGGTGGTTTGTTTGCGGGGCCACCCCCCCTTTCCATCTTTCCAAAGACCACAATGGAAGCCGTTGGTCGAGTTTGAGATTGGCGGCTGACATGACACGGCCATGATGTCTGGTAAGAAAAAAAGAGTTGTTGAGGAACTGCTGCTGAAGAAAGAGAGAAGAGAGAAAGACAAGGAGAAAAAACGATGACATCAGCCGCATCCCGTCCAGTCATCCCTGCGAGATCGACAAAATCCAAAATGTCTTGGCCGAATCTCCTTTGCCATCCTCCATCCAAAACACCACCACCCCCTCCCCCGAAAAAGATCATCGACGGCACAGTCAGGACAATCAATCAAAGTGCGAAGAGGCACCGAGGCACCGCAAATCCAATCCCATTCCCGCCTGCGTTCTAGACCGCCCTCGCAACGCTGATCTGCCCCCCACCCCCCCATCCGACACATCACCAACCTCATCATCATCATGGCGGGCGACGACGCCCATTGTCCCCGGCGGGATTTCGTCACCGTCTTACATTTGCAGTATTCCCCCGAGCTGTCTCCCCCCGGGCCGCCCCAGCAGCTCGGATACCGACACCGTCACCGCCGTCGATGTGATGCCCACACGGTCCAGAACCTCAATCTGAACCTCCAGATCTAGAACCAAGGGTCCCCCCCTCCGTCTCAGTCATGTCTCGACAGCACACGTGTGTCCGGTGGTACCGCCGCAGTGCGATAATATCGACGATGGGACCCCGAGGCCGAGACCTTTTGTTCCCTACAGGCTGGCAGGGCCGAAATCTGCTTCTCTTGGGTCCGTGGCAGCCACTGATGATACACGGCGGCGCAATGACAGCATGGGTGGCAAACTGGTCCCGAGCTCACTCACTGTAAAGTGTATTTGGCACTGCACCGGGGTCGGGTCCACCAAACCGATCAGACGTCCGTCCGTCGGAATAGGGGCCTTCCCTCGGGCGGCCCACCAGTGACACGAACCCTCCTCCCGGCGATGACTGCGATGCCGCCGAAGCGATGGGATCTTGCATCACCACCTCTGGAGGAGCCTCGAGATCGTTGTCGGCGCCGGCAAGGGGGGTATTGCATCACACGTATCGGTGAACGATGGGGCCCAGAGGGAGCACCCATACGTCAACAACCACCCCCCAAGGTCCGTAAAGGTCACCGCCCTTAGGCATCCACCCGCCAGCCCCCGGCAGATCTCTTCCTCGTTGGCTGGGTGCGGGTATCTTGCATCACATCACTGCTAAGCCTTCGGGCCCGGCTGAGCGTGGACGGCAACGACCCTGGGGCATCATACTGTGCGTGTGTGCTTTCGTCAGCAGCAGATCCCGAGGGACGCTTTCGCGTTGTTTGCATCGTGGGAGGGGACTTGCATCATTCTGCTGGACTGTGTGTGACTGACGACGTAAGGCGATGATGGTCTCGAGGCGATCCGCACGGCAACATCGTCAGACTCCTCCTCTCAGGTAAGGGGAACCGCCCTCAAGCATCCACACGCCAACTTGTACTCACTCCTCGTTGGCTTCGCAATCAGGGTATCTCGCGGTTGCATAACTGCTGAACTTTGCCCTGCCGTTAAACACGAAAGCAACAACCCGGAGGGAGCCCAACTTCCCCATCGGATCCACGGTCAAGGTAACACCTCCAACGCATCGCCGTCAACCCTCCTCTTCTCCCCCCCCATCAGAATAATACGCAAACCCCCGCGGCACCTTGACCTCCCTCCCGTCCTCATCCGGATCCGCCTCTGACGCGCCGTCGATCCCCGGGCCTTTCGTCACCCCCCCAATGACCTTTTGCTGCTGCTGCTGCTGCCCGCCCGAAACGGCCTGCTGATCCGTTCCTCCCCCCAGCAAAACCGTCATCCACGCCGCCCACTCCCACGGCTTTTCTCTGCCCCCAGGCAAGCTGTTGAAATACTCCCATCCCATGACGCCGCCGAACGAGCCCTCGCCGGCTCGGGCCATGAGGGAGCCGGCGAGGAGGTCCCAGGGGACGAAGCCGTTTCCGTTTGAGGGGTCTATGCGATAGGGGTTAGTGTTTGTGGTTTTAGGTGGGGGTTGGGGTTGTGTGTTCTCTGGGGAGATGGAGGACTCGACGTACTAGACGACATGTTGGTTAGCATATGTACCACACCGAGACCTCCCCTCCTACACAACCCCTGCATACATAGGTAGGTAGGTACTCCCAGAAACAAAACAAAGCCCCCCCTCCCCCAAAAAACCACCAGAACAAAAAAAAGAAAAAACGAACCTAGTAACCAACCCAACAACCACCCTCCCCCTCCCCCACCCCCCTCCTCCGGGACCAACAAGCGCCTCATACATCCCCCCGCGCACCGGATCCCCCCACCCGCAGTAAAACTGCGCATTGTACCACGCGATCTCGCGGCCCCGCGCCCGCTCCAGCGCAAAGTAACTGAACCCGCTGAGGTTCTTGTCGCCAGGCCAGACGAGGGCGGCGGCGACCGGTGCGAGCGTGATGAGGAACGACGGGCCAAAGTCCAGGCGGAGCCGGTCGATTAGCCGGATGATGCCGCCGAGGGACATGGGTTCTTCGACGTCTAGGTCGATGCCGGAGAGGGAGTGGGTTTGGAGGAAGTGGTGGAGGGGGTGGTACTAGGGGGGTTAGAATGGGGTGGGGGTTGCTGTCAAGGGGTGGGGGGGGGAAGTACTGTGAGGTGTGTTAGCGTTGGGGTCATGTCCATCGTGGAGTTGGGGTGCTGGGAGATGTCCTATGGGGAATGGAAAGACGTACCATATAACTCAAACTGCGCCTGGGGCCCGTCAAGCCGGGTAAAGCTGCCCTTTGCGGCGCCGCCGAGCATGGCGAGGACGGGGATCCCCGAGGCTTGGAGGATACGGAGCTCGGCGAAGAGAGGGAGGAAGCGCGGGTGCGAGGGGGGGTGGTCGTTTAGGGTGAGCTGTGGGGGGTACCTATGTGTTAGGTGGGGGTGAGTTGGGGGGGATGAAGTACATACTAGAATGGAATGTTAGTATGAGATCGATTTGTTTCTTTGACCGGGCATGAATGTGTTTCACTCACCGGCTTGGGGGTCTTCATTGATGTGTACCGCGGCGAGAATGAGGTGAGTGAGGCGGATGCCGGGCTTGGTGATGAGGGGGAGGACCGAGATGTGGGCGCCCGTGTCGGGGTCGTGGTGGGTTTGGTAGTAGGTGATGATTCGGGGGAGGTGGTCGCGGGGGATGGGAGCCATTTTGGACGACGGAGAAAAAAATATTGAAGTCGTCGTGGGTTCGGAGGGAGGTTGTATGCGAGGTGAGGATTTGGGGTCAGGTACGGCGCAGGAGGGGTTTGTCACCTGCATGAAACGAAACGGAGACGGGAGTAAACAGTCGGCGGCCAATCAGCTTCTTCACCACATACAGTCCATCAGGGTCCCCGAGTCTACCCAACTCCCATCTGGCAAACAATTGCAAGATAATACAAAGTTGCCATTTCTGTAGAGGTTCATATGCCCACCCCCTCTCGTATCCCCGCCTCCAACATCTGCGCCAACAAATCCCACTTCCCCGTCGCCTCATCCCTCCCCGCCCTCGCCACCCCCCTCAACCCGCCCGCCACAAACCTCAAATGCCTCTCAAAATCACTGTGCATCTCCCTCAGCACCGCAGCATGCGACTTCTTCCCCTCCGCCTTCCCCGCCCCCCGCCTAGCCAGAACCGCGTCCCCCCACCCCTCCCCCTCTTCCTCATCCTCCCCCCTCTCCCTCTCCGCCACCGCATGCAGCGACCTCCTCCCCTTCTTCTTCATCGGCGTCTTCACCGGCGACGACATGACCGACAGCCTCGAAATCTCATCATCCTCCTCGGCCAGCCTCGTCATCTCCGCCCGGTGCGCGTCCTCGACCTTGATCGCCAGGTCAAACACGTCCAGCATCCCCTCGCGGATCGGCTGCAGCTTGATGCCCTGGCACGCCTCGCTGATGACGCGCGCGACGAACCCCGCGTGCGCGGCAACCATGTCGTCGACGTCGGGCGCGTCGCTCAGCTCGCGCCGGAAGCGCGCCGTGTTGGGCGCCAGCACGAGGGAGGTCAGGTACGTCATGACCGTGTTGCAGAACCAGAGGAGCTTGGCGCGCAAGAGGTGGTAGACGGCGGGGCGCTCCGAGGACCCGGCGCTGCCGACCGAGGAGAAGGCGAGGATGGGGTGCGTGAGGGTGGAGATGGCGCGGCGGGCCTGGAGGAGGAAGGTGAAGATGGTCTGGTAGCCTTGGACCGCGTCGCTGGGGACGATGATCTGCACGGGCCAGGGGAGGCGGTAGAGGAGGCGGACGGCGGGCAGGCTGAGGCGGACGGAGCTGCGCGAGGCGATGGCCGATTGGGCGGTGCTGCGCGGGTCGATCTCGGCCGACAGCCGGTAGGTGTCCAGGCATTGCGAAAAGGCCTCCTGAGCGATTTCGGTGAGCGTGAAGCGGTCCTTCCAGCTGCCCGAGAGGCTGTCGAGGTGGCGGAAGATGGCCGAGGCGAAGGCGTCGGATTTGGCTCCGTCCGACATGAGGTAGATGTTTTCGAGGGCGTCGAGGCCCTGGGAGAGGCCGTACGAGTTGAAGAGCAGTTCGCGGAGGGTGGCTGCTGCGGTGTGATGCTTGCTCTGGATCCATTCCTGGAAAGCGGCGGTGAAGAGCTCGGAAAAGGGGGCGAAGTCGAGGTGCTCGGGGCAGACGGTCGCAAAGTCCATCCGCGGCTCGTCTTGGTCTCGTCGGTTCCTCAGCAGACTCTGGTGCTTGAGATGTTTAAGGACCACGATGCTCTTGCCTGTGGTGAAGATGCGGTGGATTGCAGGCCGAAGGAACCGCGGCGCATGCAGAGTGCCATCCGGAGTCTTCAGGAGGATGAACTGGTTCTTCCATATCAGCGGAAGCGGCGTCTTTGTGGGCGTCTCGGACACAAAAAAGGTTCGGTCGCCGGTGAGGAGCTTCCCTTCCTCCATCCAAAGCCGGATGGGCTTCAGGTAGACCTGGAAGCAGTCGAAGAATATCCCGCCCAGGTGTTGAAAGGTCACCACGTTGCCCTCGAGCTGGGCTGTCCCGACAGTATCGAAAAGCAGCTCTAGGTATCGAAAGGCGTGGGGGTTCCGCTCCTCCTGAAGTTGCCGTATTATGTTGGCCAGGGTATAGAGTGGCGTCAGCAATGGGCTCAGCTCGTCCAAGACACCTATCAAGCTGACCACGACGTCTGATTTTATGGCAACAAATCGACCTTGAATCGTGGCCAACTGTCGATCAAAAGACGCCAGACTCCGCTGCAGCGAGTCCTGAAAGACCTGAAGCAACGGGATCTGCTGCTTTCTCGCCACAAAGGCCCGGAGAGGCGCCAGCTTCCGGCCACACTCAGCAAACGATGTGACCAGAGACTTGTACGTCTCCCACGACACCCCAATCAGCTGATAGTTGGTGACGGGATCGCAGTCCGAGTCAAAGAGCGTCGTCTCCAGCCCGCCCAGCATGAAGAGGACCTCGCGCAGGAGCTGGAGACTCGATATCGGCGTCTTCTTTGCCCGTCCCTCGTCATTTTTCCGGGGACCATCATGTCTCCACGCCTGTGAGATGCGCACTTGCTCCAGGAGCGACTCGCCGTCTGATGGCTTGGCGATGAGAGACTGGGCAGTGCGCGCATGGTCGTCGGTGACGGAAGAGGTTGACGTCGCCGAATCATGGTGAGATGTTGTCGACTGCACCTCGTCGTCCTCCTCATCGCCCGAGCTGGGCGAATAGTCTATGGTGCGCCAGATGGCACGCTCCTCGGACCACCCGTCCTCCTTGGCGATCTCCTGCCAGGTCAGCTTTGGGCCTTCCTCCGGCTCGGGCTCTTCATGGAGAAAATCCAAGTCGCTGAGCTTGGCGTTTTGGGCTGGCTGGTCGGACAGTTCGAGGAGGAAGCGCAGCACATCGGGCGTGTACTTGTTGATATGCCCTTCGAGTGCGTCGAGACGTTGACTGAAGGCATCGGCAAGAGGATCACGGCCAATCACACGGAATCGTTCCTCGAAGCCCTTGAGCTGGTCGTCCACCTCGAACTGGTTGGTGCGCAGAAAGCTGTGGTAGCGGATGCCACGCAGTGCAGACTCGCGGCAGGCCAATCTCTTTTTGCGGTCCGTCTGGTCTCCTGGTCAGCTATGATAAAGGACAAGAGCTCATATGAGACTGGACTGGACTGGACGAGACGAACAAAAGGGATGAGAGTGACGGCGTCGACCAGGTCATCAACCAGCTCCCCAAGCTGCGCGAGGTAGGCCATGGTTGGGACTGGGCATCCTGCTGCCAGATACAGAGCTGTATTCGAGTGTCTTTCAATGACCCGGACAGCGACACGGTCGATGAGTTGTTGACGCGCTGGAGTGCAGTGCTGCAGTGCAGTGTTGCGGGGATGCCGGGGCTTGGCAATTGGAGTCCCGTCTTGGAGAACCCAAGAAATGCGATGAAACACGGCCAAGATAAGGCGATAAGCCGGCCCCAATGCGCCCCTATTTGCCAGCGATGCCCCTGTTGAATTTCGGCGGCCTTTTATTTTTCGACACTGGTCATTGGCCCGACATTCGTAACGACCAACGCGACACCTGTGACCACTGACCGAGACCTGGAGACTGGAGACTGAAGACCTCTCTGACCTGGACCATCCACTCCTTCACACCCGCCAACATCGACGACGACGACCCCCCACGACGACCGGCGCACCACGATTTGCACCGGCGACATATATATGAAGTAATTCTTGCGACACGAGCGGGAATCGAGCGCATCGGTGGCGCAAGCCATTCACGACGACGACGACGACGACCACACAACCGCCATCATGGCCATCGCTCGCCCCGTGAGGGTGCTGGGGCTGGCGGCCATCTTCATGTGGTGCTTCTTCATCTGGCAGATCTTCTCGCCATCCGTCCCCTACTCGCGCGGCGACAGCACAGTCTACGAACGGGACCCCAACCTGGACCGTACGTCTCGACGCTCCCCGGAACACCCCCCCGCAGCCCCCCGCTGACACACCGTCTTGTAGCGACCGGAGAACCCGAAGGGACGCTGATGCGCGCATCCGACGAGTATGCGCCCGGCATCAAGAACTCGGCGCGCATCAACGCCACCCTGCTGGCCCTGGTGCGGAACGAAGAACTCAAGGGGATGCTCCAGGCCATGGAGGACCTCGAGCGGACATGGAACCACAAGTTCAACTACCCCTGGACCTTTTTCAACGACGTGCCCTTTTCCGAGGAGTTCAAGCAAAAGACCCAGGCTGTGACCAAGGCCGAGTGCCGATACGGTGAGTCGCATGTCTTCCGGTAGAAACAGCTGGCTGACTTGTTGCAGAACTCATCCCCAAGGAGCACTGGGAAACGCCCTCGTGGATCAACAAGGACCTCTACCAGGAGTCGGTCAAGTTCCTGGCCGAACAAGAAGTGCAATACGCCGATAAGATCTCGTACCATCAGATGTGCCGATGGAACAGCGGCATGTTCTACAAGCACCCGGCGCTCGCCGACATGACGTACTACTGGCGGGTCGAGCCCAACGTGCACTTCTTCTGCGACGTCGACTACGACGTGTTCCGCTACATGCAGGACAACAACAAGACGTACGGCTTCACCATCAACCTGTACGACTCGCCCGCCTCGATACCGTCGCTGTGGCCCGAGACGCTCAAGTTCATCGCCGAGCACCCCGAGTACGTGCACGAGAACAACGCCATGGACTGGCTGACGGACAAGGTCCGCCGCCCCAAGCACAACAAGAAAGCCAACGGCTACTCGACCTGCCACTTCTGGAGCAACTTTGAGATTGCCGACATGCGCTTCTGGCGCAGCAAGGCCTACGAGGACTACTTTAACCACCTCGACCGCGCCGGCGGCTTCTTTTACGAGCGCTGGGGCGATGCCCCCGTCCACAGTGTTGCGCTGGGCCTGTTTGAGGATGCCAGCCGCATTCATTGGTACTCTCCCTCTTCCCATTCTTCCCTGACTGTTCGACACTAACACCCACAGGTTCCGCGACATCGGCTACCAACACATCCCCTTCTTCAACTGCCCCAACTCGCGCAAGTGCAAGGGCTGCGTCACGGGCCGACTCACGGACGGCGAATCCTTCCTCCACAAGGAGGACTGCCGGCCCAACTGGTTCAAGTACGTCGGCATGGGCTGAGCTCCACCCCACGAGGGCATCACGACAGGTCATGAACAGCCGCCGCTACCAGCGGCCTTGAGAGTTTAGCGAACGCACTTAATCCCGGGCTCGCGCAAAACGCATACAGGAGGAGGAGGACGGACACCGGGCTGGCGCAGGCGGGCGTGTTTCAATAATGTAGATTAATGAGCAACCTCAAACATACACAGAGAGAGGTCATGTGGGCGGAGGTCAAACCAGCCACCGCCCTCCCTAGAAAAGAAAGCCACGGGACACCAGAGTCGTCGCGTGCGGGCATGCCCTGGTTTCGGGTCGGGTCGGGTCACGGGCAGGCATAATAAACATTACCACCACGCAGCAGGAGACACCATTGTATCCATTACCCACCCCAATCACCTCCCCGTCCCCACCCCAAAAACCGTTCCCACCCCCGACGTCCCCCCGACACAAAACTGCTCCCCCCCTCCCCCAGGCCCTCCCTCCTTCCACGCCACACAACTAACCACATTCCGCCTCCCCTTCTCCCTCCCATCCCTCCCCACCACCTTCCCCCTCCCCCCCGCCCCCCACGGCACCCCCAACCTCGCCACCACTCCCCCCGTCATCACATCCCACGCCCACACCCTCCCCTCCCCGGCCTCCCCCTCCGGAGGGAACTCATCCCCGGCCACCACCCACCTCCCGCCCCCGCCAAAACAACTCTGCACCCTCACCCCCTCGTTCCGCCACCCCTGTGCCTGGTACGTCTTCAAACACACCCCGTCCCGCCGGTCCATTAACCGGACCTTGCTATCCAGCCCGCCGACTAATACCGTCTCCCCGCCGCCAGGGGAGAGGGAGAGGGAGGTGACGCTCGCACCGATCACGTCGGTGACAACCCGTCCCATCCGCACGTCATACCCCCTTACTCTTCCATCTACACTCCCTGCGACGATCTCGTGGCTGGTGCAGATTACGCTGGTGACTGCGTCCTTCGCCTCGCTCATCACCTGCACGGCCTTCCCGCCCCCGCCGGAACCGGAGCGGAGGTCCCACACCCGGACCGTCGCGTCTAGACCCCCGGATACGGCGAGGCTGTCGCCGGAGGCCCCGGAGAACGTGACGGTGTTGATCCGCCCGATGTGCCCGTGGAAACGCCGCGTGGATTGGAGAGTCGCGACGTCCCAGAGGAAGAGGGTGCGGTCGCCGCCCGAGGAGAGGATGAGGGAGTTGGTGGGGGAGATGGAGAGGGAGGTTATGGGGTGGGAGTGCAGGGGGGGGAAGGTGGTTATTAGGCGGGCTGAGGGGGGGGTGGTTGGGGAGGGGGAGGGGGTGGGGGTGATGCTGTTGGGGTTGGGGGGGGGTATGGGGGTCGTGGTGGACGGGTTGTACAGGCGGATGAGGCGGTCGGAGGAGCCGGTGAGGATGTAGGGGGAGGGGGGGGTGGAGTAGGTTATTGCGTGGATTGGGCCTGGGGGGGGTTAGTGATGGGTTGGTTGGTTGATGGGGGAGGGAGGGGATGGGGGTACCGTTTGAGCCGAGGAGTTGGGCGATGGGGGTGGAGGGGAAGGAGGCGGGTGGGGTTGGGGGTGGTGCTGGTGGTGGCATTTTTTGGTTGGGGGTTGGGGGTTGTTGAGGGTGGTGATGATGTTTATATGTCCTCTGACACCGTAGGTGTGGTGGTTATGTTTATGTTGGAGGTGAGAGGTGAGAGGGTGTCGCCATGCGGTGGGTGAGGTGTGGTGGTGGTGGTGAAAATTGCGGGATTGAGAACCTCTTGATGATAAATCAATGTTGCAGTTGAAAATCGATGATGGCTGTTTTTTTTTAGAAAACGACACGCAGCCTTGATGAAATGCCGTTGACATTCGATGAAAGAT
The DNA here is from genome assembly GCA_030685255.1 of Podospora conica. NCBI lineage: Eukaryota > Fungi > Ascomycota > Sordariomycetes > Sordariales > Podosporaceae > Podospora > Podospora conica. Next base: position 250,137 of record MU839428.1, on the reverse strand, counting down.
GCAAGATGAACGAGGTCATCTGTGAGACGCGTCTTCTAGAAGGCCGCTAGAAGCTTTACCCCTGGCGGACCCGACCGACATCTGAACAAAGGCCGGTCCGACCAATCACCTGCCGCCTGATAAGATAAGTTGAGACTCGTTTCCAGGTCCCAAACTCAACTTCGACTTCACTTGACCCAACCAAGATGCAACAAGTCAACAACTCTATTCCAATCATCTACCACTCCTCCCCACGACCGCCCCTATCGTATTATCAGTCGGACCGCGTATATTATATCCAACACCGGGTATCTCGCCCAGCTCCTCCTCTTCCTCCCAGGGCCATCACATCACCACCCAAATGCAGTCCTCATCCAACATCCTTCATCTCACTCAGAATCCCATGTACCCGTTTTGCATCCCTTCCCAATGAATCGGGCCTTCCCGGCCCCCAATCCCAACCAGGCAAAGACGCCTATGCAATGCAAGTGTAACCCATCGTGTCCTCCCAAAAAGAACCCCTACACGAAGAAAAAAAAAGAAGAAAAAAGGGCCGGCGGCATGAACCGAACGTGCATCAGGTCTCATAACCCATCAAGCATGGTACCCAGCCCCCGCCGCCGAAAACGCCGTATAAACACAATCCATATCCCTCGGGAACCTCGTCTCCAACGGCTCCGCCATCTGCCACCTCAACCCCTTGCCCTCGTCCGCGTACACGCGCAGGCCCGGCACCGCCGCCTCCCGCTCCCGCAGCGTCACCAGCTTATCCAGCCGGTGGTCCATGGCCATGCGATGCACCTTGGCGTCCTCCCACACGCTGCCCAGCACCTCGACGACGCTGTGCGCGAGCGCGAGGCCGTCGACGAGCCGCGGCAGGTCGTGCACGGCGCCCTCGGCCGAGAGCACGTCGACGGCCTCGAGGATGGCGAAGCTGGTGAGGGGTGGCGGCATGCTGCCGCGGCCCATGGCGCTGTCGTTGGCCACGGCGCGGACGACGTCGAGGAGTCGGCGGGCGTGCTCTTGTGCGGTCCACGCGTGGTGCAGCTGCGTGGATTTGGTGAGGGACTGCTGCGGGACGTGTCGGTGGAGCTTGGTCATGGTGAGGTGGTAGACGAGGTGTAGGAGGATTAGTGTGCCTTGGTCTTCGCGGGCGGTGGTGCTGAGGTTGGCGGGGGAGAACTCGAGCGGCCGCGGGAGGGAGGCTTTCCAGTCGTCGAGGCGGGAGAGGATGCTGCGGTGGAACTGGGCGTAGTCGAAGTTGGATCCGCGGTAGGAGAGCCGGTAGATGGTCGTCATGACGTCGCCCCAGATGGCGGTCAGTTCCACCAGGTACGCCATGATCCCGACGCCGGCGCGCGAACTGCCGAGGGAAGAGAAATGCGGCTCGAAGGCCGGCGTCGGCACCAGTCGCTGCTCCTCGAAGCTCCGCAGGTCCGACGGCAGGCAGGCGAAGATGTCGTCGCTGTTGATGATGGCGAGCCGCGTGGGAAAGAGTCCGTTCAGTCGCTCCATCACGAAGCAGGACCAAAACGTCCTCCGCCGGCACTCGGCAAACCCCGCCCTGCTGAGCCCAAAGGGGAAGACGCTGGGCACCGGCGCCTGGCCGTGGCCGAGCTCGAGGTTCAGCTGCAGGCCGGTGGCGGCCGAGATGGCGCCGCTCAGCAGCTCGTGGCCGTCGCCCGGCCTCGACACGGCCTGGTAGTACAGCGCCAGCAGGAGCCGCGTCTGCACGAGCTGCAGCGACAGCGCCGCGTGGCCGGCGGCGTACCGCGCCACCTGCGAGTACTCAAAGGCTATGTCCCTGGGACCGCCCGAGAGGACGACGCCGACGGCGAGGATGCTATAGACGAGCATCTGATCTTCTGGGGACTTTCTGTGAGCGCTGTTCTGAACCCACGACGTGAAGGCCTTCTCGGGGAGGAAGCGGAGGGCCGCCGCATCCGTGTGGGCGAAGAAGGAGGCTACGGTGCTGGTCACGGACGGAGGGTCGGACACATACGGGTCTGTTTGCCAGGCTCTGTGCAAAACGTCCTCGTGGATGCGAGGCAGCTCGGGGTGGCGCCACGAGAGCGTCGACCGCGCCGTGTCGGGCGTCGGCGCCATCGGGGACCGCGGCCCCGCCGTCGACGGGTAGTGGTCGTAGTCGACCCGCATTCGCTTCGCGGGCATCGGCCCGAGGTCCGGGCTGCCGGGGCGCAGCGCCGCCGCCCGCGGCGACATGGACTCGCTCGAGTTGTGGCTCATGGGCCGCATGTGGTCGGGCGGCACCCGCATCAGGCCCCCGAGCCGTCGCGGGTCCTCGGGCTCGGCCGGCGGCGTCGACGGCGACGTGTTGTGCCCGCCTCTCGGACTGCGTCGGTGCCTAGGTGTCAGAATCGATGCCACGCCCGGTGCGGAATCTCCCTTGCCACCACGAGCCAGGGAGGGAGCAGGACTCACGCATTTTTGAAGGTGCACACGCGCCCAAACTTCTCGCACTGCACACACCGCGGGTAGTCCGGATCGCACTTGATCTTCTTCTCGCGGCACGTCACGCAGGCGATGGCCAGCCTCTTGCGCGGCTTCCCGGCCTTGGTCACGCCCCAGTGCGCGTTGACCGCCTCGCCGTCGATGACCGTCTTGCAGTGCGTCCCGTCGTCGTAAAAGTAGCACATGCCCTCGCCCGGCATCTCCTGCGCCTTGACGAACCGCGGCAGAAAGTGAGTCCCCGTCCAGATCTTGGGGCCGAGCCCGTCCTTGCTCAGCACGATGTCAGTGGTCACCGGGCTCGCCGGCGTTCGCGGCAGCTGCTCCCGCGCGTCGTCGCCGGCGCGGCTCAGCGTGGGAGACGGCCCCGAGAACCGCTCCGGCGCCGACTTGCGGTGCTCCGGGCCGAACGAATAGTCCCGGTGCCCGTCCTCCCGGGACGGCCACTTCGCCCCGCCGCCGTAGTCGGACCGCCGATCCGACCGCTGGTACTCGGGTTCCCTGGGCCGGGGCGAGTTGGGACTGCTGAAGCTCGAAAAGAGGGGCGGGTACTGCGTGTGGATCCGGGAATCAGGCGCACTTCGTGGCGGTTGCGAGATGGACGACACTGGCGGAAAGTACGACGACGACGACGGCGGGAGCCCCGACACGTGCGGGCGATCCAGCGGCGAGGCCGAGGCGTACGGGCCGGGGCCCTGGTGGTCCGAGTGGAACGGCCGGGTGGTGGGCGGCGGGCCAAAGAGACTGCTCAGGGGCGGGAGCGTCTCTCTCGGTGTGCTGTCGCCGGCGTGCCTGCGAACCTGCGCCTCGTCCGGACCCTTCCCAGCAGACATGTCGCTTCCCTTGGCCGAAGGATCATAGTTGGACATGGGCGGGGAGAGAGGAGCAGGCTGGTTCCAGGACCGCTCCTCGGACTGCCGGACGGAAAAGGTGGACGAGTCGGGGGTGAGGATCTCGGGAGGGGTGTCCGGGACGGCCAGGTGGTTTCGGAGATCGAGGTAGGGTGCAAGACCCATTGAGAAGAGCGTGCTTGTGACTTAAATAGGTCCGCGTTCACGTTCGCCTCATGACCCTCTTGCTCTTGAGGCCGAGGATAGCTGGGGCAAAGGGCGGGGCGTGGAGGTCGGTTGTTGACGAGGAGGAGAGAGCAAGCATTCCCAGGAAGACAAAGGGGTGCAAGAGGTGGACAGCTGCTTGCTAGATATTCGCCGGATAAAGGAGGTACAGGAGGTACACAGGCTGCGCCGCAGTCGACACACGGCCACTTTTCCGTCGGGGGTGTCGCCAAGGCCCAGCAGGGGGGGGGGGCAGCGTACCGGCCCCGGATAATTGAGCGCTGAAGCGAGATGGGCGGGCGATCTGTTGGTGGTCTCGGGAGTGCCTGTGGGTAGCAAGACGGGGGGGCCTGTACGGAGTACAACGGTCGAGTGTGCGGCGTCTGGGTGGACTCTGGAGGACAGAGATGGGGACGACAAGATGGGGAAGGAGGCGGCGAGGAGGCTGATTATGTCTGCCGGGCTGGCAGCGTCCACGGTGGCCCCTCTGGCCCTCTGGCAGCAGCCGGTCGTACTATCGGCCTCACTCGCGGGTAGGGTGCCGCAAGATTCACCGAGGCAGCGCTGGATCTGGGAGGGCAAAGGGGAAAAGGGGAAATTTTGGGGTAGGTAGTGGACTGTGGGCTGCGTACGGAGTAGCGGCGCAGGAGCCAGCAGCCTGCGAGGACAGGGGCCAGGGAAACGGGAAGGGCACCGACGAGGTGTACCCTTCATTCGTCGCGGTAGGTGGGAGGCAGGTGGATATTCGCAGTGGCCTGTTCTCACTGCTGCTTGGATCTTGTTCTCCAGTTTCCGGTCCCCAGTCCCCAGTCCCCTCCAGCCCCCGGGCGCCCAGTGCTCAGTGCCCACACGTGCCGGTTCCGCAGGTCATCTCTCGTCCCCGACAGCACTGTGCAGTACTGCGTACGGATATGCGAGGCCTGGTTTGCCATGCCGCTGCTTTGTTGGACGCATCAGTCCTACGGATATGTAGACAGGTATGCCGCAAGTACGGATACGTCAATGGTGAACCTGCTGCAGAGGTGCGCAACCAACGGCTCCGTGGCCAAACAGACGGGCGAGCTCGTTGCTGCGTAGCTTTGGATGAGGTTAGCACTGCCCGCATTTCATCCCATTCCCCGTTTGAATGCTAGCTGCAGGTATGGCCCATGCTGGTGGCTTGGGGCGGGAGATGGTGGGGGGTGGTGTAAGCCGAACACAATCGGGGGGGGGGTGTTGGAGTATCAGGACCGGGGGGCGCATCGAGGGGCGTGGAAGCGACCGGCAAGGGTACAGGAACAACCACGAGGAAAAGAGGGTTCGGGAAGATAAGGAGGCAGGCAGGGAGTGTGACGATGGTGGATGGAGGGACGATGGGATGGACGGGGGCCTGGGACCGGGACTGCGAGTTGCGACAGGGACAGGGGCTCCAGCCAGGGCGCCAAGTCTTTTCCAACCGCCAGAGGTCCAGAGGACGACAGAGGATTCCCTTGACGGGACCGGGTGTGTATTGTTATTGTCCAAGGCTGATGGCAGATGGCATGAAGCCGTTATTGATGCGGACGGCTTGGTTGACGCGGAAGGGGAAGGGCTCGGCTGGCTCGCCGGGAGCAGCGGACGGCCTCGAGCCTGACATGGACGACAAGGACGGGAACAGCGGGCCAGGAGTCCATATGCCAGAGTCCGGGGCAATAGCAGTCGCAGTAGATCGGGCTGGAAGAATGACAGGCGAGCGTCGACGGTGGACACCAAGTCGAGACGTCAACTTGATGCCATGCCCGGGCTCCCGGCGTGCTGCTCGGCACCGTCCGTTCTGGAAGACTGGAACAGAACAGAACAGCCTTTGCCATTTGCCTCTGCCATCTGCCATCTGCCACAGCGCCACCGGCCATTCTTCTCGTCGTGCACTTTCTTCTTCGACCAGCGGGCACGAGGCGGCGCGGCAACTGAGACCCGCAACTACAGACCACTCCCATGCACCAGACGCAGATTGAGGCGTGGCGGCGACGAGGACGGTGGGGGCACAGCGTGGCGGCGAGATATTTCCTTCAGTCTCGAGAACGCGTATGTACCAACACGCGGTAGGCCGAATGCAGAAAGGAATACGGACCACGGGCTGCTTCTCCTAACTCCTGACTCCTGAGCTCATCCCGTCGTCCCATGGTCCACGGCCCACGGCCCCGGCCACCACGCGCAGAGTTGTTGAACTTGTTGAGGTGCATGAATCTGGTGTACTGTGTACTGTGCAGGACTGCAGGTTGGGTTCTGCCCAAGTTTGCCGTCGGTAATTCTGCAAACTTGTCCAGTCCAGTCCCTTGAGATCAAGTCCCTTTGTTCCCTTGGAATCCCAGGACTGTCAGGTAACAGGTTCCTGTCCGGCGGCACGGGACAATGTCCGCGAGTCCGCGACATCCATCTGGACCATCTGGAGACTGGCTTCGGATCTTGACGTGCTGCGGGCCGGGTGTATCGCTTCGTTGGTCCCAGAGGGCCCTCGGGAGGGCAGAGGGCGTTTGTTTATTTTCTTGGGGACGGGAAACGTCATCAACTGCGGCTACTGTATTTGCGCACTCGTTCCATGCGCAGGTTGGACAAGCGAGGCGTGAGGCGAAGGCGGGCCAGATTGGATGAAGGGAGTTGAGGGACTTGGCAGCTGGTGATGATGATGGGAAAATACAGTTGTGACAGGGCCTGCAGCCCTGAAAGAGAACTGAAAACTCGCAGAGCACTGACCACGGTCCACGAACAACAGGGAGACATGATCTTTGCAGGCCTTGCAGCTCGTGCCTTCCCTCAATCTTGTCAACCAATTTTCATTTTTGACCACAGTTTTGTATTTTACAAAAAAGTGTGTCCATGTGACTGACGGCCATTCCCAATTTCTGACCTCTGCCATTTCGCATCTCCCAACTTCTGCATGGAAAGGGCAAAAAGACTGCATCACAAGCATCATTTTCCCGGAATTCCAACCCCAAGTTCCGGATGCCGCCTGCCAGGCATCCCATCAGACTGGACTTTATTTACATTGTACTTTCTCTCCCGTACATTTCCAACAGCTCAGAAAATGCCATTCGACACCCCCTTCTTCGTCCCAACAGTCCCAGGTCCAAGTCCAACAGATGAATGCGGACCCGAAGCGAGCCTCACACAAAGCCCTGCTTTCCCAAGTGCGCCTCCCTTCGACATATTCCGTCCGTCAACAACCAACAGTCATCGTCGTCTCGTCCGTCATGCCGCCAACAAGTTACAACTGTCTCGGCCGCTGCTGCGGATTCCATTGCAGACACGCACAAACATGCGTACCACCCACAACAGAGGCACCGCATACGCCCTACGCTTGCTCGTCGCCGCAACTCGATAGTGCATGTGGTCTTACGTCGCTGCCGTCGCCTCCAACCGCAACAATTCCGTATAATATATCCCTACCCTACCTCCAACCTCCAACCGGCCAACCACTGCCATCCCGCGGTCCCACCCTCCGGCACAATCTATATCCCTATATCTGGACAGTCATAAGACGGGCTCGGCATGTCGTCGCTAGCTCGATCCCAGTCTCCTGGGATCTCATGTGGAACTCCGGATCGCAGACAACAATCACGAGTTACACTGCCATCTGTGTCTCCCCAGCACCCCAGACTCCAAGAGCCAGATGGCAGAGTTGAAACCGGCGTGCAACCACTCGACTCGGCTCGACAGTTCGACATGAGCCAGATGGCAGACACACCTTACCCTCGCCGCCCACTCGAGACTCGACATTCCGTAGTGGCGCATGAATGATCGCTGGGGCTTGTACCGAGTGTGCCGCAACCCGTCCCCCGTCCCCCGTCCCCCCGACTGTCTGGCATCGCCAATTGCCGCCAACAAGGTACAAGTCGGTGGCTCACGAGACTCCCGGCTGCACATGCCGCCCCGATCGCCCTTTGCAACTTAACCTGGGGCTGCAGCAAGCAAGCAGCGAGGGCGGCCCGACAAGAAAGCTTCGTGCCAGACACCGGCGGTCCTACATCCCGACTCCCGCCAGCATGTCTGACGTGGCCGGGAACTCGAGCGAGCGTTTGCAGCCATTCACAGTGTTCGGCATTGCACCCAGGCGCTTCTGAGATGGGCGCTTGACGTTACTAGGTCAGCCCTGGCGAGAGGTCGGCCATTCACCCGGACTCCTGGGTAATTAATTGTACGAGTATCCGTAAGTACTTACTTACTGACTGTCTCCATCCAGGTGCACCATCTGCAGCAGCGCCTCTGCGGAGAGAACCCAACCATGTTTGCCTGGCCGGTCGATATTGGGTGTCACGACCAACTGCCTCTTCTCTCCTCTCTATTCACAGCTCCAGCAAAACAGCCAACAATTCCTTTCGATGGTTTGGCCGTGGTCCCATCACCCAGCGGCGCCTGACCCCAAACGGATATCCGCACTGTGGATTCGGGACAAGGTTTGCTAGTGTACGGATATCCCGGACACACAAAGCACAGACATTCGATGCCGTGGTTGACTCGGCAGATGCTGAGCACCCCATATTCCATACCGGCACTCCATCAGAACTGGAGGGGAACAGCAAAATTGACTTGGCTGAGTTCATCCGGTGCTGGCCGGTGGCCTCGACCAACAGAACATCTGCTTCACTGGACCCAACAAGGGCCTGGATGCTGCCAGTGTTGTTTCGGGTCGCCGTCGGATTCTTGGGGTTCCTTTTACCGTGATGATAGCCATGATTGGCCGCCTTTCGCGAGTCCCCGGATGGCGTTTGGCTCCCAGCCGAGTCTGCTGCTGTGCAACTTGAGCTCTCGGAGCTTTCTCGAGACGAGACACGGCGATCTGCCAGTGTGACTTGCATCACATCTGGCATTTGCGGGAAGAAAGAGTCCCTTACCAGCACTCGTCTACGGTAGTCTGTACGCCGCTGGACATGACCAACGCGCAGCCCTCTTGTCATTCTTCTCGCCGCCTTTCCGAAAGGTTCATGGCCAACCAATTTGATCGGCCACGCAAAACCCCCGAGGCCAGCACTGGCACTGGTCGATGCGGCATCCAGGACGTGCAGCTTTTGGCAGAACGGGAGGAGCGGGACGTTGGAATCTCCGGCCCCTGGAGTTGGGCGATCTGCTGGGGAGCATGGCGACAGAGGGTGTTGAAGCGAGAACCCGATAGGCCAGTCCAGGGGCGTGCGGATTGGAACTTTCCGTTCAGGGAAACACCTGCAGAAGTTGGCTCTCGAGCCCTCACAGCCGAAAGCAAGCTCGCAAGCTCGCAAGCGATGCTGGATGCAGGCAACAGCACTCGGAGGGATGGAATGAGCCGCTGGCGCTGCGCTTGCTTTCGAAGCTGCAGCGATCTTTTGTTCCAACAGGAGTCGGGTTGGGCCAGGACAACAACCCCCATACGGAACCGCAAGGCACATGAAAGCGCCTCGACATTACCCTCGGCTCCTCGTCCGCAACGTTGCCGCGCAGGGGCGTGGATGCAGCGGGCGTGTCGCTAGAAACTCGGGAAGGATTGACAAGGGGCGTTGTTCACTGCACGCGTGAGACGAGATGAGATGAGATCTCTCCTTCGTCCCCTCTCGAACCTCGAGTTTCAATCCTCAGCTGCCGGCGTTGCAGGGCGTGGAAAAGGGACAGCAAAAGGAAGAAACGACACGCCTCCGAAAAGGCGCTCCGGCGTGCCAAGAGGGTTCGCGGTCCCCTGAGTTTCCACGCTGTCTCCGCCTGCCGGTTGGTGGATCTCATTTGGCTCCGATCCGGAGAAGGGTGGCGGGTCGGGATTTCGGTCAACTTTGCCTGCTCAGCGCTGACGGAAGGATTTCCACATTCTCACAATCTGCTGGACAGAGGCCGAGCGGCGAGCACCTCGTCGAGCCTCAACAAATTCCCGGGATGCTACCGTGCCTCCCCAAGCTGACAGGCTACTCCGGACATCCAGGGACCTGTTCTCACGGCGCAAAAGCCGCCCTGCTGTTCGCGCAGCCTCGTCTGTACCGTCGTTGGAGAGCCTGGCTCGCTGGGACAATTTACATCAGACAGGGCCCTGACCAGAAAACTACCCGACAGGCAATATTGATGCATTGTGACAGTTGTTATTGGACATGGAGGCTCCATAAGATCGACGGTGAAGTCTTGAGCTTGGCTCAACGGCTGGGTCGCCCATCACACCTCACAGCACGCTCGAGGTATCTACCGAGGGAGAGACGGTGAGTTGCAACGGTGAGTTGCATAATTCTGGCCAGTTGACATGCCACAGATCCTAATCCTCTCTCTTCCTTTGTCTCTGCAGAAATCATCTCGCGAGGGAAGCCTCTTGGACCTCTCAACCCTCAACAAGCTTGCCAGTCGCATAATCAACATGGCATGGGCAAAGTACTGTGTACAGACCCCTGCTGCGCAAGAAAGCAACCCTGGCAGGCTACTTAGGGTTGCATGGGTCCGGCTTCTAGAAAAAAGCGCTGCGCGCCATCGACGCGATTTTACTGCGCGATGGGACGTTGTTGCAGGGCCGGGCCGTTGGCTGGGACTCGACTTCCACATCCGGGAAGACGTCCGGAGAAAGGGGCCTTGGTTTCCGACGCCCCAGACCTTGGGCGTCCTCGGCATCCCTCGACGCTCGTGGTCGTGGTCGTGGCCAAGAATCATGGCACCACGACCAGCGAGCCACTGCCCGATACGAGCGCGGGGCACCTCTTGTCGGCGGCTCTCTTGCACTCGTGGTTGTTGCTTTGCACACCAGTCTTCAGCAAGGCAACAGGCCAGACGGCTACGGATACCGGACTCCGCGTCGACGATGGCAGAATTGCTTTGGCCAACACGGTGGCTTCTTCTTGTTCGCCGCCCAGAGCCCTAGACCGCTCCATTGTCGCCTAGGTTTTCCGGCTGAGTGACCAGAGACGGGGGAAAAGATGGTGCCGATGGAGCGTACATTACCGCATATTCTCAGCAAAATCAAGGAACCACCAGGCCGAATTCGTCAGACACCCCCTTAACTAACCAATCAGATTTAGGGAAAAAAACAAGGGGTATTTTGGAAGCGAGGCTTCCGAGGCTTCTGGCGAGCCTTAACGAGTCCGTCCGATTGGAGCGCTTCGCCCACCCCTAAGCCCCCCTGGATCCGTACCCCCCCCTTCTTTTTTTTCTACTACGAGGGGCTTCTATACTTAGAAATACGTAAATATCTTCCTTTAACTACTATTATCTCTACTATCTTAACCGCGAATAATTAAGGCTATTACGACCCCCTAAATAATTAAATAATACTATCTAATAGAGTTAAACTTAAGGTGATAAAGGTAGTATATAAGTCGACCCCTTAACTCGTAATAGTACCGCCTAAGCTAACTAAAACGGACTAGACGTAATAGACGATTTCGACAATACCGACTACTTCCTCCCCTACGACGAATACTATATACGGCTACGTTAGCTATTATCTCTAGGCTTTTTAGAGGGGCTTTCTCTAGCTTAAAATACTACCTATTTTAGGTAGGTAAAGGAGCTTAGCCGGCCGTTAGTTAAACCTGCCGTACGGAAAGGGGATATTATTATATACCGCGTTTTAAGATACGGAAAGCGATAGTAAAGCTAGGATCCTAATCTCGGTAAAATAAGATAATAGCGATAGGGCGAAGTAGTTTATTAGATCTAAGGGGAGGTAGAATACGTAGTTTAATTTAAACTTAACTATATTATCTTATTAACTATTACCTTTTCGTCGTTAAGCCTAGTTTCTTCTATCGTAGCTACCTTATCTTATAACCGTAGTCCCGTTACTAGGTCCTCCTTTTTTAACTTACTAAACCCTATAAGACTACGAGTCTTCTATATAGCCTTAAGCTACTTAACGTTATACTTTCCGTACTTTATATTTAACTTAGAGACTTTATCTTTTATCTTATAGTCTATCTCCTCTTCCTTAACTATATTAGCCGAGTCTTACTAGTTATTAAACGTAAAGTAGGAAGGGTTAGCCCCCTTAATCTTAATCTCGTAGTCTCTCGACCTATTAGTCGGTAAAGCGAGACTTATATTAATAAAGGACTTACGGATAAGCTTAGGGTCTAGTCGAGTAACGGTATATATAACGATTTAAGTAGTTATAATCCTTTTCTCGGAAATAGTTTAGGCGACGGCCTCGTTAATAAAGGACCTCTTCTTATCTACGTACTTATCGTATTCCTTAAAAAGTAGACCCTTAAGAGTATAGTTAGCGTATATATTATATAGTTAGAGGAAAGGGGTAAGGCCGTTAGGGATAGTTACGTTTTAGATACCGAAAGACTTTATAAGATCTAGTATAAGCTTAGTTCGGTAGAATTTAACGGCGTCTATAACGATAAATAGCTTACTAAGGCGCTTAGTTAGATAGCTAACCTCCTTATAAAGCTAATCTACTATAAGGCCTTCGTTATTATAGGCGGTCTTATTCTACTCGATAGTAACGTCTAGGTAGTATAAGTTAATCTCGGCTATTAGCCTTAAAGTTAGTAATAGTAAAAAAAAAGGAGGGGGAGGGGTATCACAGGCTTTACCTACTCCTTAGTTATAGTATCCATAGTTATATAGTTATATAACCTAGGTTAGGTAACGCCAGGTTACGTAGTCGGGAGTTAGCCTACGCCTCGAGAGCTTACCTCTCGCGGCCCTCGCGCCCTAGACTTCCGACCCCTCGTCGAATAATAGTTATCTAACCTAACCCTTATAATACGCTACCCTTACGCCGTAATAGTTTATTCGACCTATTCCTATAGCCTTACTATCTACGAATAGCCTTTCGTCTTCGCTTCGATTAATCTAACGAACCCTACGCCGAATTACGCGACCTCCGCCTCGATCCCCGATCCTCGACCTTAAAAATCCTCGATCCCTAACCGCGAAAATCCTTATATTCGTACCCTCGCCCCCGACTAACCCCGCGCTAATTAACCGATCCCCGACGTTAATAGCAAACCCTCCCTTCGTTCTATACGATTTATTACGGTAATATTCGTACCCTGTTAAGTAAGTAAGATTATAGGTAGAGATACCCTTTCTTTTTAACCTTATTACTTTCGCTTTTACTCTTTATTTAACGTTTAACTTTATTACTATAGCTAACCCCGGCCCCTCTTAGTAAAAGGATAAGGATAGTTAGATTATTTTCCCTTTCTCGGCTTAATCTAAATATAAATTTAATAACCCTAGCCTTATTACGGAGAAGGTTACGAAGATCTTAATCGCTACTAGTTACTCTACGACTACCTTTATAATCGCCGAATATATAAATATCCTTACTATCTACGATTAGTTACTTTTTATCCGTAACTACCTTGCTAATATAGTCCTTAGCTCGGTAGTATAAAAGGCTTAGTCGATAACTAAGTATATAATCGCCTCGATATACGATACCTTTAGTAACCTTCGTACCGTTAATACCCTTAAGGCGGCCGAGAACTTATACCTTTACTCTTACTATAATAATCTTTAAATATAAGTTAATACTTAATCCTAGACTATAACCGCCGCTTTAAATAACCGCGGTATTACCTCCTTTAAAAAGTCCTTCGTTAAAGACTTTAAGGTATTCGATACTAGCGATAAGGATATAATAAAGCGTAATACTACCTACGAGAATTAATATTTTAAGATTAAAATCCAATAGGCCTAGGACTCCTAGGAATTCCCTTTAAAGTTCTAGAAGATCCTTTATATCGCCGGCCTACTTTCTGGCTCTACCTATTAAAGTATTTAAATTAACTTCGATACCGTTCTTAATAATAAGGGGGACTTTACTTAATAAAAGTAACTCTTTAACGCCGAGCTCTTAGAAGTCCTCGATACTACCTACTATAACTTCGATATTACTACGGACGCCGAGAAAAAGCTTACCCTCCTCGCCTAGAAGAACGACTTCTTTAATTTTATAAACTTTATTACCGAGTTCGTCTCCTTTACGGACTACGTTAAGATTAACGACGTTACCCGTATCCGCTTTATTTACGATAAGGTAAACGGCCGTATCTATAAGGCCCTTATCTCCTAGGTTTTATAGCTTAATAGAGATAATTAGCCTAGTTAGCTTAAGATTATCTTATAACTCGCTAAGAATATCGAATACGACGAGTTCCTTTCTAAGTTATACGGTAATAAGCTCGGCGGCTCCGGCTTTAGTAACGATAATAAGGATTTCTTAACTCTTAAGAAGGACCCCGATACGATAGATCTCTTTAGCGCTTATATTAACGGCTTTTAGCGTTTATCCCCGGCCGAACTTTAATATCGAATTAATAACGGCTTTTATAAGAGATATAAAGGCGTCGGTTATATCGTAGCCTATTATACCTTAACGGACCGTACCGTTACTACTAATACCCTAGCCTGTAAAGGTACTTAAAGTAAAGGTACTCCCTACGGTAGCGGTCGCGGCGTATATAAAGGTTTCGGTACCCTATATAGCGGTACCGGTATAGGCCGTAGCTATAGCTACTTAACCCCTTACCCTACCTAGCTATAGTACCCGTAGTAGTAGTTCCCCTACCCCTAGTAATACGGCGCCGCCTATATCCGTTTTATAACGATAAACCTTAACTAATAATAGCCCTTCCCCCCTACCTAATATAATTTCTATATAGTATTCTTTAACTATAACTATACCTATAGGTTCGTTAAGGGCGAAATCTAGAAGGATTCCGCCGTTAAGGACTACTAAGGAAAAGAGTACCCTCCCCGTTAAATCATACTAGGAGGGTAACCGGAGAAGGATAAAGAATGCGGAAAACTTAAATAAATAGACTTATAATTAACGCCTTTAGGTAATAGAAAAAGTTAATCTTATTATCCTCCTACCTTTCCTTCTCCGAGCGTAAAGTATACTATACTAGCCTAGTAGATTCCGGCTATATAGGGAAGGCCTTTATCAATAGTAACTTTATAAACCTTTACTATATCCCTACCGACCTCCTCCCCTACGTTAAACCTTTATTCCTCGCCGACGGCTAGCTATACGATTAGATCCGAAGTACGGTAACCCTCGACCTTTAAATCGGAGCCTATAGTAAAACTATCTCCCTCTTCGTTACGCTCCTTACTAAGGAATACCTAGTTATATTAGGGATCCCCTAGCTTTAGTAGTATAATCCTACCGTTAGCTAGGATATACTAAACTTAACCTTTACGAACTATAACCTAACCTACCTCCCCTACGACGCCTTAGTACTTACCCCTTACGCTATAAAAGTATTACCCCGTACTAATTATAAACTATTAACTATAGAAGACCTTAAGGAAGAAGACGATCCCTACGATATTAACCTCCGTTATATCGCCTATAGAAGAGCCGCCCGCTTTAGATAATAATAGGCTAGGCGAGCCTATATTAAACCCCCGCCGCCCCCCCTACCCCTTAAGATAATCCCTTAGAACGTTAGGTATATCGGTATAATACGGATCCCTACGAAGAAATATATCCTTATCTAACGCTTTTTTATCGAAAAGGATAATAACGCTCTAAAGCCTATCGACCTTAACGATATCCGCTTTCTTAATACCCTTAATTTCTTCCTCCTTTTATATTAGAAAGGCGTTAAAACTATATAGACTACTATAGGCGAGCTAGACGTAACTATTATTAAGATTTATACCGATACGTAACCCTTTATACTCCTAGAACTAACGGAAGGTACCTTTAAGGAACTTATACAGGGCGAAAGGGATATAACCTACTAAAAGTCCGTACTTCCCGAGCCCTATTACGACTTCGTCGACTATATCTTCGCTAACCCTATTACTCTAGGTAAGGACGCCGAGACATTAAGCCGGATTAACGACGAAGACGCCGTTTAGTTTTTTATAAAGCTAGATAAGGCCTTCCTTATAGATAACGAAATAAAGAAGAAAATACCCGCTAAATATTACGACCTCCTTTATATCGCCCGACTATAAGAAGCGGAGAACCTTCCCCTATACCGCTCTTACGACTATAAGATCGAGTTAATATTAGGAGCCCCGCTCCTATATAGCCGAAATAAACTTATATCTCCCGTAAAGCTCGCCGTTATTAAGAGATAGCTCGATAATAACCTAGCTAAGGGAAATATCTACTTATCTACGTTAGCTATAATAACCCTCCTCTTCCTTGTAAGGAAGCCTGGTAAAGGTATCCGGATTTACTAAGACTATCGCGGGATTAATAATATTACTATTAAGAACCGGTACTTACTACCGTTAATCCGCGAAACCCTCGATACTATTTATAATATTAAGATTTATATAAAGGTAGATATTATCTCGGTATTTAATAAAGTTAGGATCGCTATAAGGGAAGAATAGAAAATAGCCTTTATTATAAGGTTCGGCCTTTACGAATCCTTTATTACCTTATTCGGCTTTTATAAAGCCCCGGCTACTTTCTAGAGATATATTAACGATATATTTTACAATATCCTTAACGAGTACGCTACCGCCTACTTCGACGATATCCTTATCTACTTTAATAACCTCGAGGACTATATTAAGTACGTTAGGGAAGTCCTTAGACGCTTCGCCGAGGTAAGCCTTTAAATCGATCTTTCTAAAAGCGAATTTTACGTTACCCGAACTAAATACCTAAGGCTTATTATTACCCTAAGGGGTATCGAGATAAACCCTGAAAAAGTAGCGGTAATAATAACTTAGGAGCCGTTAATAATAAAGTAGTAGTTATAACGCTTCCTAGGCTTTATTAACTTTTATCGACGATTTATCCGTAGTTTCTCCGGCTTAACTAAATACCTTTACGAACTAATTAAGAAAGATTACCCCTAGTAATAGATTAACGAATACTAAAGCTTTTTCAAGTTCCTTAAAATAGTGTTTTTTATAGCCCCTACCCTTTATATATTTAACTAGAACCGCCGAATAGTAGTAAAGGTCGATACCTTTAACTAAAGTACTAGCGGTACCCTCTTTTAAATTAGAGACGATAAGAAGCCCTACTTAATCGCCTACTTCTCCGTTAAATATTTAACGTAGGAGTATAACTACGATATCTACGATAAGGAGTTCCTAGCTATTATTAAAATACTTAAGGAGTAGCGTTTAAAGCTCGAAAGGACCCGTAATACCTTCGATATTATTATAGATTATAAGAACCTATAGACCTTTATAATAACTAAGTAACTTACCCTATACTATATAAAGTAGTTAGAGTTCCTCTCGAGATTTAACTTCCGGATCCGGTACCGCCCTAGTACGCTAGCTACTATACCGGACGCCCTTAATAGGAAGCCGGAGGATATATTAACTAACGAAACCGACGACCGCCTCCGCGCCCGTAACCGGCCTTTAATAAACCCTTATAAGTTCGACCTTAGTATATACGAAGATTATATAAGCCTCGTCCTCGCGGCCGCCGATATCGGTAATAAGTACCCTTTCGCTATAAAGGTAAACCTTTAACTTTACGCTCTAAATACCTTAAAATATATCGACGACCTTATCGCCGATAGTTACGAGAAGTTTATCCTACTTAACGAAGTTATAGTAACCCTAAGAGACCTTAAGAATAATAAAGGATAGCCGATACTCCTTAAAGACCTCCTCCGGATATCTTTTAACGAGTATAAACTAGTATAAGGCTAGGCCTATTATAGGGACCGCTTAATTATAAACCCTAAGGACTACGACCTATAGCTATAACTAATTTATAGGATATATATATTTACGCCTACCGGCTACCTTAGCCGAACTAAAATATTAGACTTAATAAACCGCCGGTATTAATAGCTAGGCCTCGTAACCTCTATAAGGGAGTTTTATAAAGGATACCTTATCTATATTAAAATAAAGCTTTTTCGATCTAAGCCCGTCGGATTCCTTAAGCCTCTCCCCCTACCTCTCTCCCTATAGCGGGATATCTCTATCGACTATATTACCTTTTTACTACCCTATACTAAGCGGGGCTATACTTACTAATATATCGCCGTAGTCGTCGATAGATTAATTAAGATATAGTACTTTATTACTACCGAGACTTTAGAAGTAGAAGAACTAATAAACATCTTCTTATAACGAGTCTATAATTTTTATAGCTACCCGGAGACTATCGTCTTTAACTAAGGTAGTTAGTTCGTCTTAATATTCTAGTACGCTTTATTAACGCGCCTTAATATTACCTTCCGCCCCTTATTAGCGTTTTACTTATAGACTAATAGCTAGACCGAAAAGATTAACGCTAAGTTAGAGAAGTATCTCCGTTCCTATATCTTATAGTCTTAAGACGACTAGGCCGATTAGCTTCCCCTCGCCGAATTCGCCGGTAATAATATAGTTTCCGAGACTATAGGAGTAAGCCCCTTTTACATTAACTACGGATTCAACCCCCGGATCGGTATAAAGCCGGTAACCTCCTACCCCCCCGACTATTCCGCTTACTAACGCTAGGAGTTTTTTAAAGTAATAAAGATCGCCTACTATTTCTAAAGTATACTAGACTAAATTAATACCCTCTTATATTAAACCTAAGACCGATATAAGCGTAATACTAATATTAAGTAAACCGACGCCTTAAAGTATAAGGCCGGTAAATAAGTAATATTCGATATAAGGAATATCTCTACCGGCTACTTTTCGGAGAAACTCGCCCTTAAGTAGGAGGGCCTGTTTAAGATTACTAAGGCCTCCTTATACGTAATTTAGCTATAACTCCCTACTAATATAAAGGTTAATAATACCTTTTATATATAGCTCGTCCGTCGATAGGTACTGGGTAAAATCCCCGGCTAAGACGCGGTAAAGTAGTAAGTCTGCGTAAACTAAGGCTGTTAGATAGTATAGACCGACGAATTCTATAAAGAATAGTAGTATACTTTCGAAAGGATCCTCGACTACGGCTAAGCCGATAACGGCCGATAAAATTACCTCGTTAAATAAGTCGGCTACGATTAACTAACGTAGTAACTAGTTAGCGATTTAAAGGGCTACGACGACGACTTATAAGAGTTCTACGAAGCGAACCTAGGAAAAGGAAAGCCCCCTACGTAACTAAAGAAAAAGAAGATTACTAGTACGAGTACCTCCGCTACGCCGGAGACGAGTTCCTCCGCGCGCCCGCCTATGCCCCCGCCCGTACCGCGGCGCTCCGTACGCCTAAGAAAGGAAGACGGGGCTTAATTACGCCTTTAACTACTACTTATAAGTATCCGCGTAAAGGCGTAATTGCCGAGGAGGGGAGGTAAGTATTACAGGCTTTACCTACTCCTTAGTTATAGTATCTATAGTTATATAGTTATATAACCTGGGTTAGGTGACGTTAGGTTACGTAGTCGGGAGTTGGCCTACGTCTCGAGAGCTTACCTCTCGCGGCCCTCGCGCCCCAGACTTCCGACCCCTCGTCGAATAACAGTTATCTAACCTAACCCCTATAGTGCGCTACCCTTGCGCTGTGATAGGGGGGAAGGGGGGGGAATAAAGGGGGGAATAAAGGGGGGGGAGGGTAGAATAATATAAGCTAAGCCTTAGATCTAAGGGCTAATTAGAATTAAAAAAAAGGGGGGTAAGGATCCGGCTTTTATTATATACTCGTATACGCTCTAGAGCTACGGCTCTACGCCGTACCGTATAGAAAATTTAAGATAAACGGAGTAAATCGAGGCTAAAGAGAGGGTTCTCTTATATTATTTTATTTACTACTTTTTATTATTATCCGTAGCCTTAAAGATAATCTTAGACTTTAGACGAGTAGTACTACTATCTACGAATAGATATAATACTAAAGTCGCTTACCTCTTACTCTAACTACCTCGATCCGTATAAGCCGTAATAGTATAGTTACCCCGGATATTATACGTTACGCCGTTAAGGAATTTAAACGGAATAGGGGTCTTATTAAAGTTTATAATCTAGTCGAGCCGGAAGCCTTTACCGTAGGGGTCTTACTTAGCTATCTCCGTATAACTCTTACAGATAAATTTAAAGAACTTATAACTAATAGCGAGATACTTATCTAGTATTTTCTAGGACTATTTCGTAAAGCGTCGGAGTACGATATTATAACGCCGGAGGAAGCCTTAAAACTAGCCTATAAAAAAATAAAAGACCTTAGGGGTAAAGGGGGTATTATCGGTATCGGACGGGGTATTATAAATAGTATTAAATAACTACTGGCTCCGGAGCCGGAATTACTAGATCCTAACGATATCCCCCTTACGCCTATACTTAAGAAACTACTTAAATAGCTAAACCTTTATCTCTAACTACCGGGGGTTCGGCTTTTACTCCGGGCCGAGGAAGATATAGTCCTACTACTACTACTAAGTAGTAACGGTACTAGTAACGATCTTAAAGTAAGCGGCGGCCTCCTTATAGGTCGGCCGGTAATACTTAAACTTAAGTATATTTATTTTATCGCCGAGGAGACGAACCCTAAGCCTATACCGTATAGGCTAGGGGAGACTATTATCTGGTACTTAATAATATATAAGATATTCGAATACCTTAATCTTCTTCCGCGCGGAATACCGATAATACCGCTCGCCGGTAGTTAGAGGGAGCTTATATAGGCGCTCCTTATTCCGTCTCTTAAGTAAAGGGATTTATAGGGGGCTTATCTTCTTCCGTATAGTCTTACCGGCGTAGTAGTTTATCTATACCGGTAAAGGGACGGGGGTATTAACTATATCGGCGTCGGGGTTATAAGGGGTAGCTCGGGGGGTTAGGGTTACTAGGTTTATAATACCGGGGACGATAAGGGGAGGGGGTAGAGGCTAGTAGTATTCGAATTTAAATATAAATATAATATAATAGTTTATATTATATATAAGTCGTACTATAGTAGTAGAGATATAACTATATATTCCAGGGGTTAGTAGGGGCGGTTAGGGCTAGAGTTATACCGGTATAAGGAGTCGGAGCCGGAGTTATAACGGCTTAAAGGGCGAGGCGGCGTATAAGGATCCCTTATTAGTAAAGGTAAGTACTTAAAAAGGTCGGCGGCGTAAGCCGGCCGGTAAAGTTAGTATTATTAGTACTAGGTACGGGGTTAACGGCGTATAGAAAGATACCGGCTCGATAGTACCTAGGTTAACTAGCGGAGCTTTCGGCCGGTTTTATAAGGGGAAGGGGGCTACGGAGGAGAATATATTTACTAGTAAATAGCTGTAAAATACGTTTAAAAGAGTGTAAGGTTACCTAGCGAAATATTACGGCGAGTATCGTATTATTTTAGGGATATCGAGGGTTGCTAGCGCGCGTCGAGGCCGGGGATTAATTAGCTATTTAGGGTAGTAAGGGTATACGTTTAGTATACGTTTAGGGAGCGAAAGGCCTATTAGACTACCCTATCTAGGCTATTAGACGCGCCTAGTAGGGTAGTCTAGTAGGTTTAATAGTACTAGAATTACTTTTTTTAAAGCCCTTAGAGATAGCGAACCTTAGTTAAATAAAGATAAGTAATAGGTAGCGAGATTTATCGCTACAGATAGAAGGCGGTTAGTTAAAAGGGGGCTTAGGGGTAGTACGGGGGGGGGGGAAAGCGATCCAATCGGATAAACTCGTTAAGGCTCCCTGGGGCGCCGTAGAAGCCTCGCTTCCAAAATACCCCCTGTTTTTTAACTGGATCTGATTGGCTAGTTAAGGACTGTCTGACGAATTCGGCCTGGTGGTTCCTTGATTTTACTGAGAATATGCGGTACCTTGCCTTCTTCGGCACTTGTGCGAAGCGGTCCCTGCGGACAAGAACCCACTTCCCGAAAACAGCTGAACTTGCAACTCCGAACAAGACTGTCACCTGAAAAATAACGGTGTAGCTTCTGCCGAGCCTCCCTTTCCTGCCAGGCGCGGGTGGATGGTTGCTACATACTCGTCAACAAGAGATGTGCAGCATCAGGCTCGAGGTGTTGCTGAAAGGTCAGACTGCCAGGACAGGCGTTGCAAAGTCTTGTTGGGGTTCCCGGAGCTCTCCCCCTATTTTTAGCAACTGACCTCGACACCCACAACCAGGAACCATCAACCACATTGCAACGGTCGTATCGATGAACCCAATCAAAACACAATAACAAGACAATTATCCTCAAGGTACCAGGGGCTACAGAGCCTTGCACAACATCCACGGATTTCACACGTGGACCTCGGCACATGGCCGAGAGTTAACAACAAACGACAGCACCATCGTGAACCGGGTCCAGGAACGACATCCGTGGCGGAGAGTTTCTTCACAACAACAAACATTTTGCCTCTGTCCCCAGATTTCAGCTGATGACGTCCACGCAGATTGGAAGCGAGGCAGCTCCAGTCTGCAAATGTCGGAGTGCAAGGCCGTCGACGGTCTTCAAGGTCCCGAGCCCTTCAAGTCGTCCTCGCGGAGATCAAGCAACGGCAGCTTCCTCTGACGCCGTCGAGGGAGCTCCGCCGGGTATTGCCATGACGAGAATTAGGCTATGTTCTCGAACAACGACCAGAAAGAAGGAGGTTTCTGTTGGCCTACGTCCAACGGTCTCGAAGAACGCGCCGTGCCGTCGTCAGACACCACGCCTCGTGTCACACAGGGATCCGCCTCCCTTGCGGCCAGGAGAGAGCTGCCCGTCGTCCCGCTCCAACATGAAGCTCTTTGGACCCTCTCGCCTCTTTTCTGCGTCCTGGTTGCCAACGGCCAACTCCCTCGACGAGGCCACCGTCTCCCCTCGCTTTCAACGGCCATGCAGAGCCCGCGGCGGAGGGCGCTGCACACATCACCAGGCGGCCGGTTGATGGGCCCACGCCCCTCTCCCGTCCCCGCACCCTGGAAGAGAAGACACGGGGAAATCCCCAAGGTTGAGTGCCCTTCCCTTGATGACGAAGGGCCCGAGCCGTGCTATTTTGCGATTTTGCGCAGGCCTGAAGGCGTCGGCGGCATGAGAGCAATACCGATGCAATTTCAAGCTGAGCCGAACCGACTTTGAACGGTCACTGCGGAGCTTCGGCAGGGAGCGATCGCTTCTCGCTCCGCTGAAGCTGGGGGACGGAGCGGTTCAATCGACGGAGGTTCCTGCAGGATCCCTGTGCCCGGTTGCTTTGCGTGGCTCGCGGGGCGGCACCGGTGCCCAGAGCAGATGAATTGAACACCCTCTCGCCGGCGCCAGCCTCCCAGGCAGGAGGACGACGGCGGCGGAGGCCGCGTGCGTAGGGACTGCTGCTGTATAGGGAGTGCGCCCGAGAGGCAGGGCGTCATGAGGCCAGGTTCGAGCGCCGGGTCGCCATCGCGTCTCGCCTAACTGTGGCTTCTAAGAAAAGAAGTCAACGTTGAGGCTGCTGCTGCTGCCGCCGCTGCCCAGCCAAGTTGCAACGACGGGAATCTGGGGGTGGATAAACGAGCCGAGCAGCTCGGCAGAGGGGATCCCCCGGCCTAAAACCCGGATCTCCCCTCGCACCCGTGCATCTGCCAGCGCTGGCGGCTGGGCTGGGCTGGGCTATAGCATCCCATAGCTCGAGATAGGTCAAAAAGCCCGTGCACCTACACCACTCTCGCTTACGCACTCGCCGCTAATACGCCTACGCCAGGCGTATAGTGGATTTTCAATTATACACCTCGCTCTATTACATATACTACCTTTGTAAATAATATTTTCCTATTATTACACTCCAGCCGACAGCTGGCATACTCCAGCCTATAGCTAATAGAATTCTACTACCTAGCGTAGCTAATTAGGTTCCAGCCTTTTTCCAAACCCTATACCTACTAATCCTCTATAAGGTATAAATTCTTTATACTATAATCTTTTCCCCTCCTCCTTCCTCCCTTAATAATAACGTTATACTTAAAGATGTAAATATCCTTTTACCTTCCCTTATCCTTTTATCTTCTCTTATCCCTTTACCTTTTACTTTATCCTTAGAATATTTTCTAACTATTTATCCTTAATTTTAAGATTTCTAAAATATCTACTAACGACGACGGTATTAGCTATAGCGGTACCTACTACGGTAACTTACTAAGTACCGATAGTAAGTTTAATAATAAGTACGATAACGAGTACGATATTAGTTACCCCGATAATAAGTACGATATTAGTTACGACGATTAAGATATTAATTAAGATAGTAATAATAATAATTAGTTAATAATTAACGTTAATTAAGTTAACTTTATACTTACCGTTACTTTACGCCTTATTAATATCTTAATAACTATCGATAATATTATAAAACCCCTTATAGGGGAGGTTACCCCGCCTTTCCCTAATTATAACTAACGTTAATTAACCCCTAACTAGCCTTAAAAGGTCCCTAACTAACGTTAATTAACCTCCGCCGACTAGCGTTAAAAGGTCCCCGACTAGCCTTAATCGACCCCCGACTAGTAGAAGGTACTAGCCGTCTTGTATTAGTCGACCTCGGCCTATTAATAATCCTCCCCTACCGAATATTAGTTAACCTTCGCGTAAAGGCCCCCGATATTTTCTTATCTTTATATATCTATAGTAATAACTCCTATATTATCTTCGCTATTCCCGATCTTATAGGGTTTAATATTAAGCGGATAGTAGATACTTAGTTAAGTACTTAATTTAACTTAGAATACTATTAAGATAAACTTTATACTTTAGCTATACCTAGTCTTTACCGATTAAACCCCCTCTAGGTTCCGAGGCGTCCTTCCGGACTATAGCTTAACTTCTCGTCGGGGTAGTAACTTAAATAACCCGTTTATTAACCTACTTTACTCGGACTATCTTTAAACGAACCTTAGTTATCGTTAATCGGACTTTAACGGTTATTACTCGAATATCGATCGTTACTATTAAAATAGCTACTTTCGTTATAATAACTACTTTCGTTATAATAACCGCCTTCGTTACGACGACAATCCTCGTTATAATAACCGCCGTTATAACGACTACCGTTACGATAACCGCCGTTATAATAATTACTATTATAATAACTACTGTTACGATAACCGCCGTTATAATAACCGTCCTCGTTATAATAACCGCCCTCGCTATAACGACCGCTTCCGTAAGGATAACCCTCCTCGGACGAATATTAAATAACGTCGTTCGACTTATTATAGATAAGTCCTTAACTTACCTATTAACTAAACGTTTAGTCTTTAAAAGCGTTATTACGATCCGGATCCCGATAAGGACTCCGACGATATCCCGTTAGCTTAGTAAGCCTAGTCGGGTCGTATTACTAGTTATATTACTAGTTACGTTACCGGCGATTCCGACTTAGATCCCCTTATAGTTAATATTCGATTACGTAATAATAGCGTAAATAGGCCTATCCGGTAGATATATAGGAACGAGGAGATTTCTAGTATTTAGAGTAATAATCTAATTAACTCTCGGGCTATAGTAGCGATCCTTAATAAAGTTCTAGCTACTACGTAGATAAGGGCCTATCCCATAGTAAATAAGGTTTTTAAGGACGTAGTTAACCGGAGTAGGTTTAATAATATCTATACGATTATCCGAAGATTAAAGGTTTAGGATAATAAAACCTTTAAGGAGTAGTAATCCGAGTTCGACCTACTATAACGGGGCGAACGGGTAAATAGTAAGTCTAATCTTTAATTATTTTAGAATATACCTATTAATATATTTCTAGCCCTTATTACTTACGCTTTAATCGTTAATAGTATAGTTCGCGGTAAAGTTTTTAACGCCGTTATTTATAATCGTTATAAGAGTTAGTATCGTAATATTAAGCTACTATTTATAATCTATATTATATTTAAGCGGTTAAACGGATCTTATACTAACGACTAGTATATAAGTAAGTAGGGGGAGTACTTATTTATAAGTACTAATAGTATATCCTTTATTTAACTAGTAAGTAGATTATATATTAACTAACTATTTATAAACTAGTCGAATACGAATAAGCCTACTCCTACGGTACTTAAGAAGAAGACCGTTAAACCCGACGTTTCTTAAGCCCTTACTTAACGTTAACTAACCCCCGCTTAACGTTAGCTAACCCCCGTTTAACGTTAGCCGACCCCCGTTTAATATTAACTAGCCCCCGCTTAACGTTAGGTATCGACTTTCTATATTTAACCCGAGGTCGTCTAAGCTAAGTAGGAGGTCGTCTAAGCTAAGCCGGAGGCTGTCCGAGCTAAGCCGGACATAGATATATCCCTTCTTACTAGCTTTTACCCTAATAAGATACCCCTTAGTCGGACTATTATAATTAACTAGGCTACGTTACCTAGGTAAGAGGTTTATAAACTTTTTATAAAGTTATATAATAGTTTAAATATTAACCTAACCGACTTTCGTACTAGGCTTATAAATTTAAAGATCTCGACGATTTAGGGAGGCTAATAGGATAATTAGGGTTATTAGGATAGTAAATAAAAGGATCGGGAGAAGGATTAAGGTTATTAGTTAGGATAGTAGATAGGAAGGGGTAGGACTTAGACTAAAGAGGGTAGTTAAATTCTAGTTCCTAGATTAATCGTAAAGCCTTTACCTAAGACTTAACCCTAAGATTTAACCTTTATTTAATATATTAAACTTTATATAACCGGTAAGTAAAATAACCTACCCTATATTAATACTTAATCCGGATATAATCGCTACTTAAATAACTAGCCGATTACCCCTCCTTTATAACCTAATAACCCCGCTTATCTTAACTTCGACCGCTCCGATTAAATATTAAGTAAACCTTAATCGGACCTTAACTAGGCGATTACCCCGCTTATCTTAACTTCGACTACGACGATTAAATATTATTAAATAGACCTTAATTAGACCTCGACTAGGCGATTACCTCGCTCGTCTTAACTTTAACCGCTCCGATTAAATATTAAGTAAACCTTAATTGGACCTCGACTAGGCGATTTACTTAAATAGGTAACCCCCTATATTCCCTTTCTTTTTTTTTAACTTTATCTAACTTAACTTTAATTAGATATTAGCTAACCTACGGCTACCTACTTATACCCTAACCTCGATTAGATCCTATATTTAAGTTCGAGTATAAATACCCTTATAATTTAAGCGGCGGTACCTACTATTAAAGGCCGGCTTACGTTAAACGTAAAAGACTATAAGGAGTTTATACGAGAGTTATTTAACTAGGGAATCCGTTAGGTAGAGATCTAATAATATCTTTATAATGAAAAGGGTATATCGACTAGCGCCTCGATACTTAAATACCTTAGAAGGGAGTAGAAGTTTACCTTCCGTTAGGCCGATAATAGAAACGATATACCGGTACTCCGCGAACGGATTACTTACCTCTTCTATAAGGAGAACTTAAATAACGCCTAGATATTTAATTATCTTCGTAAGGAAGATTATACCGACTTTAAACGTAATTAGCTTATTAATATCCGAAAACGGTATAAGATTTTTATTTAATCCGATACCGCTTTAATTAAAGCGTTTAAGGAATAAGCCCGGGAGTTCCTTATAAAAGAGTAGTTAATATCGAATAAGATTAAGGATTATAGGATTAAATTCGCCTATATCTCCGTTCGGAATTAAGGCGTTAATATATCCTGGAATATATTCGAAATAGTTCTTAAAGAAGTTTACTTAAAGTTTATCGCTAAGAGGAAAAAAAAAGTTAGCTTAAAGAAGGGCGGTTAGATAACCCCTAGTTTAAACTATATCTAGTCGATAAACGGGTATTATAAGGTAGAAATATAAAGGTTTAAGATTTACATTACTATCGACGCTTTTTCTTACTATATAACTTAGTTTTATATTAAGGTATTTACCTAGATAGTATTCTTTATCCTCGCTTAGTATATCTATATCCTCGAACGGACTAAGTATATACCTCTTACTATCCGGACGGACTATAGTATTAAGATAACCTTATTATCTATAGTTTATTTCTTCCTCTCCTATACTATATAGAAATAGGGAAACCGGAAATATCGGATTATAAGGGAGTAGGAAACGGCCAAAGCCTTTCTTACGTTAGGGGGGGTACCTCGATTAAATAAAGATTATAATTATATCCTCCCGATTAACGAAAAGGATATAAAGAAGATTAACGAAGGTTTACCGTAGTTAAAGGATACCTTTATCTAAGGATTAAGTATAAAAAATATCCGGATTAAAAAGTAGTAAAGGTAATTTCGTTAAGCCGAGGTTAGGTTAATTATTATACGTTCTCTATTTTATTATCTATTTAAATTATTAACTAACTATATTTAGGATTAATTTACCTAATTCTAAAAGTCGGCCCTCTTTAAGCCTAGTTATATCGTTAACTAGATTATACTTTTAAAAATTTATATACCTTAACTTCGGGAGTTATTTAACTAATTCGTTTAAACCTAGAACTATTATACTATCTAAGCTTAAAAACGTCGTAGTTACCTTATAATAGGCTAGTATAATATCCTATACTAGAACGACGAGGATAAGTATAAGGAGTATCGGGTCCTTATTTTAATAAAGGAGTTTAAAAAGGTTAAGGAGCTTCTTAACCTAACGGACTTCGATCTAAAGGAATACTTACCCTTAAAGATATATCGAATCTACGATAAGATTATTACGGACTTTAGTAAGATCCCCCCTACCCTTAAGAAGGGTTTAGAGGATTAACTATACCTCCGAGAATACGTAGATTTAAGGAAGGGTCTTTTAATATACGAGAAGGCCGGGTAGGAACTTTCTATTATCGCCTATCTAACGTAAGGAATTATATGACTACGGGATTATCTTTACGGACGGGGTATTTTAATTAAGAAGATTAAAGCTATAACTATAAAGAATTAAGTATAAGTACGTTATAATTAGGTTATAGTTAATAGGACTATAATTATACTTTAAACTACCTAGATAGTACCTTAATTAATATAATTAATATTTATATCGCTTCTCTTCCGCTTATTCTTAACTAAATTACTATCCTAATCTTATTTAACTATAGTAACTAATATATCCAGACCGTAGTTCGACTAACTAAATAATAAAAAATTATCTACCTCTTTAAGAATTATATTAAAGTTATTAAGGTTATCTTACTCCCCTCTAACCCGCCCGACGTTTATTTTACCCCCTTTAACCCTACTAACCTACCCTCCGACCTACCCTCCAACCTACCCTTTAACCTACCCTCCAACTTACCCTTTAACCTACCCTTTAACCTACCCTCCGACCTATCCTTTAACCTACCTAACGTCCGGCTTACTCCCTTTAATCCCCGGGTTAGACGTATACTCTATATCGTATATCCTCGCTAAGCGAACCGAGTTTAGAAGGGCTATCCGTATTACCTTCTTTAGTTAGGGGAGGGGGGAGATCTTAGCCTTAGTCGGAGATAATCGTTTAACGAGGACGATAGGCGTAGACGGCCTAATCGGAGTAGGCTTTTTAGCCGGAAGGGTTATCCTCCTTAAAGGCGGGATAATCGGGAAGGATATTATAAGATTAATAATCTCTATATTAGAGTTAAATAAAGAAGGGGTTCGTCGATAGTACCCGATAAACTTAAAATAATACTAGTTTAGTTAACGTTAGGGTAAAGTAGTAAAGCCCTCGGACTTAATAAAAAAAGAGCCCTCGCATTTAATAGGAGGGGATATCTCGCGCTTAGTAAAAGATAAAGGCCTTATTCGTTTAGTAGGGAGATTAGGCTAGGAAAAATAAGTATTATTATCGATTAAAGGCTTAACTAGGGGCTTAACGGAGGGCTTAACGGACGGCGTAGCTAAATACTTAGTCGACGGTATAGTAAAAGCTCTAACCGAGGATAAAGACGATATCGAGTCTTTAATCGAAGGCTTAGTCGACGGCGTAGTAGAAGCTTTAGCTAAGAATAAGGACGATATTAAATCCTTAATCGAATAGTCGGTCGACGGCTTAAGCGACGACGGCTTAGGCGACGGCGGCTTAGGTAACGGCTCGGACTTAATCGATAGCTTAGACTTAATCGATAGCTCGGGCTTAATCGATAGCTTAAGCTTAATCGGTAGCTTAAACTCGTTTATTATCTCGTTTATTTATAATCCTAAGTACTTTACTATCTTCTTAGACTTTCCCTTACCCTTACCCTTACTAGTTTACTATAGTATTATTATAGTACCGTCCGTCCGAAGGAAAAATAAAGGATATACCTTATTAACTATACTATCGTCGTCCGGTATAAGTAAGTCCTTATATTCGATTATATTAGGGTATTCAGGGAATTAAGGTTTATAGTAGGGTAAATCGAGGACGTATATACTAAAGACTTTAGCGATTAACTTCTAAGTAGTATTAATATATTTTTTTTTATCGTCGTCGCCTAAGATCCGGTTAAGGTATTATTTAATAAATATATTACGGCTCTCGAATCGGTTAGTTATAGTATAGGTAATTTTACTTAACGATACGATACTTTTAATCGTAACTAGCCTCTTTTAAAATAAGTTATCCTTAATTAAGTAATACTTTATAGTAAAAAGCTTCGTTTAAGGTTTAAATATAATAACCTTCGGGGCGGGAGATACGTTCTTTTATATCTTCTTAATAACGGCGGCTTTAGTATAGTTAGACTTTATAATATTAGCGAGAATAACTATATAGTCGTAGGTATCCGATCTAAGGACGGTTAAGGCTAATAGGGTCGATTATTATTAAGGAGGAGGAGAAGGGTTAGGGGTATATAACTTATCGCGTTATAATATCGATATTAATTAAGTTATAGCCTAGGCTTCTATTATAACGAGATTGTTATTATCGATATCCTAAATCGTTAAACGGCGTAAATCGTTAAGTATACCCTTATATCCGGTAACTATTATCGTTATTAGTAGGCAGGGGTAGGGTTAAGTACCTATACTAGATAAAAGGTCGCTGTAGTATAGGTAGGTTACCTATATCGGGTTATCTTTTTTAATCTTAAAGTAGGCGATAAAAGGGGTAATCTAGGGGTAGAACTTAAACGATATCTTAATAGAAGGTAAATTAAGGTTTAGATAAAGTATAGCCGGTATATAATTAAAGTATAGTTAAGTACCTAATTAGAAGATAATTAATATACTTTAAGATATAAAGGGAAAGTAAGAGAGTTATATATAAATTACTATAATTAATATACCTAATTAATATACTATATAACGTATTACGGGTTACCCTCCTTTTATAAAACCTTATCCGATTAAAGTATCTTACCTCGGTTTACTTTAACTACCTAATCGGTACTAGCCCGGCCTTTAATCGGTACTAGTCCGGACTTAAGCCCCCGGTTTAATCTAACCTAAGCCCTTAGTTCCGATATAACGGTTTAACCTAAGCCCTTAGTTCCGATCTAACGGTAAGTACTACCCGAGTAATTTACCGCTTTAGGGAAAGTCCGTCTAACGCTTTAACTATTATATAATTAAAATAAGTATAGGATTTACTTATTAAACTAAAGTTCCATTCCTTAACCGGACTCCGTTCGAAGTCCGACGAGAGTTTAGCGGTAAGTTTAGTTTATATTATATAGGCGAGGTATACTAAATTATAGTTAAGTTTAGGAAGTTTAGTTTAGGATTAGGCTTTACTATCTTATTAAACTTAGTTAATTTAACTATTAATAAGCTATAATTATTATCTAAAATTATCGCCCTAGCTTAATATCGGCTTACCCTAACTATTATTAATTACCTAGCTATACTTACTTTAACTACTTATTAATCCTTACCTAACTACTTATCGGCTTACCCCGACTACTATTAATCCTTATTAAGTTATATTTACGCCTAATTCTACTAGCCTAGTACTTAATACCTAATACGCTTAGCTATATCGATATAACCCTTAACGAATAACTTCTTCTTCTCCTAATAAGTAAGGTTATCGACCGGAAGTAAGGTTATACGATAAGTACTATAGGGCTTAGTCGAAATACTTATCGAGTTAGATTAATATAGGATTAAGCTTACGAGCTTTATACTCTTCTCTAGATTAAGCTTAATCTTAAGCTTACCTATCGTTCCGATAATCTCGATCTCTTACTTAGGCTTAGAATCCTCGACGATATAGGCTTTCTACTAACGCTTCTTACCCCGAACAAAGTTCTAGTTAGTATAAAAGT
Organism: Podospora conica; assembly: GCA_030685255.1. Taxonomy (NCBI): domain Eukaryota; kingdom Fungi; phylum Ascomycota; class Sordariomycetes; order Sordariales; family Podosporaceae; genus Podospora; species Podospora conica. Next base: position 218,710 of record MU839428.1, on the reverse strand, counting down.
ACTAGATCTCCTCCTTACTTTTACTTTAATCGAAGCCTTAATTAACCGAAGAGAGGTATACGTTAACTTAGAAACGGGTATAGGTAGGGGGTTTATCGTTAGGGGTAACCTAGGTAGGACCCGTTACGTCTCTCTAGATACCCTAGATTAAAGTAGGGTTAGTAATACGGCCTGATAGACGATTAACTTAAGGGGTAACGGGTTAAAAGTTAGTTAAAGCGTATTAAGTAAGTTAAGGGTTAGTCGGAGCGCGGTTAACGGGGTTAGTCGGAGCGTAGTTAATAAGTCCAGGGTTAATCGGAGTATAGTTAACGTAACTAAGGTTAATCGGAGTACGGTTAGTTAACTTAATTAACTTAGTTAACGCCTTAGTCGGTTATAAAGCTACCTTAGTTATAGTCTTACCGGTAGGTTATTTAACCTAGGTTTATCGTTTATAGCTAGTATTAACTACGATATAGTTCGTATATCTATAGCTATATACTAGGAGGATAAGGTATTCCGGAAGTAAGGCGGCGTCGGGAAACTCCTTATATATTATATAAGGTTTACGTATATAGGCTTCCTCGACGATTACGTAAAGGAAGAGTACTATATTAATATTAGAATAACTTTAATTAAGGTTATTTAGACTATAGATAATATACTAACTAAGGTTTACTAGTTTATACTTCTTATAGTCCGAAAGGGATCGACTAGGCTAATTAGCTAGAAAATCTTAATATAATACTCTATATCGTCCTCGCTCTTATAGTAAACGTTATTAATTAAAGCTTATTTAACTAGTAGGTAATTACGGAACTCCTTATACGTAGTATCGAGGACCTTAAGAGTAAAGGCTTAAGTATTACTAGGCGGATTAGGGTAGCTATTAATAAAATTACCCTTATAATTCTAGCGGATTAGGAGGTTTATAGGGTTAAATTACTAATTAAGGCCCTACTACTAATTATCGTTATCTAACGTAATATCGATCGGGGAAAGCCTATAAGCCGGTTTACTATACGAATCTATATCGATATAGTATATTAAGATTATAAGTATAGATATATAAGTAAAGGCCTATACGATAGGTTATTATAATAGGGGTCTTAGGAAAAAGGGGATATAGGGAGCTTACTAAGTCTTAAGTATAGCGTTATTATTAGGGGAAGAAGGAGGAGGGGAAAAGATTATAGCGTAAAGAATTTATACCTTACAAGGGATTAGCAGGTATAGGGTCTGGAAAAAGGCTAGAACCTAATTAGTTACGCTAGGTAGTAGAATTCTATTAACTATAGGCTGGAGTATACTAGCTATCGGCTGGAGTATAATAATAAGAAAATATTATTTACAAAGGTAGTATATATAATAGAGCGAGGTATATAATTGAAAATCTACTATACGCCTAGCGTAGGCGTATTAGCGGCGAGTACGTAAGCGAAAGTAGTATAGGTACACGGGCTTTTTAACCCATCTCGAGCTATGGGATGCTATACTAGGCCCCGGCCCTCCCCCTAGTCATCCTAACCTTATTCCGGTGCTATCTAGTCTTAGTTCTTAGACTAGCTAACCGCGAAGCACCGCTACCTCGTAAGGCTACGCCCTATATCGACAAATAGCCTATATATATATATAGGGCGGCCGCTTCGCTCCGTTAGCTAGTTTAAGAATATCGCGAATATTTTAGCTTCGGTCGGTTATAGCGTACCGCTAAACTGAAATTTCGCTTAAAACGTTCCCGACCGTAGTTACGTAGATCCTTACAAATCGCCTATATACGTAATTTTCCCATATATATTAGTACGCTACGATTCTCGTAGTATATTTTTTATTCTAATTACTCCGCTACTTCTCGCTTTAAAGATTATAGAGTAAATTTCTTCGGTTAGCTTTTACCTAACCCGACGACGACGACCTTAGACTATCGTAACTACTAAATCTCGCCTAGGTATATAACCTATACGCCGAGGGTATTAAAGTCTCCCTTATCCTTAGTATTTATTTTTATATATAGTCCCGTATATTATCCCCTTATACTAGGTCCTTAGGTATTATATCGCTTAAACTACCCCTTTTATATCCTACCTTATAAGTTAACTATATACTTATTATCCCTCTCTCCTACTTCTAGCTCTTTTAGTCTTAACCTAGGAAGGCCTTTTATCCCTTAAAGGACGTTTACTAATCCTATACCTTTAGATATTAGCCCGATCGATAATACTACTAATACTTATACCTTATAGTATAGGGGTAGACGAACCCGAGATATTACTATTTACTAGAATCGATAACCTAGAGTACGAAGACTTTAGGTACGACGGAGAGCCTTTAGATAACGAGCTTATAGATAGTATTAGAAAATTAGTTTAAGAAGTTACCGAGTTAGGTAACGTTAACCTTTAATATACTATTATCGATACTATTACTAACTAACTCCTTAATCGACGGAAGGCTATAGATATCGAATATAGGTAACGTAGAACGATCTAAGATAATTAACGGGAGTTTATCTATCGTATTATCTTCTAGGTAGGGGATACTTTACTTATTACCCGTACCGGGTATAGAAAAAGTATTATCTTTTAAGCCGTATATATACTACTCCTACTATACTTAGTTATACTTTAAATTATCCCGCTTCTCCGACTCGCCGCCGAATAGAAGACTATTATCAAGGGGTTTCTAGGGGTAAAGGCGATTATTATTAATAGCTCGACGGATAAGGTAAGGTATTATATTTACTTAACTCCTAGACTATACCTAATATCTTAAATAGATAGCCGAGTTAGTAGAGTAATTATATAGTAGGAGGTTTACTTATATTATTACTAGCCCTAAGTAGTTACTTTAGAACTTCCTCCTCCGAATACTAAGGACCTTTTAGTTTAATACCTGTATTAGGTTTATTAGTATCGACGAGTATTATATTATCTCCTAATAGGAGGACTTTCGACCGGATTATATCGAGCTTAGGGAGATTCGCTTTATTATCCCGAATATTATCCTATAGTTCGCGTATACTATAACCCTTATAGCGCCCGATAAGGTTAAGGTATATAGGCGAATCGGCTTCCTACGGAATATTAAAGTTATTTGTAAGAATATCGACCGACTAAAGGTCTCGATAGTACTTCTACCTATTAGGGCTAGTTAGTTAAACCGGTACGAAAGGTTAAAGTACTTTTATTACCTAGAAGTAACCGGGGAAAATATCGGTATTATACTAAAGATAATTATTTATATCGATAGTAAGGAGGTACTTATCGGTATCCGAAAATATCTAGTACTATATTTATAGAAGCTCCTCCGTTAGGCCGACGAAACTACGATAGCTAGTACTCGAGAATATATAGCTATATAGATTATTATCGCCCCTTTATCTAGTACCGATCCCAAGTCTATAGTAAGTATTTATATTACAGCTACCTAAGCTATAGGCGCTTATACTATAGGCTTTTTCCTAGGCGCGATAATCCTAGGACCCGATATCGATTATTTTCGGATAGTATTATCGATAATAGGGAGGTACGATACTAATATTCGTCCGATTAATTAGGATTATCTGTACGAGGAGTTTCGAAAACTAACGTTAGTTATCCGAATTATACTTACGATAGTATCGCTTAGTATAGGTATAGACTTACCTAACGTACGGCGTATTATCTAGTACGGGATAGTTCGGTCGTTTAGGGTTAATAATCTAATATAGCGATTTAAGCGCGCCGGTCGCGATAGGAAGCCTACGGTCGTGTATTTCTTCGTAACGTATTAGTAGTTTAACCTAATAGGTAATAATCGGGTAAATACGATAACCGATATAAGTTAGTCGGATTCCGAACCTACCTTTACTAAGATATCTAGACGACTTACCTTCTAGTACTTATAATACCTTTAGTCGATAATTAAACTAAGCCCTTTTCGGTTATTATAGATATATAATAGCGGTTATTCTAACGATAATATAAGTATTAACTCGTAAACCTTATATATATCCTCGACGTTCGTACTTAACGATATATATTAACTTATATATATTAATATCGATAATATAGATAGGCTCCTCGACGAGGTATAGCTATATAAGAAGGTTAAGGAGGGGAGATATAGGTAATTCGATAACGATACTACTCCTTATAAGTAGACTACGACTATATTAGCGGAGCGTAAAGTATACCGGGAGGTATACCCTAAGATATAAGGGGTAATTAATACTATATATTTCCGCCGGGTAGTACTACGAGTTCTTTAGTAAGACGAGCTTATTAGGTATAACCGGACGAGTTACTATAACGCTTATTATAAGAATCTCGGTAGCCTCCCCTTAGTTAAGATCCTAGTACCCGTACCTAAGAGGCCTAGTAAGATAAGTAAGGCGTACCTTATTATAAGGGTACTTAATAACTTCGCTAAGCTTAAAGTATATAGGATATAGTTAAAGTTCCCTCGGGTACAGACCCCCCTCTTACTAAAGATATTTATACTAGAGAAGATACGAACCGTTATCGCTCGGAGGCTTAGGACTAAAGGTATAGGATATCCGTTATTAGTAGAAGACTTTATAGGAAAATATCTAGAGATTCCGGACTAGATATACTGGAATATAAACTAGGACGCGTTATTTAAAGTATTATCCTCTACGTTCGTAATACTCGAGGACGACTGGCAGACCCTTAAGGCTATATCGGCTAAAGTTAAAGAAGTTAAGACTACCGTAAAGGCTACGATATCTACGGATACTACTAACGCCCTTACTTCTAGGGGGCGGTTAACTATAGTAAAGGGGCGGTTAACTATAACGAAGGCTAAGTCGGTATCGTTAACCGGTATAATAACGTGGACTGGGACTAAGCCCTAAAGTATAATACCTACTCTATCTCTTACGTATAATAATATACTTATACTATTACTAACGAAGATAAAGGTAAGATATAGTCCCGGGCGTTTACCTAAATTATAAGGAATATCTTATAATATAAGGTAACGTATACCGGTCCCGAAGCCTTTTATTCTATATATATAGTAACCTATACCTAGGATACCTATCGGTCCGACTACAGCTATAAGGTTTACTATTAGTCCCTTCCCGGATAGCTCGTCTACCGGAACGCCGATAACCGGTATTTTTATAACGTAATTACGGTTTAGCTTTAACGATATAGCTTTAACTTTTAGTACCCGGCTATAGCGGTTACTACGGGTAGACCCGGTAGTAACGCTATCTTATCCCTTAACCCGGTCGGTCTTTATAACTCTAGGTACCCGGCCGTAGCGGTTACTATTAGTAGACCCGGTAATAACGTTATCTCGTCCTATAACCCGGTCGACCTTTATAAAGAGGTAACGTAAGTTTCTTAGGATTAAGCCCTTACCGAAGAGGTAGGTATACCGTAATTAGTTATAAGTAAAGAGATAACGGGTATAGGTAATAAAGGGGTAGTTTATTGTTAGGGTATAGGTTAAGAACGGATAGGTAGAGGGATAGGAAGAGAAAATTAGGGAGGTTATTTATTATTAGGGTATAGGTTAAGTATAGTTAGGTAGAGAAAATTAGGGGTAATAAACTATAACGTAAGGTAGTAGCTTTATATTTAAGGTTACGTTCTATTTATTATTAGGGAATTAATTAATAATAGGAGAGAGAAAGTTAATAGGGTAAATTATAAAGGTAAATAATAGTAAAGTATAAGGGTATTATATAGGGTAGGGTTAGGTTTATTAGGAGTTAAGTAAACCTTATTATAAGCGAGTTAATTAACTAGGAAAGGCGATACCGGTTAACCGGGTCTAGCCTAAGGATTACTACGATCGTAGTACGAGATCCCTAGTCCGTAAAGGTATAAATTAATACTAAAATATTAATATTTAAAATAATATAGAAGCCTACCTATAAACTATCTTTCGACTATTACTTATAAGGACTTACGTAAATCTTTATCCCCTTATTAGCTAGGACTACTAGTTTACTTTAAGAAAGGAGTTTGGATTACCTACCTAAAGGGGGTATATATTCTCGGAATTTACTATTTCTAAATTCTAAAACTCTCCCCTATAAACTTCCGACTACCTTTTCCTTATTAAACTTACTTTTATTTACGTAAATCCTTATAAGTTACCCCCTCGTATATAGTAATATTACCTTCTTTTACGGCCTTAATATATTTACGTAGGTACTTATAAGATAGGTCCTAAACGCGCTACTACGGGCGTTAAGAAGCCGATAGCTATCGCTAAGAAGAAGAGGACTACCGGTAGTATATCTAACTATAATCCGGTTAATATAATAAACCGAGACGGGATACCGGTTCCCGGCTTTACTACTATTAATACTAAAATTACCAGGTACCCGGTTAAGGAAAACGTCTACGTCGGTTATTACGTTATTAAGAACCCCGATCGTACCCGAAGTAATACTATCCCCTTCGCCGGGTCGGCCCCCGACCCTTAACTTTAGGAATTTAAGGTTCCTAAAATCGAGTTTTAGAGACTACTACCCGATTCGAACTACTTTAATACCTTTTATATCGTATAGTATAATAATAGCTAGTAAGTTAAGAAAATATTATTAGTAGTCGCTAGATAGGCCGATATTCGGGATATCTTTATTACTATAAAGGGACTGGACGTTAAGATCGCCTAGTATTTTAAGTTTTTTAGCTAATATACCGGAGATAGCTCGCCCTTAATATACTTCTTATATCCGCTCGAGTTATTCTCGAACTAGTAGACTCGAAATACGAAGGAGATTACTATAGATATTAGAGAAAAATATAAGAAGGCCCGGCTCGGAAAAGGATAAACGCTCGCTTACGTTATATAATAGGGCGAGGGAAAAAAGTATAATACTAATTAAGTTTAAGGGGCGCTCGGCTATAAGACGAAATATAGCCTTATATTTTAAACCGATACTAAATGTAAGTATAACCCCGACGGATTATAAGTAGTAACTTATAAGGGCCTATGTAAAGAAATTAGTAGGTAGCTACTTATAAGGACTTATGTAAATCGATTTTTTATATAAGTCCTTATAAGTAGCTACTTATAGTTTATCGTACCTTTCCCTACCTTACTTAATTAGGGTAGTAGGTAGCTACTTATAAGGACTTATATAACTCGATTTTATATAGGTTTTTATAAGTAGCTACTTACTACTTACTATACCCTACCTCGATCTTAATATTAACCGATTATAAGTACGGGTACCCTAGGAAAAACTATATACTTGCTAAGAGGTCCGGGTACCGATTTACTTAATACTAATCCGCTTCTACCCGGTAAGACTTAGTAGATAAGTATCTACGGTATAGTTAATAAGGCTTAAGAATTAATATACTACCTTCGTAATACCTACTAGTATAAGCGGATATACGAGCTTATAGATAGGCTAGCCTAGCGGGACGAAAGTCTTAAGCTATACCTTATTAGAGCCGGCGATATTTATAACGACTACGTTATTTTCGGTATCGACCCTTATTCGATTACTATCGATATAACCCTCGCCGTTTACAGACTCGCTTACCTTAAGTTAACGTTAGATAAATTTACGCTCGGCCTTAAGCCTTAGTATACTTAATATCTAGCTAACGACGAAAGTAAGATATAGGGCTTTAGCTTTAATAATTAAGTCCGCTAGGGTCTTTATTTCTTTACTTTCGCCTTACGCTAGGAGACGGGTAAGTCTAGGATTTTTTTAGACTCGCCCCTTAAGGTATTAACGGGTATTTACTATAGAGTTTTTAATAATACTATACCCGCTTTAGTCGATAGTAGCGGTAGTAGCCTAACTAACCCTAATAGTACTAACTTAAGTAACGAATTTTATCTTCGAGTAAGGGAGATAGGCCGTACGACTTAGTATTTTGTAAAGGGTATATTTATAAATAACGAGCTAATTAATAAGATAATATCTATTAAGGGGTAGGCGTCTTTAGATCGAACGGTAGAAATCGTTTAGTATAGACTTACTAGCTCGGATATATTAGCTTAAAAAATCTCCCTTCCTAGTAAGGATATAGTACTACGTTATACTACGGACTAATTTACTAGTACCGATAATCCGAGGTTTACCCGTCCCTACTATACCCCGCTAAAGGAATTCTTAAACGCTACGCTCCCGGGATTTTTTAAATACGATATAGATATCTAATTACTTAGTACTAAAGCCTTACGTATTACGAACGGAATATAGGAAATTATATAGATCGAAGACGATATAGCCCGAACCGATACGGCTTTAAAGCTTTTTAAATAGATCGTTAGCTCCGTATCGAGGAGATCGTTCCTAAAGAAATCGTACTCGTTTATAAAGAAAGCCGGAAAACCTTCGTCGCTTTCGGAAGGGTAGCTTATTATATACGGGTTATAGTTAATAGGTTATTTAAACGTCCCCGAGTAAGTCGCTTTCGAGACTACCGACTTTTCTAAGTTTATTAAACCGGAGGCCGCTAGGCTTCCGGACCCTAAGCTATAAGACCTTTTAGTATTTAAAAGGAAGTATACTTAAGGGTAGGATTAAAAGGTTACGGGAAGTTTAACGGAGAAGGTTTATAAACCTTACTAAATCGTAAATAAGTTCCCTACTTTATTAATTAGTTAGTAATAGTAGGGTAGCTACTTATAAGGACTTACGTAACTCGATCTTATATAAGTCCTTATAAGTAATTATCTTACTACTATTAACTAACTAGCTAACGAATCCTTATATTCGAGGTAAACTAACTACCTATATAATAGTCGCGGCTGCTTATTATCTTCTAGAGAGGGATAGGACTAGTATCTAGGTAAATAGCTACGATATCGGGATAGGTAAGATACTTATATTCTTCCTAGACATCGAAATTATATAAAGGTAGGTTATAAGAAACTATTAAGAAAACCCCCCGGATTATCCCTACTACGCCCCAATATTAGTTATCGTCCTATCCGGTTTAGTTATATAGATTATAAAGACTAGTATAAATAATTTCGGGTAGATAAATATCTACTAGTACTACGGAACTAAGAATACTCTAAGTAGTACGAGTCCTATTAAGGTTATCGAGGCGGACGACCTTAACTCGTTTACTAAGGTATATTATACTAGACGCTATAACCCGGACCTAGTTAAAACGGTAATTATTATATCGATAGAGACTTAGTACTTTCGCCTAATCGATAAGGATAAAATCGTTATCGCTAAATATAAGAACTAGGTTTAGGTATACGATATACTTAGTCTCCCGAAAAGGGCTTTTAGTTTAGTTATTAACGGTATTAATAAGAAGTAAGCGCTCGTCGATAATAGTATTCCCCTCGACGTAAACGACAAATACCGAGACTAGATAAAGGAGTTTATCGACGTTTACTCCGACGTATCGATAGTTAAAGCTAAAACTTATTATAGGTTGTTTATTAAGCGGTTTCTAGTATAAGTCTAGTAAGTAGACTTATAAGGACCTATATAAATTTCTATTCTTACGTAGGTCCGTATAAGTCCCTACCCCCCTTATAACTACCTAATAATATACTAACCGAGGTATAGCTAGGGTACCTTCGAGCTTTCGGGTCTCGATATCTACGACTTAAACGATAACGAAAAGGAGAAGGGCGAAACCTCGAAGCTTATTAAAAAGAAAAAGGGTAAAAAGAATAACGATAATACTATCGAGAAGGATAGGTATATCCTATATATAATAACTAAAGAGGAGTTTAAGTTCCGGATTATTATTATCGACGAGGTAAGTACTCTTCGAAATCGAAAGGGGCGAGCTTAACGCGTCGTTTAACTTATCCCAAAGTTTTACCTTAACCTTTACTCGGCTATACTTACCTATAACCGGATCGAGGACTTATAGGGTTTTAAACTACTACTATTTATATATAGTATTTTAGTCCGACTTTATAATCTTAGCTCGTATTCTATTCCTATATCTAGGACCGAGCTACTTTAATAAGAACCTTATTTCGACGGTAGTATCCTAAGAGACGTTATTACTAATTAACTAAAAGCCGATTCGCTAGAGGTTTAGTAGCTTAAGGCTATACTAAAGGAGAATAGATAAAAGTTTTAGTTTATATTCCCCGATATAGTCCGTAAAATCCTCGGCGGCGTCGAGAACTCTAGGCTTACCTATACTATTATAAAGAACTAAAGCGATATAGTATAGATCCGACTCCTAATAAGTAGTATAATCTAACTCCTAACCGAAACCGAACTATTCTTCTCCCCGGGCGACGATCTAAACCGGTACTTAATCTAAGACGTTAAGTTTAAATTCGTTAGTAAATACTAAAAGTTTACCGTAATATGGACGGATATACTTATTAAGTCTTTATATTAAAGTAAAGGTAAAGATACGGATAAGGATATTATACTTAGAGAGTATAGGAAGGGGCTTAGCTAGTTCGAGGCCCGTATAACTAATACCTAAGGCTAGCGTATACTAGGTTAAGATTATATAGACGCCTTAAAGTAGAAGCTAAACTTTAGCTTACTACGCCTCGCGAATTATCTCGCTTACGACTACTATATATATAACGCCTATTTAATTAACGATACTATCGGTAATACGACCGATTACGAGTTTAAGAGGATACTAAGGGAGGTATTTTACTCCGAGGCCGCCGAACGCTTAAAGGAAGCGAAGGGAGACGATATTAATATCCGTTTATATATTAGCGGTAATAACCTCGACTTAGTTAACTTATTTATAAATATATCTACTCGCGATATAGGCCGAAATTTCTACCCGAAGAAGAAGCCCGGTAAGAAGTATATCGTATTCGGTACCGATATAGTTAAGGTAATCTACGGCGGAATATTCGACGGTAGTATTAGCTACTTTTAGTAAATAGTCGAACGAAATAAAGTTTTTAACCTAAATTCGGATCTATAGCTTAGAATCGAGTTTGTTTACTCGAAGTCGCTACTTTAGATATACCTTATCGGCTAGGCTTATAAACTAAAAGGTAAAAAAAAAGTTATTATAGTAAACTTACTATAGGCGTAGAGGTAAGATTTAATTTCCTTATTCCGGCCGAGATTAGTCTTAGCTATATCGTATAAAGGGACTACTTATAAGGACCTACGTAAAAAAAAAGTTTATATAGGTCTTTATAAGTAGTCCTTTTATAATAGTACTAGTATTATAGAAATTTACTAATAACTTTACTCTTAGTTACTCCCTCGCCTACCTACGCCTTATAGGCTTCGATACTAACTAGATCTACGCCGGTATAAGTCTAAATACGGTAAAGGTCCTTAACCGATTTAACGACCTGGATAATAAGATATAATTCCTCGTCCTTAGTATATAGGTTTTAAGTATAGATATTAACTACTATATCTCCTACTAGAACGGATTACTCCTCGGTTAAACCTAGTCCTTCCTAACGCTAAGCTAGGCTATTAGTCGCCTATACCGTATCGGTTAGAAACGCGTAGTAATATAGGACTTCGTACGTATTTATAATATAATATATATATACTACCTAGAGTAGATAATAAGAAAGGTATATTTAAACCCTATTAGCGGTAGTAGTAGGGTAGCTACTTATAAGGACCTACGTAAGTAACGACCTTATATAGGTCCTTACAAATAGCTATCCTATTACTACCGACTACTTATAACTCCTATAAACGGTTAACTAACGAGTATAATACGTCGACGAGATTATAGTAACTAGCCGGAAGAATATCGGCCTCGATAATACCCGTCTCCTTATTGCCTACGAGATTAGTAAGATTAAGTTTTTACTCGAGTTTAACCTCTACGCCCTAGTCTCCTGCCTTCCTAGTACTATATCTAAGTACTCCGATAACTATATAATAATAATCGGTATATTTTACTCCTACGTCGCTTAACTCCTCCTCGCGTCGCCCTATATCGAATAGGACGAGGATACGTTCTCGGAAAATCCCGCTTAGGATAACTTCCAAGCCCTTAATAATACGCTACCTATCCTCGGTCCTTTCTAGTATAAGTAATACGGCGATAAGGTCTATAAGGATATTAGGGCGGGTAAACTACTTATCTAGGATACTATTATACTAGATAAGTTAATTATATAAGTATCTAACGTTAAGACTACCTAGGGTATATTAAATAAAATCGTTTATTATTATACTAACCCTTTTTTAAATAAGCCGATAACTAAGGTATATAAAGTAAGGTATACTAGGTTAAGGGAGTTTAATATCCTTATCGAGGAGTAGATCGCTTACGATTATTTATATCCCGAGCCCGAGACGTTAACGAAAAAACCTAAGGATAATAAACGCCGCGAAGAATTTATAAAGAACCCGGTTTAGTCTCTTAAAAGGAAGAATATAATCGACTTAAGGTTAAAGATAAACTCGTTTAATATACTTATAAAGAAGTTAAAGCTTAAGACGGACGAAAAGCTTTCGGACGAGGCTACGACTACCGGGGAGAGGATAGATTTAAATATTATAAAGTCGGCGCCTACTACGACTAAAGACCTTAACTTAGGAAGATTTATATAAGAGACTTACGTAAATCCTTATAAATCTTTATCCGCCGAATAGTTTATTATATTCCCGATACCTAACCCTTTAACCTCGGCGACCTCGACCTTAGCGACCGGTTTACCCGATCCTATTACCGAGTAGTTCGTTATACCCCCGATACCTAACCCCTCGACCTCGGCGACCTCGACCTTAACGACCGGTCTACTTAATCCTACTATTAAATAGTTTACTATATTTCCGATACCTAACCCCTCGACCTCGGTAACCTCGACCTTAGTAACTAGTCTACCTAATCCCGTTACCAAATAGTCCGCTATACCCCTGATACCTAACCCTTTAACCTTAGCAACTAAAGACTTTAGCTTAGGAGGGTTGGGATAGGATTAGTTCGTCGTACCCTCGGTACCCGATACCTTTAAGTCGATAAACTCGACCTCGAACTTAACGACCGGTTAATCTAATAATAAGCGGATAGATTTAGATATCGTAAAGTTAACGCCCTCCGGTACTAGAGACTCCGACTTAGGAAGACCTACGTAAAGCTCTTATATAAATCCTTATAAGTCTTTATCTACTAAGTAATCCGCTATACCCCCGATACCCGGCCCCTTTAATCTAATAACCTCGACCTTATCGATTATTTTATCTAATACCGATTAGATAGATATCGACGGTCCTATTAAAAGGGAGGATAATACTACCGTTACCGATAAGAAGTATACGGTAAAGCCTAAACTTAAGGACGATAACGAAGATATTACGGATAGTAAAGGTAATAAGGGTAATAAGAGCTTATCTAACCCTCTTACTAAGGATAATAGGGATAATAATAGGTCTAAGTACGGTAGAAAGGGTAAAAAGGATAGATCTAAGGATAAGGAGATTAGGCCGGTACTAGGTAGGAAGGGTAAGGGGAAGAGTATAGTATCGAAGACGTTACTTACTAGTAAAAAGGTTACTACCGGGAAAGGTACTACTAGGAAGGGTATTACCGGAAAGGGTATTACCGGGAAGGGTACTACGGCTACTACTACGGTTACGAAGCCTATTACTACTTAAAAGCCTACTACTCCTCGGAAGTTTATTAGTCCTTGGAAGTAGTCTATTCGGAAGTTTACTAATACTCGCGGTACTACGAAGTAGGAAGATACGGAGGATAGTTAGGTATAGAGGATAATTAGGTACGGAGGATAGATAAGTACTAATATAGGGTAGTATATATAATAAATACGATAATTTCTATATACTTCCTACCTATATACTATACTTAGTATCTATAGTTATTAACTCTCGTTATTAGTCTATACCTCCTAGTTATTACTTACTAGTTCCTCCCTATACCCTTCTCGACTTAATACCTTATTATTCCCGTCCTCGCCTAGGTCCCGGAGTAATAGTATAAAAGATATTAAGGTACTAGATCGTATATATTTCGCGTTAAAGTCGTTAATTTTCCCTTATATTAAAGCCTCGAGTTTAATACTAGATACCTTAGGGGTAATATAGTCCTTCGACTCTTTACTATATATACTACCCAGTATAGGCGGGGGTAGGCTAGGGTTAGGGGTTAATAGTAGTCTTAGGCTATTAGTATATCTACTATAGAATAACTATAGTATATACTCGGTAATATCGTTAGTCGTCTTTAGTATTATATACTAACCCGATATATACCTACCGAAATTATCTTTAACTAATACCCGTATAACTTAGATAACGGAACTAATAGTAGATAACCGCTTAAAAATAATACTAACGTCGTAAGTAGAGTTTTTATTATACTTAATATAGAGAGCGTTAATAGTATTAGCGTACTTAACTATAAGATCGATCGGCTTAAGGTTAAACCCTTTAGTAGTAGCTTTAATAAGATTATATCGGAGGATAGCGTTAATTAGTTCCTTATCGTAAACCTCGTTACGTAATAACTAGGAGAGGTAGAGTATCTCTAGCCTATATTAATACCCCTTACCTTTAAAAAAAATAACGGGGAGGAGGGGTATAACCCCTTTAATAATACTATAGTCCCCGTACCGGATTACCGTAGTTAATACTAAAAGATAAGAAATAATATAAAGGTATCGGTATTAGTTATAGTACCTATAGTCGATATAGGCTTCTTCCCTAAGGATATCGGGTTTATACCTAAGAAACGTCTTGTAGCTAAAGAGCTAGGCTCGAATAACGATAAGTATATCGTTAAATTTACCTAACGGTAGGGCCCAGATTATAGATCGGATTAACGTTACTATATAGGGCTTACCGTTTATAGTAAGTAGGAGATCCCTACTCTCGGCTATATTGTAAATAGCGAATATAAGGATACGAGCGTTAAACCTATCTTCTAGGGCGTATATTCCGTTAAAGAACTCGTATTTAGTTAAGGTTATCTTCTTTTCGCGCTTAAGACCCTTTACGTCTTATTCTATTATAGGCTAAAACATATATTATACTAACTTAATAAGGTTAAGTTAAACGTAAAAGAGTACTAGGATAGGTATAATCTAATCCTTCCTTTTATACATACTATATAACTCTAACTAGTTCGAGATAATACGTTAGTTTAGTATAGTAGTAAGATAGTCGCCGTATAAGGGGAATAGCCGGTCCGACGGGAAGTCGTTATCCTATAGCCCGAGGACGGTCTTAAATAAGGTATCGTATAGTCGATAAACGCCGGATATCTCCCCTTCGTTCTCTAGGATAAATAATATCTATATAATATATATCTTCTTAAACCGATAACGCTTTACCGTTAAGAACTTAACGGTAGTAAACCGGATAAACTCGGTATAGTTATCAGCTTCTTAGGTCTCGGGGTTATCCTTATCCTCGTCTAGTAACTAAAAGATATATCCGAGGCTAAACGAGATAATATAATTAAGGGCCTACGTATAGAACTCTAGCTTTAGGGTAAGGTACTCGAGAACCTACTCCTTCTTAAATATCTAATCCGGGCGCTACTAGTTCTTTATAAATAGTCTAGGTATATTAGGTATCGTTATTAAGAAGTAGGTCGTCTAGTTCTCTATCTTATTAGCCTTTCCTTTAGTAACTATTATAACCTTATCTATAAAATTAAAGTTATCCTATATAATAATAAGACTAGGGTCTCGGATAACCTACTTTAGTTAAGTCTACTACTACTAGTTAGATAAATTATAATAAAAATATAAAAGCTTATTTTAATATCTTCTGTAAGCTTCTTTATTATCCTGTTCGTTACCTAATACGAGGATAAGACCTTAAGAATAGATAATATCTCCTAGACTCGACGAGGGATACCGGATATTCGAAAATAAAGGTTAAGGAGCTAGGAGAAGAAGTTAGCTACTTAAGGAGTACGCTCCGACTAAAGGATCGAGATAATTATAGCTATACATATCTTATATAGCTCGGATACTTTATATATATTATATAGGTTACTCTTTTTAATACTCGATAATTAATCCGCGCGATAGTGCCGAAGAAGTTTAGTTAATAGGTTTATTAATAAAGGCGTAGTAGACTCGATAGGGGGCTAGATTTAGTTTATCCTTTCCCGGATATACTCGGCTTGAATCGTCTCCTTAATAGTCGTTACCGGTATATCGTTATCGATATTAGGAAGACTAAACTATATATATATACTACTCCCGACGAGAGAGTTAAGCTTTTTCTATAAACTTATCTCGAAATACTACTCAACCTTTACTATATCCTCCTTAAAGCGGATATATACGCCGTTTCCCTTTAGATACTCCTTAATAACGGGGTCGCTTAAGGCTAAGATAAGCTAATATATACGGTATACTATATTACCACGCTAGGGATATATAATAAACTCCTTACTTACGACAGCTTATAGCTTTACAAGTATATACGATATCCGAAGGAAATATTGTAAGTTAAATCGTTACTTATATTTACTACGGAATAGTTAAAACCGTCTCTAGCCCTATATTACCTAGGTATCGGTCTAAAGTACGAGTTCGTCGTTAGTAATATTATTCTAAGGACTAAGGGACTCGTCTTCTTAAAGGTTACTAAAGCCCTACTCCGTATCTTCCTCTTCTTTTATTTCTTCGAGGAGGCGGTCGAGATCCTTAGACGTAATTAATATTAACCTAGAGAAGATATTCGCTAAGTAGGGTAGGCGGGTAAGTATCTAAGGGGTTATCGGTTCGCGGCGAAGTTATAGGAGCCTTAGTATCGTATTACCGGTTTAGTAACCGCGTAACGTAAGAGGAGAGGTAAAATCGAAGTTAGATATATTTATATTTAACGTTAATATATATAAGTTATTACAGTCGTAGATAGTAGTATTGTAAGATTACGGCATTTACTATTTAGTTTGGAAGAGGCGGGGGATAGTTTCGTAGGTATTACGACGTATTACGTATATATTACTATACCTATTTTACGGTATTAGGTATTGAAATTTAAACCGTTAACCGACCGAAGCTAAAATGTATACATTAGCCTTAGACCCTTTGGCGGTATTGTGTATAGGTGGTTTTTAATTGGTTAAAAATGTTGGTAGTGGGAGTAGGGCAGTTGCACCGCCACGGGTCTGAAACTAAGACTAGTGCTATCGGACGAAGACTCACCGGTGGTGCAGCGCAGCGCGGACGGCGACGGCACGAAGCATGATGGCGATGCACGGAAGCGCTGGCGAGCGGTGGTTGAGCCAATGCTAAATCAAGTGCTCAGGCTCGCATGGACGTTTTATACCAGCTCGGGGGTGCCAACGGCGGCGTTGCTCGCCTCCAGCAGAGTCGCAGCAGAGGTACCACGCGGGGCCGCCAGCGAGTCTGCCTCGCTGCCATCGCGCGGCATCTCTGATGCTCGGCGGCGGCATTTTCGAGTTTTCGTGCGCACGAAATCAGGGGCGTCGGCACTCGTAAGATTAAGTGGTGGGCTTGGCAGAAGCAACCCGTAAAGTGCCTGAAGACGGGGACGGGATGTCCTCCACCACCCGCCGCCACCAGGTCCGTGGGAGAGGTGACAGTGACCCCAACCAGACGCTGACAGGCTGACACTGACGAGAAGACGAACAGCAGCAGCGCATGAGATTCAGCAATGCGCGCTGCTACTGTACAGTGTACAGTCCCATGTACTCTCCCCCAACTGTCCCCCGAGGCACACGGTGACGCGAGCCATTGCAGGCTCGGCCACAGCGCATGCGTGCGTCGTGGACGGAAGGGAGGAGATCTGAAGTAGGGATGGGAAATTTCAAGCACCCCCCTTATTATATGAAATTTCATGAAAGGCTCGATGGCCTGTATTGAAAATTGCAATTTCAACCTTTCCTATTTAGGTTAGATTAGTGGCCCGTGCCTGTGAAGGGTTAGGGTTTTGTATAGTGGGGGAATTCCAGCCCGGTAGTTTGCCCCATGGAAATGAGGGACCCACTGTTTCAGGATTTTCCATTTCCATACAAGGCCGGCCTGTATGAAATTTTCATACGTGCCAAGGCGTAATTTCAACGTATGTAATTTTCCATTCCCATCCCTAATCTGAAGATGAGACACTTGCAGGCGGAAAGGCGCAGATAGGCGCGGACTGCGAAGTGGTGGAAAAACGTAGATTGTTGCGTATCTTAGCAGTCGAAGGATCTGCCAAGGCCGCGAGAACTAAACTGCTATAGAAGGCTGCAAACTCTGGTAGGGCACCTGTGGGGTCACCCTACAGGGGCCTACCACACACCCCCTTAGCCTGAACTAGCCTGTATTTCTACTTAATCCTCCATCTTACCCCTACGGGGTAAGTAGTAATAATTCCTTAGTGTTTTAGTCCGTCCCTTTTCCTTTTTCTAAGCTCCGTAGCTTCCGCTACCCCCTTAAGTCTAGGCTTCGCCAGCTAATTAGCCTCCGTTACTAGTACTTAATACTTCTATACTAGCTATTACTATTCCTAGTATCTTAATAAAGCCTTAGTACTTCTCGCGGAGGAGGGGCTTCGTAAGACCGTCGGCCGTTATTAGCTCTCCGTTAATATATTAAGGCCTAACCTTACCGAGTTTAGTCTACTTAATAATTTATTTATACCGAATATCGATATACCTAGTCCTTACTCCCTTAGTCGGATTAAATATGTAGATCCTTACGTTCTCGCTATCTGTAAGGATTACGATTAGCGCCGGTTAAGGGTATCCGAACTCGCGGATAATCTCTCCTATCTATATAGTAGACTACGCTATCGGCGTAAGGTTATAGAACTCTACCTTAGTAGTACTCGTAGCTACGAACGTTTACTTCTTAGTCTTCTAGAATACTAGTCCCCTTATAAGGAATATAACGTATACTTTAGTTAAGTATCTTATAAGTAGGTCGTCGGTAAATAAAGTATTATTATATACCTTAAGACCGAGGTCGAGGGGCTTATACTTACTACCTAAGATAAGTCCTAAAGACTTAATAGTATTAATATATTTATATAAGTACTTAAGGACGAGGAGATAAGCCTCCGATAAACTAGTATTTACCTCGTATAATTTAGAGATTATATATACGATATTTAGGCGTATTCCGGTCGTTAAGTAGTTAATCGTACCGGTTTACTTAATATAGTACTTTTATTCCTTTATTAAAGGCTTTTAAACCTTAAGTACCTCGTACTTAGTAGGCTACGGCGTAAGGGCTTTAAATCCCTTCGCCTTTATTATATACTTTCTTATAGTCGCTTTAGTAAAGGCTTACTATAAGATAAGGACGGTCTTATTCTTACGATCGCGCGTAATATCGAAGCCGAGGAATCTCTTAATAAGTCTTATATACTTTAACTTATAGTATTACCGGAGAGTATCTCTTACGGCGTAGATATCCTTTAAATTCTTAACGTTAATAAGGAGATCGTCGACGTATAGTAGGAGGAGGACTCCTATCTTCTTATTCTTAAATATATACGTATCGGAGGCGAACGGCTTAAAGCCGTATTTCTTAAGGACTAGTAGAATCGTATCGAACTAGTATTATAGTACTTTATAAAGTCCGTATATAACGTAGTTAAGTTTCTAGACGAGGTAGTCGCCCTTTAAAAGTCCGGTTAGCTACTTAACGTAGTATAGATCTCTATCTTTAAGGACTAAGTTTAGGAAAGTAGTTTTAAAGTCGAACTACTTATACTCGAGGTTTAACGTTACCGTAATTACTAGGAAGATTCGGATACTTATTACGTTAGCGACTACGGCGTATAAGTCTTCTATAGCCTATAAGTTTATCTCGAAGTTACTATAGACTACCTATCTTACTCGTACTGTTACGGCGCTGGCAGATCTGGGAGATGGTAGCAAGGTACTAAAGGTAGTATCGACTAATTCGTAGAATTAAAGGTTGGAGAGGAAAGGATCGAGGCGCGTAAGGGCGCGCGACTATAATCCTTTATAGGCGTAAAGCTCTACTTGCCCTACCTCTCCACTATCTGCTATCTAGCTATCTGTCTATCTGTGTATCTGTGCTACGGGGGCGGGGGCTACGTCTACGTGACTACCCCCCCTAAAAAGGCCGAGTTCGCCTCGAACTTAAAAGAAAACAAAGGAATCCTAGCCTAGCTAAGGATCGAACTATAGTCCTTCTACCGAGCGTTTTCCAGGTAGAGGAGGGGTACCCTCGGAGTTCGGTAGTAACAGCGTCTCCGGGGCCCTTAATCCTATAACCGCTACGCTAATCGTCCTTACGACTTCGTTATTAGGTTTCGCGCCGAAAAAAGCTACCTATTACTTACCTCTTACTTTCCGGATTAATCGCTTTAATCCGCTACCCTTAACTCCCGTACCTTTTACCTTATTATCGTCCTCGTAAGGTAACTCGAAGCGTTCTTCCTCGGCGGCTTTAATCTATTACTAGAGTCGTAGTAGTAGTAGCTTAAATAGGTTAGCGGCGTAAAAGTCTCGTACTACGAATAAGGACTCCTTAAAGCTAGCTACGTTATACTATTTAGGGTCTAGATTGTAGCCCTTTTAATCGGCTTGGTATTAAAGGTATCCTCGGCTAATTCTAAAGGCTACGATCCTCTCGACTTCTTATTAATCCTCGCTATTAACCTCCTCGGCCTCCGGTTACTCCGCCGTTTAACCTAGTACGGGGTTATTCGGATATCGCCTTAACTTATCGGCGTAGAACTTATCCGATCCCTTTTACGATAGTAGTATCTCTAGCTAGAAGGTATTACCTTTATACGTAACGATCTTATAGTACCTACGGGTAAGGGGGTAGTCGAGCTTATCGCTAGGCCTATCGGTACTAGTTCTCGCTTTTTTAAGGATAAATATACGGTTACCTATATTAAAGTCTAGTAGACGGCGTTTATAGTCGGCCGACTTTTTATATCTTTCTTACGACTTAGTAATAATAGCCTTTACCGTATCGATATACTTCTAGATAGTCTTAGCTATTAATTAGGCTTCTCCCCGGTTAAGTCTCTCCTTTATAGGGAGTTTACCTAGAGAAGTTTTACTTTCTTAGTCGAAATAAAGTAGTATAAGGAAACCTTATAGGACTTTATACGGGGATAGTTTTATACTATCGTATAGAATACTTACCTAGGCTAGGTTTATCGTAGGGATCGCTTTCGACTAGTTCGTTTAGTAGTAGTTAACGAAGGGGTAAAGGCGTTAATTAAGATACTCGTTTATAATTTCTACCTAGCTTATAGTCTATAAGTAGCTTACGGAGGCTAACGTTTACTTTATTCTAACGATCTTCGATATCTCGTTAGTAAAGTCTACGATAAATTACAGCCCTTAGTCGCTTATAACCGACTATAGTAATCCGTATATTCTTATAGGTTTATTATAGTATATCTAGGCGGCGTCCTTAACGGTTACCGTATCGTAGTAAGGTATACTTTATAGTTACTTACTAAGCTAGTCGATTACTACGAAAACGTTATTATACCCGTCGCTATCTTTTAGTATTTTCTTAAAGTCGACTACTAGGTACGACTATCCTCTTAAGGGAGTAGGGAGTAGGTTAAGGAGGCCTAGTATTTTATCTCTTAATACCTTTAACGAGATATATATTAGGTAGTTACCGATATACTAGTCGACGAAACCCGTTATCCCTAGCTACTAGTATCTAGCTACTACTATCTTTTTAATCTTATTTCTTCTAGGGTAGGCGGTCGTCTTCCTAGCGTATATTTCTTCTACTATTCTTATACGGAGGAAGTCCTCGTCCGGGATTACTAGGCGGCTATTCTTAAGGAGGATCCTTTTATCTATTAGGGTAAACTTACTATCTTCGTCCTTTCTAACTCTTTTATAGTATTCGGCTAAGCTTTTACTAGTCTAGTTTACCTATAGTATAGCGTCTACTAGGAGTACTTCCGTCTCTTAGTTAATAGCTAAGATGTTATAGATAGTTATAATGTCGACTATTAATAGTATAGTAATACCGTCGATTATTAATAAGGTCGTTATTAAGTATTCCGTAGTTTCCTCTTCCCCCTTTTCGAAGGGACGGAATATCCGTAGAGTATATTAGGTATCCTTCCTATCTTACTACGTTTTAAAGTTTTTAACCTTCCGCGATAGTACGTTAGCTATTACGTTTTCGGAGCCTAGTTAATATATAATCGTAAAGTAGTACTAAGCTAATAGCTTAGCCTAGCCGGCTTATCGAAGGTTAAGGAGCTTCTTAGTACTAAAGTATTCGAGTATTTAGTAATCTGTAATAATAAGGAAAGGGTCCTATAATCCTATAAGCTCGGCCCTTTAGTATATTAATATATAGACTACTATTAGTAGTTCCTTATCGTAGATAGCGTAGTTATACTTAACGCCTTATATAATCTTTAAGAAGAAGGCTATCGGGTACTAGTCGCTATCTAACTTTAATTTCTATAAAAGGACTCCGGCTAGTACCCTATCTAAAGTATCCGTTTCTACCTTCGTTAGCTAGCTATATTCGAAGTACGCTAGTACTAGTATATAAAGGAGTCTTACCTTTAACATATTAAAGGCGTCTTAGTATACGTTCGACTAGTTAAAGTCCTCGCCTTTCCTAGTAAGGTTAGTAAGCGGGCGGGCGATATATCCGTACTCGTAGATAAACCTCCTATAAAAGTTATAGAAGCTTAAGAAGGCCTAAACTCCCTTTAGGTTCTTCGGGACCCCCTAGTCCTTAACGGCGGCTATTTTCTAGGGGTTTACTTTAAGGCTATCTACGCTAACGATAAACCCGAGATATTTAGTTTTAGTAATATAGAACTCGTACTTCTTTAAGTCGGCCTAGAGCTTAGCCTTCTTTAACTTCGTTAAGACTTTCTTAACGTATTCCTTATACTCTTCTTTATTTTCCGAATAGATAAGGATATCGTCGATATACGCGTTAACGAAGTCGTCGATATATCTAAGTATAGTATCGTTAATAAACCTTTAAAAGGTCGTAGAGTTATTAGTAAGCCCGAAGGGTATTACTTTATACTTATATACTCTATACCTTATACGGAATATAGTTAAAGTTTTATACTTAGTATCGATCCGGATCTTATAAAAGGCTTAGCGTATATTAATCTTAGAGAAGACCTTAGCCTTAAAGATACAGGTTAATATCTCGTCGATTAGTAGAAAAAGGTACCGGTCTTTCTTAATAATCGCATTTAGCCGTCGGTAATCGACGTAAAAGCGTAATCCTCCGTCTACCTTTCTCGAAAATAAGATAGGGGTAGTTTATAGGGATAAGCTAGCCTCGATAAACCCCTTATTAAGGTTCTCCGTAATATATTTCTTATAAACCTTTATCTCTTCTAACGTTATTTTTCGGAGGGGGCTATAGCCTAAGTCCTTTAGGCGACCTCCCTTTATTAACTCGATCTTATAGTCGTACGACCGTCGCTTAGCTAAGTTATTAGAGATAGCCTTACTAAAGATATCCGTATACTTATAGTAATAGGTAGGTATATCTCTTAGTACCTTCTCCTATAATTCTAGCTCGTCCTCGGATAGCCTTTAAATCCGATACTTCTCTTCTAAGATATAGTAGTCTAGCTTATTTAAGTTAGTAACGAACGCGTTTACTTCCGCTTTCCTTATAATATATAGGAATATTATTACTCCGATTATAGTTATATTAAGGGGGCGGTACTTATACTAATTAATCGTATCTCGGCGGAGGTTATACGGGCCCTAAGCGTCTTATAGTTACTTTCGTTTTACCTTTTTCTTCGGGGGTTTTTAAGGGGGTTCCTCGCTTAACGGTAAGGGTAGACCCTTTAAGGTACGCTCTATCTTTACTAACTCCTTAATCTAGCCGGAGGTACTATCCCGCTAGTCTAGAATAGCTATCGGGAGCGGCGTAGCCTTAAGGCGTAGGGTTAACGGTTATTAGGCGGCGTATTCTAACTCGGTAATCCTCTTCTAAACTAATTCCCGTAGTTAGTAATCTTCGTAGTCTTCGGGGAAGATTAGCCGCCGTTACTTAACATCGGTATAAACGTAGTACTTTTTAAATTACTTAAGTCCTAGTATTACGTTATATATATAGTTAATAACTATTAAAACCTTATCGTCGAAGGTCCTCCCCTATACTTCTAACGTTTCTCGGAACGCTTAATCTATCGTTTCCTTTTACTTACCGTTATATAACCCTACGGGTATACCGGGGAACGATAGTTCGTTAAGGTCTAAGCCTTATAGTCTCTTAGCGAAGTTATAACTAATAAAGATATAGCCGTTTACTCCTATATCGATTAATATATTGTTAGTAGAAAAGGAATTATTATTATTAACTATAATACTATTAACTAGGAAAGGTATACCTCCTAGGAATTTCCTTATCGTCTTTAAATCTATATATTCTATACTAGCTAAAGTCGATACTACCTTTAGGAGGGAGTTCTCGTTTCCTAAGGCGTCTAGTTTTCCGCTAGCTTATCCTCCTTACTCTCTTTATAAATCTTCTCGATTATAATGTTAATACGGGAGGTCTTATCCTTAAAAGACTCTCTATCTTTAGAGTAGTCCTTAGTAAGATAGTTTTTCTTATAGTAAAGGAAATACTTTCCCTTAGCCTTAAGCTTTATAGCTTTTTCGGCTAACGGGTAAGTAAACTTATCGGCTTTAGGCTAACTATATAGAGCGGAGTCTCCCTTCTTATTATTATTACTCTTACCGGAGCGTTATCCTTTATAGTCTCGCTTCTTCTTAAACTTATCTTTCTTATCGTAGCTACGCTTTTAGTTACCGACGATCTTAACGGTAAGGCGCGCGAAGTCCTCGAAACCGATATTATCGTCGATATAATCTCGGGTTAGGATAGTTTAAAGGCTACTATAAAGGTAGTTATTAAACTCCTTCTTCTATAACGACTTATTATACCGGATCTCTCCGGCTAAGTAGACGAACTCGTTCTTAAAGACCTTAATATCGTCGCCCGAGCGGAACTCGAGGTTATTATACTTCTTAAAGGAGTCCTCCTTAATATTATCGTTATAGTATTCGTTTTAAAAGTACTTTAAGAAAGCCTTACTAATCTTAAGCTAGTTTAAGTAAAAGTTATATAGATAAAGCTATAAGTCTAAGGTAGCATAGCCTTTAAGCCGGCCTTTAATATAAACTATACGGAAACGGTTTATAGGGAAGTAGTTAGCGTTCCCCTTTAGTTTATTTTTAATATTATAGTACTACGTCTCGAAAGTTATAGTATCCTTAATACTATCGTTATAATAAATAGGGATATTAGCTAGCTTTATAGTCTTAAACTTATTAGTAGTAAACGTTATACTATTAGTATTATAAGGGGAGTTACCTCGGTTAGTAATAGCTATCCGGGATATAGCTACGCGGAGGTTAGTAATCTTAAGGTCCTTTTACTTAACGAACTCCTTCTTAGTATTAAGGGCGTTTATAGCCTCCTATAAGGCGGCTATAATATCGCTTCTTTAGTCGCTAATATTAGAGTTAAAGCTAAAGTCGCTCGAATCGTCGTCGGACGACGACGAAGACGAGTTATTATCGGAGTCGGCGGGCCCGTTATCCGTACTTAAAGTATTAGTACTCTTCTTTTATTTATCTTTCTTATTCTTTCCCTACGCCTTAGCTTAATTAGCTAAGTTATCGCTTTTTAACGCGAAGTACTCGCCTTAAGTATAAAGGTCTTCCGCCGCCTTAGCGAGGTTCTTATAAATAGCGTATAACTCCTTACCCTAGTTAAAAGTATCTATAAGTATAAGTACGTAAACCTAGGTCTCTTAGAAGAAGGCCTTTAAGTACTCTTTATCTTTAACGATAGTCTTAAAGGTATTATAATTAACTAACTCCTTCTATTTAAAAAGCTCCTTAACTATAGGGCTAAGGAGCTTAAAAGGGAAAACGTCCCCTCTTTTAACGTAATACTCGGCTACGGCTTTAATTCGGTCTTAAAGGTCGTCGTAAAGCTTATCGCTTCCGAGGTTATAGTTAGTCGTATCGGCGTTATCGTTATACTACTATAAGTACTACTTGGTCGTAAACTCGGTAAGGGGTTCGGTAAACTCGCCCTCGTCGAGGGTACGAGTATCGTTCTCTTAGTTTAGGGTTATACTAACGGTAGCGCCGACTACCGATCTATAGCGTAGGTTCGAGTTCGGGGCTCTTACGCTATAGGGTACGAAGAGTAGGTCGGAGGGGTTAAAGCGTACTTACTTACGTACTTCCTTAATAATTACCGCGGCGCTCTCCTCGGAGGTCTTAACTATAGTAGTAATTAGTTCGCTTAGATATAGGTCGCTAGAGCGGCTATAGTTCGGTTCGGTTCGGTTTAGTTCGGTTAGTTAGAGATATTATTACCTTCTTAGGACGGTAATTTGTCGAACCTTTAATTGTTACGGCGCTGGCAGATCTGGGAGATAGTAGTAAGGTACTAAAGGTAGTATCGACTAATTCGTAGAATTAAAGGTTGGAGAGGAAAGGATCGAGGCGTACGAGGGCGCGCGACTATAATCCTTTGTAGGCGTAAAGCTCTGCTTACCCTACCTCTCCACTATCTGCTATCTAGCTATCTATCTATCTGTATATCTATACTACGGGGGCGGGGGCTACGTCCACGTAACTCGTACCGTCTTCTGGCCTATATCGGGGTTTGTTTTCTCGTTAAAGACTTATTTACCGGGGAGGATCTTTATACCTTTAATCTTCTCGACGAGGGTAAATACTTACTTCTTACGAAGGCTCTTAAGTTAAGTCTCTATAGTAGGCTACTAATATTCCTTAAAGTTAGTACGGCGCCTTACCTCTTTAAAGTTCTTCGGAGCTACCCCGTCTACCGTATCTAGCTTATAAACTACCTTAATTAACGATAGGTATAACTCTTAGATAGGAATAGGTTATCTCGTAGACTTAGGCTTAGCCGGCTTCTCGATTCGTATTATCGTAGGGACCTTATCGAATAGAATAAGCGCCTCCTCGTAAAGGACTTATTATAGATCCTCCTCTTAACTCGTATCCTCTTCTAATATATCCCTTATATCTACCTCTTACTTTATATTATCCTTCCTAAGCGCTACTACGCTTAGCTTAGGGTCGGAGATAGTAGGAGTAGGTGTCGGGAGTTAAGCTTACTCGGCCGGAGCCGGAGCTGGAGGTATAGGGTTCGGGTTTAAATTGCTAAAGATCTCTAGATTAGCTAGGGAATTAAGAAGACGCTTCTAAGCCTTAGTAAAAGGCTTAAGGTTATAATAAGGATTAGTAAAGGTATTTAACGAAGTCTTATACCTCTCCTTAGTACCTATAATAACCGTCGGAGGTATTATAATTTAATAGACTTCCTTTACTATAGGCTCTGTAAACATTACCTCTAGTAGTTTATTATCCTCCTCCTTAGTAGTCTCGTCCGACTCGTTAAACTTAACCGCGCTAGCCCTTACGACCGTACCGTCTTAAGGGTTCTAGATATAGAAAATACGACTATAAAGATCTCCGTATCCGATTAGCTTCCCCTTCTTAACCTTAGGCGCCTACTTATTTAACTTAACCCTATCCTAGGGCTTAACGTAGTAATACGCGTCGTAGAAGTAGGTATAGAGGTAACGAATATAAGGCTTAACTAAAGTCTCGGGGATACCGATAAACTCTACGAAGATCTCGTAGGGGTTAACTATTCTCTTATTAGAAGTCGTCGGTAGTAAGTTAAGTACTTATACGATACTTTCTTCTACGAATAGCTAAAGGTACTTAGGGATCTTATTATTAATTACGAGGGTTCTAGCCTTATCGAGGATCTCTTTACCAGCGCGCTTAGCTTTACCGTTTATCTATAAGGTATACTTTATTAACTTAAAAACCTTAACTTTAAAAGCTATAATCTAGTCTATAAGCTTCCCTCTTTAGAAGTCCTTACTACCCTAGCTATCACATACATAACGTAGAGAGCCATTAGGGCCAGGCACTGTCAGATATCCCCTATAAAAGGGATATCTCCTAGCGCCGAGAGGGAGTCTTCCACTTCCTCTCCTTATCGATCTTTACCTATACCTCTACACCATTACTACCAGAGTCGTAAGTAATCGCCTCGGAACCTATATTCTCGTCTCCTAGCCTCTATTATCCCCTTCTACTACGCCGCCGTTTTTAGAACTCCTAGACTCTAGAGTACCTCCGTTATCTCTACCTTTACTAGACTCTAGTTTACTATCTACTAAACTCCCGTCTCCTAGAAGCGCCCTTACGGCTCTATATCTCCCTTAGGGGATCCTAAAGTCCCCGGACTACCCGACTTAGGGTATCTACCCCTTCGCTAGGAGCCTCCTCGGCCCTTATAGGCCTTATTAGCTATCTCCCGGTATTAGCTATATAATAATAGTAGCTTAGCTTATCTAAAAGATTATTAAGACCTCCTAAAGTAACTAGTCGCTTTCTTAACGACTTTAAGTTATCTCGAAAACTTTAACCCTTAGACCTCTCTAATATAGAATATCTAAGAGGCCTAATACTAAACTTATATCTTTAATACTAATAGATATTAAAAAGGTTATTACTTTTATATTAGTAAAATTTTTACTCTTAGCCGCCGCCGGTAAGGCGTATACTATATACTAACTATCCGCTAGATACCTTATTATTCTCTTAAAAAGTAAATATTACTTTATTAATCTCTTTAATATACCGCTCCTCTCTTAAGGGCTTAGTAACCTTATAAACGCCGACGCGCCGTTCGATGATCCGCTCGAGAAAAGTACCGGTTATAACTTAAGCCGAGTCTTATATTCGGAAGCTATCGTAAAGACCCCCGAAAGGGCGGAGATCTTTAGCTCCTAGAGATACGAAAGAACCTTTAGCGTCCCTAAGCTTACTCGCGTAAATATAAGCGTAGTTTAGTTAATATTTAAACCTACGGCTAGAGTACTCCTACTTACCGTTACCGAGTAAGTCCTATTCGTATATAGCTAGAATTAACTTACCGCTATAGATAAGGAACTTTTACTATTAAGAGATTACCTTTATAGAAACCCCTATCGTTCGCCCTATAATACTAGATAAGTAAGTACCCCGGCCGGACCTTTACCTTTCCCCGATAATACTATAGTGTAACGCGTACTTATCTCGGTCCTTAAGGGTATCGTTAAAGTTAATACTATCCTAGTTCGGCGAAAAGTAGTTAGATAAGCGGCTAAGAAGTACGCTAGCCCGCTATATATTAAGATAGAGTTTACTATAAACTCCCCGTCTCCGTTATAGTATTATAAGGGCTTCTATAATACCGCCGAAGCCGAAAGTTACTAACTAGACTAAGAGGTAACGATATACGTAAGTATAAATACCGGGCCCGTATATCTAATACCTTTATAATATAACGATAAGGTTAGTAGAACCTTAACGAGAAAAGAGACTATAGTATACGCTAGGGCTAAGATTAGGACTATCTAGCTAAGGATTTAATACTACGGCTAGGAGGCTTAAACGAACTCTATAAAAGAAGAGATTACGACTTACGCTAGAAGAAAGAGAAAACGTTATACCTTAGAATAAGTAACTATACCTCTCCTAGCGTATACTACTATATATATTAAAACTAACTAAACCCTAGTTACTATATTAATTATATAGCTAGCTAGTAATATAGCCCTAGAAAAGTAATAAGTACGGTATATAGTATACCCTTAAGGTATAGGAGGTATAACTAGCTTAATAGGCTAGATATAACCCTAGGATAACCTAGTCTTTACGGAAATAACTAATTATCCCCTAGTAAAACCTATAAAGACCTTATATAACTCCTAAAGTAGAATTATTATACCGCCCCTCCCGGAAAACTCTTAAACTATATTAGAATTTTTATCTATTACTAACTCTAGTAAACTACCGTTAGTATCCGACGGAAAAGTCTTCGGATCTTTTACAGAAGGAGATTTCGATTCCGAGCTAGATAACTATACTATCCCTAGAGCCTAAAGCGCCGGATACCTTAGTATAGCCTAGGACTCCGAGATAGAAACTATAACGATACTACCTAGCGCTCTACGGAAAAATATCTCTTTTACCTCTCTACTAAGCGTATAATTACTAACCTTATTACCTCCTAATACTAGTCTTACCCTTTAAAAAAGTCTTCCGCCTATATTAGAGATAAGATAATCCTTACCTTTACTATCCCTTTACTATTTATTATACTTATTTAGCTAACCCTTAGAGAAGAGCTGTAGAAAGTAAATAACTTAGGTAACCTTTTCCCCGGTTAGCGCGTAGTAGATATCTATACCGCCGTTAGGAAGTATAAAATATCTAAAGAGCTCGCTTCCTAACGCTTAACTTAACGGAAGCTCTTAATAGCCGCTTTCCTAGAATCTCCTAACTTAGAGAAGCCGGTATACGACGGTTAAGCTAGTAGATAAGGAATTATAAAATAGAGGAACTTAAGGTATAATTACTAGGTTTAATATAGCTAGGATCCCCTACTTTACAACCGGACTTCCCTCTTAGAAGTTAACTAAACGTAAGGAAGGAAACTACCCCGAGTAGATAAACCTTTATTATATACTTAAGGGGTAAGCCGAAGTTATTATAGGTATCGCCGGTATACTTAACGAACTTTAGTCTACGGTTATACGGCTAGTATAAACTTACTCCCGACTTAGTTCCCTAGTTAGGAGCGATATCGAGTAAATAGTATAAAGAATAATTTATACTTACCTCTTAAACTAAGGACCCGTAAAAGTAAATTCCCTAATTACTAGATAGCTATAGCTAGTTCCCTCGATTAATATAGCGCCCTTAATCCTATATAGTATCTTCGCCCCGTAGTTATAAGTACTACCTAGCGGGATATATTACTAGATATCTTATACCTTTCGAAAGGGCGTCCTAGATATTAGAGAGCTATATAAATAGAAGCTAGCGGTATTTAACGATATAAAGGTAAACTCGCCTCTCGATAAGCTCCCTTTTAGATAAGCGAACCTTATCTTTTTCCCGGGTAAATAGGAATATAAACTTATCTATAGAGGATTAATAAAAGCGGAAAATAATATAGATAGATATCTTAGACTCGATCCGGTATTCTAAAGAACCGTTACTAAAGGCTTTACGGTTATCGATAATAAAAAATACTACGACGACCCCGATAAATAGTACCGCCTTATATTATAATACGTAAAGTACGAAACTTATATAAAACTCGTCCGAGACTTACTCTCTATCCTAATAAAAGGCTACGCCCTAACGTAGTATAACGGGATAAGTAAAAGCTACCGTAAATATATCGAGTTAGGTCCCGGTATTTTTAACCTTATAGACGTAATCTTTAAAACCTTCCTACCCGATAGAGATACCGTACGCGAAGTAATAAGGATAAAACGATAAACCTTAGAAAAAACCGTACGAGGGGAAGATCTAGGAGTTTAAATAAATACGAAGAGACGATACGTTATAACTTATAGTATATTAGATGTAAACCTCGTCGATATTATCTATACCTACCTTCTAGGATAAGTTATCCTCTATCTAGGACTCCCCTAGTAATAGGAAGGTAACTAAGGTTTTACTAAATTACGAGATACTTTTACTATATTAGTAAATATCTAGTTTAAGAGGTTAGCTTAATAACTTAGAGAGAAATAAGTTATAATACAGCCCTCTTTATAGAGAGATAAAGGTAGTCGGTCTAGAGATAGGCGGGACCGGTTATAAAGCCGGGACTCCCGAGATACCTGGAATATATATAAAAACTGTAATAATTATAATAGCTATAATAACCGTAATAGCTATAATAACCGTAATAACCGTAATATACGTAATACCCGTAACTCCCGAGATAGTTAAGATAGTCGTAATAATCGTAAAACTAATAATAACCGTAATAATAAGAGAGACGGATCGTATAGATACGACGATCGTCCCTTACGGCCTCCTACTCCCGGCTATAAACTATCTATACCTATAGATACGATAGCTGTTCGCGAAATACCTAGACGCGAGTTAACCGACCGGTAGAACCCTAGAAGGGATAGCTATAGAGAAAAAACTACCTCGATATATAATATTATAATCGAAATAAACTCCGTAATATAAAACTTAAAGGTAGAAGAAGAGTACCTCGACCTACCTACGTACTATACGATTAGTAAGGACGTAATAAGACCTATATATACTTAATATTTAGTATCCTTCGAGTCTTAGAAGATAAAAAAAAAATATTACTATTAACTATTATCCCTATATAAGATAGAAGTAGCCTAGGAAAAGTAGGTCGTAACGCCTCCTAGAGACTAAACTATAACGGATATTATACTTAAAAAAGATAAAATACCCTTCCTAATTCTAGCGACTAACGTATAGCTATACGGACGTTAAATAGTCCTATACCGTAGCTATATATATATATATATACCTATTAGCCTAATATTATAAGGGGATATATTCTAAGTTTATACCGACTTAAGGTCTAGTAGATATATAATCTCGGAGTTACTAATAAAAAAGTTAGACGGATACTATACTCTTAGACTATCCTATACCGTTTTACGTACGGTATTAAGGAGATAACGATCCCTCGGATATACTATACTCCCTTTCTTCCTTTATAGTTTCGACTAGGAAGGAAGTAAAGCGATAGTAATCTCCGTAGTTACCGCGGAAGTCGTATTAGATTTCCTAGTATAGTTACTCCTCGGAAACGACTAGCTAGATATATTTAGAGTCGATATTTTTATAATAGATAAACGCCTTAGCGTCGGTAGGTATTAAAACCTTTAAGTCCTAGTAGAACTCTCGTTCGAAGAAAAGAAACGAATAGATAGCGTTATCCGCGTAGTTATATTAATAACGATTTTATTAAAGTAGATATATAGGATTATACTTAGAAAAGTCTTTATCCTAACTACTAGAGATTTAAAGCTTAGACTTATCTTAAAAGGGGTTACTTATTCGATTTAGAGAGGATTAAACTTATAGGTTTTGGTTACTAATAAAATAAATAAACCCCTACGTATTCGCTAAGGTAAGAAACTCGGAAGATTAGTCGAAATCGACTCTAATATAATCGCGGTAAGCGAGTCGCCTAAGTTATAGGCCGGTAGATAGCGCCCGAACTAAATATAGAAAGTTTACCTAATTATACTAATAACCGGAGTAGTTAAGACGTCCTAAATACCCTTATTTCTCGAACCGGATATAGAGGAGGGGATAAAGGAAGCTATATAGGTTTCTAATACCCCTTTACCCTCTCTAGGAATCGAAAAAGATACCTAATAACCGGAGAAAGAAATAGAAAACTACCTATATATCTATACCTAAAACTAAAAGTTAGTAGAAGATATCTAGTATATCTTAGTAAAATTCCTAGATATCTAGATAATAATAAGGACTATTAACCTCTTAAAAGACGAGTATATAATAGTACTTTTAATAAATAACTAGTATAACTTTACGGTCGTTACGAAAAAGTACTATATAGGGAAACGTAACGAAGAGGTAATCGATATTCTATTCGACGAATTATACCGTATAAATATTATATACTATATAAGGAAGCCCTACGCCTTCGGCGCCTTAGTCTTCGTAGTTTAGAGAAATCCTGTAAAACTATAAAGCTAACTAGTATTCGATCTCCGAATACTTAACTGTATTATAATAAGAAATATATACCCCCTCCTACTCTAGAAGGAAATCCTTAATAAACTTAAAAGTAAATTAGTTATCTCCGTATATAATATAATTAAATTCTTCTACTAGTTCCTAGTAAAGGAAGAAGATTAATATAAATTTACCGTAATTATATATAAAGGGATAGAGACTTTAAAAGTCGCCCCTATAGGCTTTAAAAACTTACTACTATACGTTTAACGGTAAGTAGATAGATTTATCCGAAAGATAAAGCTCTAATACTATATAGTAGCCTATATTAACGATATCGTTATTTTTTCGAATACGCTAAAAGAGTACTATATATATCTCGAAATATTCTTTAGGATATATATAAGGCTTAGTCTAGGACTATCCCTAAAGAAGTCGTTTCTAGAATACCCGTCTATCTACCTACTAGGAATATATATCGACGGTATAAGGTTTAGAGCTACGACCGAGAGGATATAGGTAATCCGCGATATTAAGTTCCTAGATAATCTATTACGACTAGAAACCTTTTTAAAAAAAGTCGGATATCTCTAATATACGGTCCCCTATTTCGCTATAAAATTTACCCTACTTTAGGACCGAAAAACTAAGCTTCTCCGCGAACTAAATACCGTCTAAACCTAGGAAGCGCTAGGAAAACGTTATAGAAAGTATACTATATTAAAGCTTACTTAAATAGTTATAAAAGAGGAGAAAGCTACCTTCGAAGATATTAAGAACGTTATTTATAAGAAGAATATCCTTTACTATTTCTCTCTAGACGAAATACTTTATATACTTACGGACGCCTATAAAGAGGGATTCGGCGTTATAGTCTTTTATCTTTAAGCCGGATTAAAATAGGACGGAAGAGGTATACTATTATTAACCGATCTTTAACTTATCTTATTTCTTAGCCGAACGATAAGCTTTATAGAGAAAAACTACTAGCTGATAAAACTCGAGACCGCTTACGTCGTTTAAATAGTAAAGAAAATCTACGTTATAATTACCTTTAGTAGATATAAATTCGTCGTCCTTAACAATTACTTCGCTATTAAAGTACTTATTACTAATATAAGTATATACTCCGTCGATAATATTAGGGCTAACTAAAGACTTATATCTATAATTACTTACCTTTTATAGTATAAGCTAAACTTAAGATATATCCTAGGTACCTTAAATAAAATCGTAAACGCCTTAAGCCGTCTCCTAGGACCCGGTCTTTAGTTAAAGGAATAGAGCGAACTCGACGATATCTATTACGTAAACGCCTCGGAGAAACGCTTAGGAGACGAGATAATAGGAGATATAGTACCTAAAAAACCTAACCTCCTGGAACGCCCGATAGTAAACGAAGTAACTAGCTAGGAGTATAATAAGTATTTCTAGTAATAGTTTAGCTAGGAATTAGATAAAGTCTACTTTACGGATACCTTTAGGGAGGAACTCGTTAAAGGTATTATAAACGATATAAGACTTAAAAAGATCCTAGAGATATATTAAGTACTAATAGCCGATACCTTAGCGATATAAGGTTTCTCGGTCGATATAGACGGCTTTATATAATATATAGACGTTAAGGGCTTTAGAAGACTATATATCTTATAAGTATATATACTAACGATCTTTAAAATCTACTACGACTAAGCTTTCTACGCCGGAATAATTAAAGTCTAGTAGAGAATTATAAGCCGGTTTTACATCTATAACTTAAAAACGAAGCTTATAGACTAGATTAGATACTATATAGTATACTAGGTAATTTAAGTTAATAGGAGACTCCTACCCGGATACCTATAACCTATTAGGACGCTAGCGATACTATTCTATACTATTATAATCGATATTATTACAGGCCTACCCCCTATCCCGTTATAAAATACTTTATAGGCCTAAAAAGGTTTCCCGATTATAAACGTTATTCTAATAACTACTTATAAATTCTCTAAGAAGAGACTTATTATTCCCGGTTCGGTAGAATTCGGAGTATACGAATAGGGCCGAAGCCTATTAAACGTACTACTTATAATAGTATAAGGACTCCCTATAGTAATTATTAGTAATAGAGACCTACGCTTTATTAGTAAACTTTAGAAAACCTTTTAGAAACTTATAGATATTAAACTATTAATATCCTCTGTATACTACCCTTAGATAGATAAAGCTTCCGAGAGATATAACTAAGTAGTCGAGATAGTACTCCGTTTCTAAATCTAGGCGTATCCTAGTAAACTATAGATAAACTATATTCTCTAAATATAAGTTACTTTCGATAACCTATACTCCGAAATCCTAGGATACTCCCCGAACTAGCTAGTAACCGGAAGAGAAGTACAGCTATCCCCCTTAGATATAGTA
The DNA here is from genome assembly GCA_030685255.1 of Podospora conica. Classification (NCBI taxonomy): domain Eukaryota; kingdom Fungi; phylum Ascomycota; class Sordariomycetes; order Sordariales; family Podosporaceae; genus Podospora; species Podospora conica. The sequence continues at coordinate 182,894 of MU839428.1, read as the reverse complement.
AAACCTTTAACTTCCTACGCCCTAATAAGGGATATACTTTAGGAGTAAGCCGTTATAGCTATCTCTTTCGCTAAAGAAGCTATAAAAAGGAGATACGACTCCCGATATAAACGAGTAGAGTTTAAGGCTAAAGACTAAGTAAAAATCCGACTCTACGGAGGCTATAAACTCAGGGATATTAGTAACCCGAAAGTCTTATAGAGATACGTTAAACCCTTCTAGGTCTAGAGAGTTATCCCTAACGGACTAGTATACGAGTTTAAACTACTACCTATAATAAAGATATACCTTATTATCTCCGTCGTCTTACTAAAAGAAAGTATAAATCCCGTAATAAACCTTTTCTATAAATCCCCCGATATAAAGCCCGTCGAGGTAAAAGAAGATAAGGAGATCTATATAAACTTATACAAATACTAGGAGGTAGTAAGTATCGTTTACGAAAGATTAACCGCTAGAGGATTAAAGTATAAGATCCGGTAGATAGGTTTCGGGCTAGAATATAATATATAATCCCTCGTAGATAAGGTATAGAAGATAACGTTAAAACGCCTTTAAACTTTTAAAGATTAACGTAATAAACTCTAAGCCCTATAAGTAAAGGGCTCCGAGGCTAGGGTAAACCGTAAAGGATTAAAATATAGCCCCGGACATCTACGACGAATAAATACCGTTATCCGCCCCCAGGATATCGATTCCCTAACCCTCGATAGGATAATAAGTTAGATAGATAAGGATATAGTACCCGAACTAACTATTATTTTACTAAACGTATAGGAAAAGTATACTAGTCCTATAAATATATAACTAATATATACTACTATAAGCTATATTCCTAAATAAGGATAGGGATATCCGTATAAAACCCCGGTAGCCGACGATACTAAAGCGCCGGAAGTACTAGCTCCTATATTACTATCGGCTTTAAAAGATATAAACCGCCCTAGAATACGGAAGAGCGTCCGTCTCCTTACTAAAGACCGCGGAATATTCGACGGACTTATCCCGATAAACGCCTTTACTACTACTTACGATAAGGTATTAGTTAACTTCGCTATATTCGATAACGGTAAAGCCTAGTAGGATAATAGTTTATACGCCGTCGTAGTATATATCTAGTACTACGATAAAATTTAGTAAGGTATAGTCGACTCCGACTAAGAACGCTTCGGAGACTCCTTTAACCTAGATATTCCTAAAACCTAGTTAATTATAAAGCTTTATAAGCTTCTCTAATTCGATAAATTCCTATAGCTACGGGAAGACGATATACGCCGGGTTTATAAGGAAATAAATATACTAATTAATAACGCCGGACCTTTCGGCTTAGAAATTAAAAGCCTTTCCGAGAGACTTCTACCTCGTATTACGTTACGCTATAGTATATTTATTTATAATATAGAGAACTTTAGCCTTACTTTTATCGATAAACTATAACTCGTAATACGTTTCGTAGTATAAAATAACGAAAGGATCGAGGAACTCGCTTAGTAATAACTATTCGCCTTTACTAAGGTTTATAGGACGTAATACTTTATATTTATATAAGCTTTCCCTAATATATTAGTAATAAACTTAGTAAGCCTTAGTAATATAATATACATTAGTAAAGCTACGCCCGTAGATAATTAAGCTTTTAAACTCTAGTCCCTCGTATCCTAGACTATATTAGGCTATAAAACTCCTAGTATAATAGACGGTAATCCGATAACTCCTATACCTATATCGTATTAAGATAATATCCCGCTTTAATACCGCGTTAACTTTTAAACCCTAACCTCCGAGTAAAACCCTTATATATAAACGGGTACTCCTTAAAATAGTACCGTAGGAGTAGCCCGGAGATTAAGGAACCGGAGAAGCCGCCGCCGCTAAACCCCCGGAGCCGGCTAAATAAGTACCCCGTACCTACTATACTACTACCCGGACGAAATCCTAGATACTATCCTTTACCCTATCTTTTAGATAGAAATAATCGGCCCTTATACTTTCTTTTCGCGCTAAACGGGCTCTTAGATAAGCCTAAACGGCCTTAGTACCTACTTAGTACCCTACTATTAGCCGGTAAGCTAGGAATTTAAATACGCTTATAACCTACTTAAATACTACTTCGGCTTTAGATTTCTTCTACTTCCTTTCTTCTAATAATAACTAACTTCTATACCTTATAGCCCTTTTAACTACTAGGTCTACTTTTAACTTTCTACCTACTATAATAAGTAAGTACCTTTTCTAAAATAATAAACCGTTACGGCGTAAGCTTAAGTAAATAATCTATACTTACCTTACTTCTTCTCTTCCCCTTTTACGGTTTTTAGCTAGAATTACCCTAAATTATATATTACGATAGCTTCTTTCTCTTCTACTATACCCGGAACTTTATAGTATAACCTATAGCTACTTCTTACTATAAGTAGCTATAAGTAGTAGTAGGACTATACGAGAAACTATAAGGCTAGTACCTTTAAAGGTAATTTCTCGGCCTCGCTTACCCTACTAGGTAGTACGTCGCTCCTATACTTCCGGCTAAAGCCTTTAACGTAGATATCTAGAATAGATAAGTAGGCGGCGAGTTATACGGATAAGTAGCGTTATAGACTTATTCGTATTATTTTCTTCTACCCGTAATACCGCGATACTTTATATAAGCTCTACCTAATAATTTATACTCGCGGTATCTATAACTAGTTCGCCTTTTCTTTAGTAGATATTAAGGCTTTATTAAACGGCGAGCCGGAAGTAGCTTACTATTTCGAGTTTAGTAGCCCTACCTTCCTAAAGCTACTTACTAAGTTCCTCCGCTTATTAAAGGCTATTAACCTAAAGGGCGTCGTCTACGGGATAAACGCCTAGTATATTAAAAACCGGCTCGAGATAGGCTAGCTTTACGAGTATAGCGATAAGGTAATCCGTAAGTTAATTTTCGAGTTTAATAACGATTACCTAACGAAGTAGATCGGTATTCCTATATAAGTTAAGAACGTCGTTATCGATATTATAGGCGACTCCGACTCGTTTATTATCGCCTCGCTTATTATTAGATACTACGTTTTAAAGAAGGCCCCCGCTATAAGTATTATCTTATAGCCTATAGTTATTAATACTAATAACGCTAACCTCTTTATTCCCCCCGACCTTTTTATCTTCTACCTACTAGGAGTTAGCTATACTAATATCTACGGAACTTTTATATAGTTAAAGCCTTTATTTACCCCTTTCGTAAACTATCGGACGGCTATTAGTAAGTTCCGGATAGAGCTAATACCTTTTAAGCCCTACTAGCCGTATTACCGCTCCTATATCGTATATATAAACGGTATTACTATTATTATACTATAGTAAATATACCGACTTAACTACGGTATCTAAGCCTATATAAAGGTTAAAGAGCTCGCCCTAAGTAGTATAACGTTATCTCTAAAGCTTACCGATAGCTAGATCGCCTTAGTATATATTCTCCTAAAATATTACTAGGATTTCGGCTTTAAGAATTTCGGCGCTATTATAAAATAACTAGGTTACGAGTTAAACTTCCTTATAACTATTATTAACGACTTACGGCTAAGAGTTTAATATCCTAACGGAGTAGTTAATAACCGCGTTAAAGCTTTCCTCGCGCTCGTTTAAGAGATCTTCTAATATATAATCGCCGTCTCTATAGCTACGGTAAAGCCCGAAAGCCCTACGCGTAGTATTAAGTAGGAGGATAATAGTATTATATCGGATAATAAGGTCCGCGAAGCTTTTATTAACTTCCTTAACCTCGCCTATATTATCCGCCGTTAAGCCTTTTAAACGACCCTATAAACTAATACCCCTTCGACCCGTCTTAGTAACTTATAACTAGGTAATATTCGCTATCCTATATAGTAGACTCCTATATAAAAGCCTTATATAACTCCTAAGGCTTACGAAACTAACCTACGCGAGGAGAGGAACCCCTTCTAGTATTAAAAGGGTTAAGGAGAGACGGAAGGGAGGAAAACGGGTAGGAAAAGGTAGGAAAAGGTAGGCGATAGGATATTACCAAAAGGATATAAGGGAATATAGATAAGGATATAAACGGAGTATAAAATAATATTTTCTTTTCCTTTTTTATACGTTATTTTTTAAAGTATTTTCTCTTAACCTTTACCTTAACGGCCGAGATACTCTTAGTCTTATTATCCGCGTTAATTTTTTCTTTTTAAGACCCGGAGTTATAAAGGGCCGTAACTTTTTCTTTTTCCCGGGTACTATTATATATATAACGTAAAGAGCTATTAAGGCTAGGTACTATTAGATATCCCTTATAAAAGGGATATCTCCTAACGCCGAGAGGGAGTCTTTTACTTCCTTTCCTTATCGATCTTTACCTATACCTTTATACTATTACTATTAGAGTCGTAAATAATCGCTTCGGAACTTATATTCTCGTCTCCTAGCCTTTATTATCCCTTTCTACTACGCCGCCGTCTTTAGAGCTCCTAGATTCTGGAGTACCTCCGTTACCTTTACCTCTGCCAGACTCTAGTCCGTTATCTGCCAGACTCCCGTCTCCTAGAAGCGCCCTTACGGCTCTATGTCTCCCTTAGGGGATCCTAGAGTCCCCGGACTGCCCGACTTAGGGTATCTGCCCCTTCGCCAGGAGCCTCCTCGGCCCTTATAGGCCTTGTTAGCTGTCTCCCGGCATTAGCTATATAATACTAGCCGAACTCTGTACCTCCGTTAAAGCTAATTACTTTAACCTTAAGACTAGTTTAACGCTTAACTATAGCTAACTAATCTTAAACGATTTTAAGTATATCCCTCTTATCCTTAACGAACTTAATCTAGTAGTAGCTAGAGTAGATATTAATAAAGTAAACTATATATAGGTAACCTAGATAGCCGGCGACGTTATAGATAACTATATCTAATCTAACGTATTTTAGGGCTTTAGTCGTAACCGTAGCGGCTAGCTTAAGTATCTCGTTAGTCTTCTTAGCGAGAATATAGGGCTCGTAGAAATCGTTAGTACCGTAGAGATTAATTCCTATATCCTTATAGGCCTTAAGTACCGTCGCTTTACCGGCGTAAAGGAGTCTTTTATATATCGTCTTATAGGTAATTAAGGCTAGTATAGTTAGCTACGGAGTAACTAACTCTAGGTTTATATCCGCCGGGGCTTTTATTAGAATAACTAGAACTTTAGTTAACTAAACTAATTAGACTTTAACGTCTTTATTAACCTAGCTTTTAAGCTAATTCGTAGGGTAGTCTTAGTATACTCCGTACTTAAGGTAGGAGCTATTACTAATAAGGTTAACTAGTAAGTTTAGATAATAAAGGACGTCCTTAATTACTAATCTAGTATTCTTACCTTAGTCCGTTACGATAAAGATCTCTACTACTCCTATATAGTAGTAGTATCCCTCATGTCACAGGCTTTACCTACTCCTTAGTTATAGTATCTATAGTTATATAGTTATATAACCTAGGTCAGGTAACGCCAGGTTACGTAGTCGGGAGTTAGCCTACGCCTCGAGAGCTTACCTCTCACGGCCCTTACGCCCCAGACTTCCAACCCCTCGTCGAATAATAGTTATCTAACCTAACTCCTATAGTACGCTACCCTTACGCCGTAATAGTTTATTCGACCGGGGATAGACGCTAGGGGCCGCTAACGCGAGCGCTAAAGAGATCTATCGCGTCGGGGTCCTTCTTAGAAGCCGAAGAATCCTTATTACCGTTACCGGAGCCGGAGCCGCCGGGCTTATTACCGTACGACTTAGAAAGGAACTCGTCGTATTCGATATTCTTAACGAGTTACGAGATAATCTTAAACTAACCGGGCTAATTATCTTTATTAAGCTATAAAACCTAGGAGATAAGGGCTTTATAGATACGGTTATTTACCTTATCGCGGATAAAGTAGATATAGATAGTATCGTTAATCTTAATATAATCTACGAAAGAGACGAACTCGGTAATAAAGTTTATAAAGTTAGAAAAGTTATCCTTCTAGGCGAGGAGGGTAAGCTTCTTCTCGGTATCCGCGGTAATATTAAAGTTATAGTAAGTAATATCGAGAACTTTTAGGAGTTTAGCGTTAAAGGGTTACTTTTACTAAATAAGATCCCTTTTATTATTAAGGACGATATTAAGGCTAGTTTAAATACTTTAGTAAGTAAAGCCGGAAAGTAAGCCGGCGATATAAAGGATCTTTTAAAACTCTAAGGGGAATTCCTAAGAGTCCTAAGCCTATCGGATCTTAATTTTAAAACATTAGTTCTCGTAAGTAGTATTACGTTTTATTACGTCCTTATCGTTAATATCGAATACCTTAGGGTTTTTAGTAAAGGACTTCTTAAAAGTAGCGTTATAGTTATTTAAGGCGGCGGCTATAGCTTAGGATTAAGTATTAATTTACGTTTAGAGATTATTATAGTAGGAGTAAAGGTATAAGTTCTTAGCCGCCTCGAGGGTATTAATAGTATAAAGGTTACTAAAGGCGTCGTATATCGAGGCGATTATATACTTAGTTATCGACTAGGCCTTTTATATTACCGAGCCGAGGATTATATCGGTAAGGTAGTTATAGATAAAGAGTAATTAATCGTAAACGGTAAGGATATTCGCGTACTTAGTAACTATAAAAGTTATTATAAGGTAGCCGGTAGTAATTAGGATTTTTATAACCTTCTCTATAATAAGGCTAGGGTTATTAAATTTATACTTAGATTAAGCTAAGGGAGGGAAGATAATTTAATTATCTTTACCCTTTTATTAAAAAGGGCCGGAGTTAACTATAATAATAAGGTTAAACATTAAATAAAAAGTAGAAGCGAAAGTAGTAAAGTTAGAAAGAAAGGGTATCTCTACCTATAGTCTTACTTACTTAACGGGGTATAAATATTACCGTAATAAATCGTATAAAACGAAGGAAAGGTTCGCTATTAACGTTAAGGATCGGTTAATTAACGTAGGGTTAGTCGGGAGCGGGGGTACGAATATAAGGATTTTCGCGGTCGGGGATCGAGGATTTTTAAGGTTAAGGATCGGGGATTAAGGCGAAAGTCGTATAATTCGGCGCGGGGTTTATTAGATTAATCGAGGCGAAGACGAGAGGTTATTCGTAGATGGTAAGGCTATAGGAATAGGTTGAATAAACTATTACGGCGTAAAGGTAGCGTACTATAGGAGTTAGGTTAGATAACTATTATTCGACCTATTCCTATAGCCTTACTATCTGCGAATAGCCTCTCGTCTTCGCCTCGATTAATCTAACAAACCCCGCGCCGAATTATAGTGTTATAGGCTTTACCTACTCCTTAGTTATAATATCTATAGTTATATAGTTATATAACCTAGGTTAGGTAACGCTAGGTTACGTAGTCGGGAGTTAGCCTACGCCTTAAGAGCTTACCTCTCGCGGCCCTCGCGCCCTAGACTTCCGACCCCTCGTCGAATAACAGTTATCCAACCTAACCCCTATAGTACGCTACCCTTACGCCGTAATACCTCGTAAGCTATAGATAAGAGAAAGGTAATTAGAATTACTAAAGGGGTAAGCCTTATAAACTACTTAATATTATTAAATTAGGTTCTACCGGCTCTAGAGTCGAAGATAATAGTATCTTTCGTTATTACTCCGGGGGCCGTTTATATAAGTACTTTAAAATCGGTTTATTGGACTTTAACGCTTATAAGCGTTAGGGACCGCTATAAAAATCCTAGCTTTAGGGCTAAATAGCTATAAAGTTAGCCGAGTAGAATAGAAGGCTAGATAGGTTTTAAAGGCCTGTCGAATTAGGTGTAAATATTACCGTCGGGGTTAAGGCCTCCTATCTTTTCTTCTTAAGGTTTATCGCGACCCTCTTTATTAGCTAGTACGATAAAGCTTACTCCGGCTCGTACTAGTAATAGGTACCCTTAAGGGGATAGTACTTACTATAGGGGTTGTAATAAATATATTTAATAGGGATCTTAACGTTATAAACCTTATACTTAGTTTTCTTACGACTAATAGTCGCGGCTATAGCTAGGGTAACGGCGGCGGCTCCGTTATTATTATCCGTAACCTTAGTATTCCTTACCCTAGAGATTAAGGCTAAAGTAACGGTTATCTCCTCCTTAAATAAGATATCGGCGAAGGCTTTTATAAGCTTCTCTTACGTAAAGCCTCCCTTATATTATATATCTCTTAACTAAAACTTATACTTAGTCGGATAGGTATCTTTAAGTTTATTTAAGGCGATCTAAATATAAAATAAGGAGCCCGCTTTAATCTCGAGGTTAATAAGACCCTTAATCTTAGTCTTAAAGTACTAAAGCTTTACCTAGTAGTCGCGGAGGGATATAAAGTTCTTATATTTAAGTTAGGTAAACTCCTCGATAAGCTAACCGGTTATATCGACCGATATCTTATTAATAACTCTCTTAACGAGCTTATATATATAATATAGGCTCGTCTTATCTCTCTTTTACTTATTATTAACTAGTATCTAATTAATAATAAGGTTTATAAGGCTATTAGTAAGTTAAAGGCCGACTTACTTAAGTTAAAGGTTATAAATATCGAGGTCCTTATATTCTTTATCGGTAAGATTCTCGGGATTTATAATAAACGGAGGGCCGATATTATAGTTAATATACTTCTCGAGGTTTACGAGACGGAGGTTATAGCGTAGAATATTATCCTATCTCTTAAAGTTATCTTACTTAAAGATAGGGATCTTTAGCCTATAGCTTATAAACTTCTTAAAAAGGTATTCGTACGTAATAGATATTATAGTTACGGTACGAAGTCGTTACTTAAAGTACTCGAATACTTAAAGTACTTAGAAATCGCGTAATTAGCGATTCTTAGGCTTAGAAATTAACTAGTTCGGCGGCTTATCGAAATCGTAGTCGGAAGGTCGATCTATAGGGGAGATAGTCGTCGCTAGCGCTGAATTAGGCCGGAAATACGAAAATCTAACTGGAATAGTCTCCTCTAATTGGTCGAAAATAGCTACGGAAGTAGTTAGGGCGTTATAACCTAAGACACTTGCAGGCGGAAAGGCGTAGATAGGCGCGGACTGCGAAGTGGTGGAAAAACGTGGATTGTTGCGTGTCTTGGTAGTCGAAGGATCTGCCAAGGCCGCGAGAACTAAACTGCTATGGAAGGCTGCAAACTCTGGTGGGGCACCTGTGGGGTCACCCTACAGGGGCCCACCACAGAAGACGACGGGACCCCCGCTTCCCATGCGATGGGATGGGCAAGGTGGTGTGGTCAACTCACGGAAGACACTGCCAGCCGACGGCTTCTCAGTTCTTGGCTCCGGTGCAACTCGATGCTCAATGACAGGTCGCCTCGACGCCATCATCATCTGCTGGTACCAAACAAAACTCACCACAGGCCACAGGCGCCGAAAACGCGACGGCGGCGACACACATTCCTGGTTTCTGGGACATGAGAATTGGAGAAACGGCTCTCGCACCCCTCGTCGTCGTCCCCCGTCCCCCCGTCTTACCCCTCAAGTCGTGTGCGGAGAAGTTCCGTCGACCGGCCCCAGCTGCCGGACCACCCTCGCACCACGACGGCGCGCCCAAAATAGTCACCAATCGCCCGGGGCCTTGCTCCCTGTTTGCACCCCGCCCTGGATGGCTTGTAATTAAAGTTCGGCAGAGGGGCCTGGGAGCTGAGGAGAAGCCGACAACGACGACAAACGACGCCGACAACGACAACACCACCTCCCCCCTGCCTCCAAGTGAAGACACCTTCTCCGCCATCATCGCGGAGCACGGTGGAGCGCTGAGAATAGCCCGCCGGGCCCGGGAGGGGAAGCTCGACGACCGAGTCCACGATGGGAACGGCCAAGGTGACGTGGTCTCGACAGGCATGCCCGGGCCACAGCTCAACCCCCACAGGTTTGCGGTGGGGGCCTCTTGCTATCAGCTTCCCGATCCGCCGCCCCAGCTAGGGGAAATAGGAAAAGCTTTCACCTGCGGATCGGCCGAGGAGAATCCGAGTGCCTGGACTGGATATCCGTGAGCTCACCTCACGCAGGGCCACCATGTCGTGATTGGGGGCTCCTCCTGTCCGGCGATCGACACCTCTCTCCACGGCGAGGGTGCGGAGCCTCGAAGATATGAGATGGTGGATAGAGAGTCCACCGCATCCCCGGAGTTTGCTTGACTCGTCTGAGCTTGGTAACCGGATCGCCGAAACACGCAACCCGAGGGGGCAGCAAACGGGCATCCACCGGGTCCCCGACACACAAAGGGATCCTGTGACGGATCTAGCCTCCTCGTTGCCCCGTCGAGATGATGGCGCTTTTCTTGGACCAGCAATGCCGGCGGGCGGTAGTCATCCGCATCCACACATCGCCAAACACTGCCTATCCCAGTCCGGAGCCTAATAAGAGATGGCGTGTGTCCACTGCTGTCCACAGCAGATATCGCAACACCCTCTGCTGCCGCCGACGCTGCTGCTGCTGCATAGCGTGCACGGCAGTGTGCGCGTGGGCTACAGTGCCGAGGCATCCAGGCCAAGCACACTCCCACGCCGGCCGGCGTCATGCTAGGATGACGAGGAGAGGAAGCCGCGAAACGACGGAAACGTGCGTCCTGGGTCCTGACCGGTCAAGGAGGGGAGGAAGTCTGCCGCGGAAGCTTACGGCATCCCGTCCTTGTCGGACCGACCACTTGTGTGTTTCGCCTTGCCACGAGGCGTCTGCAGAAACTTTGTCTCGAGGGTGTGTAGCACATGTCTGTCTGGAATCTGGAAGAGATGGGACGATATCCACTTGGACGGCGGGGGCGGGCGGCCGTGAAAGTATGGGGCCCCCCCATCATCATCACCATCAGCTTCAATAAAGCCGGAGACCCTCTCCCTCGGCCCCTCTTGGATGATGAACGGGGGTCCATCGGTGTCATTTGGTGGCGCCAAGCGGAATGACGAAACGGCCAGTTGATGCAACAGAAGCCCAAAACGACAGACTCGTTCTCTGGGTGTGCCTCGAGCTGCTGCTTGCCCGGGCCATGGATGGTTGCATGCGGCACTTTTGGTCCAAGAAGCGCCGCCATTGGAAAGGAGGGCTCTGCTGTTGCTGACAGGACAGCCCCAAGCCCACCGTAACAGTCCCTCTGCGACACTGCATTCTGATGCCAGTGTGTCGGCCACGGCGTCGCTGGTTTCTGCTGGCAGAGCGTGTCCCGGAAGCATCACGCACTGGTGCCGCCCGGGGAGCGTCTCGCCGGGCCACGGGGCGGGGACGGTGTCCAGGAACCGGAGACGGGCTGCCGCCTGGTCATGTTACACGGGCCCGGCTGTATTCCGCTCCACGAGACGTGTCCCGGCACGCACCGTCGCCACGCACGCTGCGGTCTGCACAAACAGGCGAGCAAGCAGTGAGACACACACACACACTCGCCTGCTGCACCGCAATCACACGTGGCTCAGAAGCCGCCTAGAAGCAGACACAGAAGCACACCCGCACCCTCTCCCATATACGCGCGCGTCGTCGTCCCGAGGAAGCGTCCGGCGGTGCTGCTGCTGCGGAGCAGAGGGGAGGGGAGGGGACGAGGCGCCCATCTTTCAGCCGCTGCGGAAAGCCGCCGAACGCTGCCCCGAGGCCCAGCCTTCAGGCCCCCCCAGGGCCCTGCTGGCGCCCTTCAGCTCCCGCCCTTCCACTGTCCAGCCCGCCGCCCGCCTGCACGCCCGCGCCGTCATGGCGGTGGCCAGCGTCGAGCGGCATCTCGTTCCGTCTGGGCCACCTCGACGACGTGAAGGAACAGATTCCTGCAGGGCATTTTTACAGCGCACACACCACCACGCCGCCGTGGCGTCGCCCACGAAAAGCCTTCGGCACATGTCTCGGGAATAGTGGGCACCAACAAGATGACGACCAGGCACGCCATCCCACATCACCCTCACCACCATCACCGCTGAAGAGTCCACTGTATTTTCCCGTGCTGGCGCCCCAAAGACCCCCCCACCACCACCACCAGGAGGACCGCCCACCGCGATGCCGCCAAGGGAATCCCGGGGGCTCCATTGGACCAGGGCCGGCCTTTGGGAGAGGCCCGTCGTTCCCCAAGCCCCCGAACCAGGGCCGCGTTCCGTCCGTTCAGACGGGACGGTACCGCCTCGAGCAAACCCGGTTCGCCCTGACACACGCCCCTCCCCACCACCGGACGGAGCAATTCCAATACCCACAACAAGCTGGAAGCACGCACGATGGGATAACCTTGTTCAATATTCACCAACCGTGACCTTTTGGGGCGAGGGGGCTTGTGTGCTACCTACCGGTACCGTCTTATTTTTCTGCCCCTCGGCCCGTCCGCTACGCAATGCCATTTGCGGATTAGCCGGGCGGACGCTGGCGTCATCGGCATCATTCGGCTCCTTTGGGTTGGGGGGCTTCATGGGGAGGGGAGGAGATACGGGAGTCCAGATTGCGGATTACTTACCTCTCTCACACACAGAGAGAACCGCAAGCCTTTCCAGATGCGCTTGTTGTCGTCCTGGGACTTTGTGCCCCTGTTTCAGCACTGCCACGCACACCGGCACTTGAGAGAGGAAATACGCACACGGCAGACACAGTGGCAGAGAGAGGGGAACAAGTTCAAATCTTACACCCTGCACTTGCCCGTCCGCCATCATCACAACGCGCACATGGTGGCGGCATCACCCTCATCGGCGATGCAGAGCGGTGTTCCTGATGACCCGAGTGTCGTCGTCGTCGTCGGGTTCGAACCCGAACCCGACGGATAGGGGAAGGGGGGGTCCTCGCGACGCCACCGCGCGGGACCCGGGATATGGGGCCGTGGTGGCGGGGGTGGTGGATGGATGTCTTGGACGATGTTGTCAGAGGGGGCTTACCGCCGCCGCCGTCGTACAGTGCCTCACCACTTACAAGCTTCTCGCGAATAGGTTCGATACCCTCAGGTCAATAAGGGAGAGCTTTCCAGAAGACCATAAAAAGAAACAGAGAGGATGGACGGATGGATAGGATGCATGCACCAACGGGCCAACCGTGGCCCTTCCCCGGAAACCACCTCCGCCGCCGTCGTCGTCTTCGGGAAGGGAGCCGTTCAAATGTCTATTTTGATCCTGCCACATCGACATTGACAGCCATCCCGCCATCCCGCCCCGTCCACGTTGTCGATGATAATGGCCACGTTATGATGTCGACACACACAGGCCTGGACAGGAACAACCAAACCCCGACGACATGCACACCTGCGCTGTGCTACGACAACCGTATATCGCCTCCCCCTCGGTACCGGTGCGTAGCGTTGCACGGCACGGCGCTAACAATGATGATGATGATGATGCGTAGGTAGGTAGTAAACCGCCCCTCGCCGCGCAACGCAACGCTACACTACACTGCGACGTGGGACCTTTTCTGCGCGTGCGGTGCGTGGTACGGTCCGCCCACATACCGGACGGCCTTGCGACGCTGAAGAGCGCTGCTATAGCTTACCCGCCAGGATGATGAGAGGCTGCGGGCTGGGCTGGAACTTTCAGCCTTCACGGACACTTCAGGGACGACCGACGTCTGGTGGTTGGATGTCGGGTCCGAGGCTGGCGGCTGGCGGCTGGGAAATCTGGAGGCTGAAGGTTTGGTTCGAGGCTACACTACTGCGTACACTGCGAGGCTGGATACTGGACGGGGTGGGTGGTATTGGTCACCGACCTCGATGTGGTGGTGCTTGCCAGACGGTATGGGGTTGATGCTGATGCTGTTCAGAGTTATACCGTCATTGGATAACTTAGGGGAGAGGAGGTATGCGACATGGTTACTCCAGATGACAGCTTATACCGGTGGACAACCTGCCCCCTTCGAACATCGGCCTCCCTCATGTCTGCCATCAACAGTGGTGGTCAGTTGGCTTCAGAGCCTGCCTTGTTTACACCACGGTGGATTGAGTATACACACACCAGAGCCAGCTACTCCTCGTCCCGGAGCCGGGGGAAGTTGAACTTTGCGTATATACACGTCAACTCCTCGCCAGGGAGCTGAAGGGACTTGATCGCGTCTCGGCGGCACGCGGTTGCAAAGTGAGTACCTAGCGAGGTACTTTGCTAAGTTCCATGCCTGGTGAGTGTCGATCAACTCTGTCCTGCTTCCTGCCCGCGTATAGGTATTCGAAGTACAAGCTCCCGCCCTGCGTATATTCACAACGCAAGCAACCCTCTCGCAACTTACCACGAGGTAAGGGAACGGAAAAGAACCGATGCAAGTCAACCCTCAACATGTAGGCAAGTACGTTCTCAGAAAGAAAAACAGTCCCAAGAAAGAGAAACATCGTGACCCCCCGTTCGGTGCCCATGGCCTCTACATACGTGCAAATCCACGCCTGGCTCTCCGTAGTTCCGAGTCCACGTATATACTAGTATCCCCGTCCCCTCCCGGGGGCGGGGGGGGGGGGGGGGGGGGGGGGGGGGGGGGGGGGGGGGGGGGGGGGCTTTGGGTTTTAATAATTGTTAAACCACCCCAGGGTTGCCGTTTTTGCTTTTTCACGTTTTTTTTATTTTACCCGGGCCCCCATAACCCCCCCCCCCCCCCCCCCCCCCAAACAGCCTCGCAGTGGCCCCAAGAGACAACAACGTAAACCATAGCACCATCAACAATGCACAAACATCAAGGCCTTTCACATGCTCTCGGCACCTGCAACCAGCAGTACCCCAGAGCCTAGAGGACACAACAACAACCCACCACCACCGGCTAGCTGCTCTGTAACCGCGACCTTCCGCGGGCACATGCAAGGCGGGGGCGGGGGACGCATACGGACTCTGGCCATCCGGATGTACATTGTACAGTTGCAGAGAGAGACGACGTGAAAAAGTACCGACAAACTCCACTCCTTCGCTTTTAAACTCCCGCCGTGCAGAGGTGAGGTCGTTTTCCCATTCTCGCTACACCCCAAAACTCTCATCTCGGAGGAGGGACTTGCGTTTTCCAGTACGGGGGCGAGGGGGGGTGTAGGTGCTGTAGCTGACAGCCTCGCCCTGTGAGAGCCTCTTTTCCAAACAAGACATTTGCCACGGAAGCTGCTGCTGATGTGATAGGTATCTCCGAATCTTACTCCGCACCAGACTCGTCGTCTTGTATCACCACCCCCCCCTCCCCCCAAAAGCCAGTCAACAACTTACGTCTCACAATCGCCACGGCGGGCGACATGTAAAAGGATCCATATCTTTTTCTCCCCCTGCGGAGCTTTCCACCATCCTTCGAGATTCGCCCCCCCTTTTTTCCCGAGTCGGGGCCCACGCAAGAAGAGGAGCACCCACTTGAACACCGAGCCCACCCCCCCCCCCCCCTCCCCCTTCTCCCCCCTGGTGGACACAGCCCGCTTCTCCCGAATCCTTCTTCTGGCAGTTGCAGCATCATCCACCATCAGCGGCAAAGCAAGATGAGGAAGGACCAAGGCAGCGGAAATGCCCACCTCCCGGCGGCCCGAATCCAACCCCGCCGCCTCGTCGGTGTGGCGTGTGCGCTCGCACGCAGTCGTCGTCGTTCGGGACCGGCGCCGGCCGGCCGGCCCCCGCCCACCCACGCCGCTGCTGCTGCTAGTCAGAGCTTATCGATTCCCGCTCCAATCCCAAAACTGCCGACTCGTCGGCGGGTCTGACGGGCAGCTCTTCCGGCGCACGAGGCGGCGGGGCGCGGACGGACCGTGGGCGATGCTCACGATGGTGGTGATGCGAGCGCATCTGAATTGAGACGAATCGTCTCGTGTTTGATGCCGAGGCGTCTTCTCCTTTTGCTCACCGTGGGGGGGGGGGGGGGGGTTCAGGGGAGACGGGACCTGCAGGAGCCGTCGTGGCATGGGTCTTTTTGGTCTCCTCCTTCCCGTGAGAAGCAAGTGCCATAACCTTTTCCGTGGCGCTGTCCGGTTTGGG
The DNA here is from genome assembly GCA_030685255.1 of Podospora conica. Classification (NCBI taxonomy): domain Eukaryota; kingdom Fungi; phylum Ascomycota; class Sordariomycetes; order Sordariales; family Podosporaceae; genus Podospora; species Podospora conica. The sequence continues at coordinate 167,038 of MU839428.1, read as the reverse complement.
AAGGTCGTGAAGCCTTCCTGGTCGCCGGGCGAGGATTGGCGGTCGGCAATCGTCGGGATTCGTGACCGAGCGAATGCGCGATGGAAGCCGGAGGAGGGTATCGATCTCCTTGCCTGCAGTGGTGGTGTTGCTGTTGGGGCCTGGGAAGTGCCCGGGCGGCATGGCATACATGTGACAACGAGCCAACGAAATCACCAACACGGACAACCGGGTGTTTGTCTGCCCTGGCTTTGATCATTCCTTGCGGCCGGTCAGCGAGGCCGAGAGGAGCTACGGCTCTGGCAAACAAGTCGCGCTGGGCGGTCGGAACTTTGTTCGGCGTGTATCCAACCTCATGGCGGAAGGGGGCGCGCGTTTGGTCCAGGTTGAAAAGGAATCAATGTCGTATTCGGCTGTCAGCCCTCAACGTGGAAAGGCGGAGGTACAAGGGCTTTGGGACTTTGAGCATCATGGGTAGGGGTTATCATGATGCGGCCGTCGTGTCCCCTTCCGTGACCACAATCGCCGGTCAGAGTCGAGGCCATAAATAGAATACCAAGGGGTGTGCGATACCTGGGCGTGGAAACAGAGCTCGGGGCAGAGGTCGATTTGGGCGTTGATGTCGGGAGAGTTGATGCATCTCCACCAGAGTAACTTCCCGGAGAGCCCCATCTGCGAGTGGCTTGAAGGCGACACAGTGGTGATCCGGGGAGAGTGATAACCCGGTGGTGATAATGTGATGGGCGGTCAAGCTTTTCGTCCCATTGGGCTGTCCAGGGGCGCGGTTATCTTCTCTGGTGGGCATACCGAAACACGCGGTACATTTCTGTCCAACAACAGGTATGCGTGCGGATGGCGGAAGGAGTTGACGTCGTACAGCCTGCGTCTGTCCGTTTCATCACCTCCTTGGTGGCAGAGCGGGTAGTGATGGGTCTGACAGCTCCTGAGAGACGCCACAGCACTGCGCTGAGCAGGAAGTCGGGGTTGTGGTAATCTCGGCGGCAGTTGAGACATGGACATGAGTTACACAACGTGGATGGCACACACATGTACAGACCTTGATGAATGCCGAGTTCTGGTGTAATGTTCGTGGATGGCAAGTTTAAGCGTAGCTGAAGGAGAGAATCACTGTCCCACGAGGGCGTTCATATGGTGAGACATCTTGCAACGATTGGAGACCTTCTGTTGAAGACCGAGCTGTCGGGTTTGCAAGCTGCTGGGTTGTCGTGTAGTTCCGGTAGTGTCTGAAATGTCGTCGGGAGGCCCGACAGCGTAGGTGCTTGAGGTGAGGATGATGGCCTGCTCCTGTCCAGTCAGGATACATGTATACAAGCTGTGCTGTCTCGAGTCGAATTCCTTCAAGAGTCGAAAGATAACGGTCGGAATATGATGCCAGGGCATGTCTGGTCTGTGGTCTTGTCGTGAAGCCGTAATGTTGTACCCCCTGAGAGTACGCCGGGGGAAACTGACCGCTGTACTCTCGTCGTATAGCAAGACGAAGTGGCTATGGCAAGACTCGGCCGAGTGGTTTAAGCCAGCACTCCATCAATGGAATTGACATGACCGCTGGTATCTTCAGGATACGGCAAAGCTGCGCTACTGTGATGTCTGTAGCGCATTGTCCAGAAGTTGTTGGGCCCTGCGCAGGATGGACCCGACGTCGGGCGACGTTGTTGTTGATATGGAATTGTTCGATGGTATGTCAATGCTTAAAGAAGTAGACGAGAACTGGGTCGAAGAGAGAGCTCGTCTGTCTGGACGGCCCTTGACCGTGTTTTTTCGTACTTTCTCAACATTGCCGCAACATATCAGGGGTTGATATGAGTCCTGCTTTGCCGGAGTGAGTCGAGTCTTGTATGAGTAACGACGGAGAATATATATCGACAACGAGTGGCCCAACGATTGGCGATAGATGGACGAGATGCCGCGATGAGTGTTGTTGCCTTCCTATCACGCATGTATTGTCAGTGTCAAAGTTCGATCCCACACTATATGCTCTACTTACAATCGTGGCAGCCTCTGGCCCAGCGCAAGATTAATATCATGAGAACATGGCCTCCTCTTGGGTAGCCCTCGCCCTCGGTGCGGGTTATCGAGGTCTCGTTCCTACGAGGGGTGTCTCGGCCGTGAAGTTGACAAGCAAATGATGGTGAACCCGGACCAATCGAGCAGTTGACATCAGCCCATGAGATCAGAGACCAAATCTTCTGGCCAGGCCGTAACCGTGCTGGTATTCTGCCAGGAAGTTAGCATCGGTTCTTCAACCGTGTCGTATTTTGATTGACAAGAATGACACGACGTCGAGGGGAGATAGAACAGAACCGTGGATGTTACCTCGCCGAGTACAGCTGGACGACGGAGAGGGGAATGTTCTGGGTACCGATGATAGGCACATCTTCAAGATGGCGGCCTAGGATACCTGGCCTCCAAGATGGAAGTATTGAAGACTTGAAGGACCGAAGGACGGAGGTTGCTGGATCACATCTTGCTGAGAGGACGAGAGACGGAGACAACAATTTCTGACTGAAGAAATATGGACAGTCCCTCAAAGACGGGCAAGAAGTAGACTGTTTGAGAGAAACTTACGGAGCAAGGGAAGACAGCTTCTCCTATATCGAAGAGTATAACAGTGTTGGTCTCCGGGGAGGGCGTCGCCGTCTCGGGCCCAGGTTGGGTGGTGAGATGTGGGAAAGGAAATGTAAAATTTGAGAACTTCCCCGGTTGAATTGTGCCTGCCTTCCACCGGAGCTCCAACTGGAAAAGACCTCGACATCACGTTCGGTCGTCCTTGCCAGTTCTCTCTCCGTTTGCCGTTTGATGTTGAGAGAGCTGTGATGACATAATCTCTGGGGGACTGTGTAGGAGGGTTAGGGTGTAGCCAAGCTTCGGCTCTTGGCTCGGGCAGGTGGAGCCGGCCCCGAAAGTGCCGGTGGCATTGGGAGTGGCCCGTGGCCGGGGACAGTGGAAAAGAAAAAAGCGACAAAGTTGGAACTGGCAAATCCCATGTCGGCTCGACTCGATCGCGTCCACTCGAGACGAGACCAACACTGGACCTCGACTGGAGACGTGCGTGACTTGTCCCGATTCCCAATTTTGCACTGGAAATTGGTCTTCCACTTTATACTTTGTACATTCTACCCAATATATGCAGCTGGGAATGGCTGAGTAACGTGCCACGCAAACTCTTTTCTCGTCTGATCTGTCCTCCGACCGACACCACGCCGCATCGCATCGCATCGCCTCGCATCGCATCCATCTCGCAGCGACCTCGCCGGCGACCCTCAGGGGCTAACCCACTCCCCCTTTCCGACCTCGACCTCGTGGCCGCCCGCTGTCCCCGCCGATTGACGACCGAGCCGACCGCCGCCGCCGCCGCCGACGACGCCGACGACGAGAATACACACCGGCACGATGGGGTTGATTGCAACGTTCACGGGGTACCTCACCCCCGTGTTCCTGGTGCTGTCGCCCGTCCTGTCGTACAGCGACCAGGCCCTCTCGATGCACCGAAACCGGTCCAGCGCCGGCTTCTCGCTCGACATTCCCTTGATCATGCTCGTCGCATCATTGTTGAGGTCCGTGGCTCTGTCTCTGAACTCTGTGCCCAGTGCCCACGCTTACCCACGCGCTTCGACCCAGGATATTCTACTACCCCGGTGCCCGCTTCGATGTCGCCCTGCTCGTCCAGTCCCTCATCATGATGGTCATGCAGGTCATCCTCCTCAAGATTGCCCTCGACAACCGACCGCCACCGACCTCCAAGGGAGGCGAGGCCGCCGTCCCGTTCGCGCGCGCACATGGCGAGGGCTTCTTTGAGCAGGCCCGCCCCTATAACTTCTGGCAGTGGAGGTCGCCCAAGCCGTATGCGCTGCTCCGTCGCCCCGATGGGAGGGTCGAGTTTTGCTGACATGCTGTCCAGATACTGGCGCTTCGTGCTGTCGCTCTTCATCGGCTTGACAATCTGCGAGCTCATCATCGGCTCCATGCGTGGAATCTACCCGCTGTACTCCTCGTTGATCGGATATGTCGGGCTCGCCATCGAGGCCACCCTCCCCATCCCCCAGATCATGGCGAATGCTCGGCTGCGGTCGTGCAAGGGCTTCCGCTTCTCGGTCCTGGCAAGCTGGCTGGTCGGTGACTCGATGAAGATGGCCTGGTTCTTCACCTCGTCGACCCAGATCCCCTGGGCCTTCAAGATCTGCGGCATCTTCCAGGCCTGCTGCGACTCCTTCCTCGGCGTCCAGTATCTCATGTACGGCAGCGGCCCCTCGGTCGTCGTCATCAAGGAGCACCCCCTGGCCGACTGGACCGAGCAGCCCCAGGGCGAGTATGGCAACTCATCCGTCGTGGATGGGCGGAGCACACCTACCGGACGCCGAACATCAGCAGGAGAAAAGACGTTTTGAACATGCCTACGGATACCGGTAATAGACGGGGATAGAACACACATGGCGGCCCGCCCAGGTCGGTTGGATGCCGTGGACCGGCCCGGATGCAGGCAATATAAATGTACATACCGAGCGGATCCGGTGCCACAGGTCATCAGCAAGTGCCCGCCTGGGGTCTCAGCCTTGCGCATCGCTCGAGGTTGACAGGTCCCGAGGCAGCGTCCCGGCTGCAGGGGTCGGGAGGCTGGGTCATGACGTTGGCGGCCCTCGGTGAGGGTGCCGGCCGGATGAATTTGTGGTAGGGGGGGACGCCCAGCCACCGGATCGAGGTGTCAGGGCAACGACAAGAATGATGGAAAAGGAGAATATGAATAATAATACGCGCCTAATACGACTATGGGAATTTTAATCAATCATTTGGATGCATCGGAATCGGGCTGGGGCGAGGTGGGTGGTGCTGCTCCCTTTGGGTTCCGAGGTTCCCTGCTAACATTGATGAACAAGACCTCACCGCGACTTGGAGAGCCGACGACACTCGATTGCCAAAGTTTCCAGCTCTTCTCTCATAATTATTTTCTGCCTTTTTTTGCATCTCTTCAGTTTGTTGGCATTGGCGAGACGTGGGACAGCATCAATTGTTGGCCAAGGTCGCTGTTGTTGACTTTGACGGGCAATCGATCGAGCCCCTTTCGCCGCCCCTTTCGCCGACCCCTTTCGCCGACCCCTTTCGCCGACCCTTTTGACGACCCGAATTCTGCCCAGCTTCAGTTAGCCCCAGCTTCAGTTAGCCCTTGGATGGTCCCACGACAGCCAAAGGCCAATACGACTCACATTTGGGACATTTTCCTCGCGAACGAATGCGAATCTCGACGGCTCCTCAACAGCACCACACTTGCGCTCTGTGGTACCATCCTAACTGAAGCCCGTTCGCCTGCGAACGAGGCTTGATATATGTACGTTGCCATCTTCGGTATCTGTGCTCTGTGTGCTGCCCAGTCTTTACCAAGCTGGTGTCTTGGGGTCAAGTGAACTCCAACTCGCCCTGTCATCCTTGATGAGATAGACATATCCTGATCGCCTGGGTTCCTGGTGTCCAAGTGCCCATCCCTGCGATATATCGGGTCTCCAGTGTCTATATCAAAGTCGTCTCGCCGCCGATGGTCTTCCTATATCCAGACGTCCTTCCCTGTAAAAGATTGGGTGCCCCCATCGGCCCTGGCGACTTGGACAGGACACCAATATCCTGATCGCCTCAAAGGCGACATCCTGTCCTGGCTTCTCGGCGCTGGTCTCCGCAAAATGCCGGGTCGCACCGTCGCCCTAGGCGACTAACACGTCCATGGGGGCCGGCTTCCGCCCAAAACCCCACGGTTCCGCCGCCGCCGCCGACTAAGCGACGTCGCGATGGCCTCAGGTCTCGGCGACGATGTCATACCCTATTTTCTGCGTGTAATTGTGTGCCCCGACGACTAATCGACCCCACGCCCTAGAATTCCCACTGCCTGCGCCTTAAATTCGAACCACGATTCCTCTTCCTCCCCATCACCTCTTCTCGTCAAGATCGCCAGCAACTTCTCGCGGCCTAGTCACCAGCAATTTCTCGCGGCCTAGTCACCAGTAACTTCTCGCAGCCTAGTCACCAGCAACTTCTCGCGGCCTAGTCACCAGCAACTTCTCGCGCCCTGGTTACCAGCAACTTCTCGCGTCACAAGTCTCCGTAAGTTTACCCCCAGCTTTCTGTTCCCCAGTCGCCTCTTCCTTTTGAAGCCCTTACCCCCCCGTCTTGACCCCTCGCGCGCTCGTCCGGGCCGCTCTGCGATTTGTCCGACGGCCTCGGCGTGTCGTCCGGCGACCTCTGATGGCTCAGTTCGAGACCTCGCTGTCCCGTTCGGATGCCTTGGAGTTCCCTTTGGGACCGCTCAGTGGTTCGTCTCACGGCCTCGGCCTCTCGTCCGGCGACCTCGTCGGCTCGTTTCGAGACCTCGCTGTCCCGTTCGGAGGCCTTGGTGCTCCGTTGGGACGGCTCACTCTCTCGTCCGGCGGCCTCGGCCTCTCGTCCGGCGACCTCGTTGGCACATCGCGAGGCCTCATCTTCCCTTTGGCACTGCTTGGTGTCTCCTCAGAGCACCTCCGTTCCTGTCCGAGCAGCCCACTCTCCCGTCCCGGCACCTTCTTCCAGACCTTTGACCAAGTCTTCCGTCGCCTCAGCTCACTCTGATTCTCCAGATTTCACATCAGACCCGACAGAACAAGTTTCATCAGTTACTGCTCCGACGAGACCAAGAAATTTCGCCAGAGCTCTGACAGACAGACCAAGTCTCCTCCCATCTCACCCCGTAAGTCCTTTCCTCCGAGTTTCCTTCCACCCCAATTTTCCACACCTCTTCTCTCCAAACACGCCTTCCCCAACCTCTTTTCTCCGAGATCGTCCTCAGCTCACACTTCCCTTTCCAGGCGACCTCTGTCTCCGACAAACCAACCGTCCCGAGACTCTCTCTTCGTAAGTCCTCTCCTCCGAGCCAGCCTTCAACAGTCCTCCCACGCTCCCATCCCGACGTTGCGCGCGCGCGCTTCTTCCTTCGTCGACGACATCATCCATCTCAGCTGCTCCGTCTTCTCTCTATTCCAACGCTAACCTTTACGCGCGCAGTCACAACAGTCACATCACGACGACAGTCTCCCAGACCACGGGAACTATCCGGCGAAAGCACCCCTCGGTACGTTGTTTGGCACCTGCGTCTTCTTCGCCTGGTTCTTGAAAACACCTTTCCAATTTCCCCCAAGCGAGCTGGAACTCTTGATCTCTGGGCCTTCCTCTGGAAGCTGCTCTCCCTCTCCCCTCTGCAAGCGCACGGGCCTCCCCCTTTCGGTGGTGTTGTACTCTGGGGTGTCTTCACTTTGAGAAATCACTTTGCTGGCATGCCTGAGCTGGCTGGACAGTCCCCAAGCTGGCTGGACATTCCCCAGCCTTCACCTCCTGAACGCACGGACCTCCCCCTTTCGGCGGTGTTGTCACTCTGGGGTGTCTTCACTCTGAGAAATCACTTTGCCGGTATGCCTGAGCTGGCTGGGCAGTCCCCAAGCTGGCTGGACATTCCCCATCCTTCACCTCCTGAACGCACGGACCTCCCCCTTTCGGCGGTGTTGTCACTCTGGGGTGCCTTCATTCTGAGAAATCACCTGTTGGCACACCTGGACACGCTGGACATTCTCCCTCCTTCACCACTTCAACCACACGGACATCCCCATTTCAGTTATGCCCCCATTTCAGTTATGTTGTCATGCCCCAAAGATGTGCCTCACTTTGAGAATCACCTGCTGGCATGCCTGAGCTGGCTGGACATCCCCCTTCTTCACCACCTCAGAGCGCACGGACCTCCCCCTTTCGGCATTGTTTTGTCACCCCTTTCGGTGGTGTCTCTCACAAATCATTGCTTGGGACAGACTTGTCTTGAGAAGCTCCTCTTCCACAAGAACTTCTTCAGCAAGGGCTTACTCGCCGCCTTCCCTTCTCCCAATTTCTTTTTCCCCCCTACAAGTTTCCGTCCCTTCCATCTACCCTTTCTCATCGCAAGGTCGACACCCTCCAACGCCAATCCCGATTGTGGCCGCCTTCCATGGACACCTCTTTGCCAGCTGGAGGAAATTTCAGGCAGGGCAGTCTCACCTGCAATGCCTGTTCAAATCCCCAGCACTTGACATGATAGTCCTTTGATCATTTTGGGCGATCTTTGCTAACACTTTGCCATGAAGAACAGTCACAGCAAACCCCGAACCGACCAATACCTTTTTTTCCCGCCAAGATGTCTTCGTCCGCGAACAACAACGGCAATGGCGATGGCAACGGCGCCGGCGACAACGGAGAGAACAACAACAACGGCGCTGCCGGTACGAAGGTTCAAATCAACTTCAAAACCTACGAGGGCCAGTCCCGCCTTCTTGCTGCTCTTGTCGCTTCCCTTTTGGAGAAAAACAACGGAAGGCTCGATTACAAGGGTAAGCTTATACAATCCCCTTCAGCAGTCCATCTTCCTGTCCATTTTCTGCACACACACCCATCTCCTTGCGTTTACATCCCCACTGACCAGTGGTCTCCTCCCCCTTCTCAGAGCTCAGCAAGTACATGGGTGGGAAAACCGCCAACGCGATTGAGAAGTTCCTCCGGCCCATCAAAGCGCAGGGGAATGTCACCCGCGAGCTTGTGCGCAAAGGGGTGGTGGAAATCCCCTTTGAGGAATTCTCTGGGGTGATGAACCAGGTAGACGCTGATGCGTGTAAGTACACCTAACCTCGCCCCCCCTTGTTTTTCAAGCGCCGCACTCTCGCGAGCTGCCTGGTACCTTCGCAGTGCGAAAGCCATCCCGGCGCCGCGAGGGTGCGGCGCCGGGAAGTTATGCGGCGCCGGGAGTACGGCGCCGGGAGTACGGCGCCGGGAAGTTATCCCGGCGCCGCACCCTCGCGCATGATCCCAAGGCGCTTCTTCACCCCCCCCTACCCCCCCAAACCCGGCGCCGCACACTCGAAAGTCTCCCTATATACCCCCTTGCTACCCTCGTTTCCCCTGACGCCGCACCTTCGAAAGTCTCCCTATATGCTCTCTCGCTGACGCCCCCTCCCCTCACAGACATCCACAAGTTCTTCGGAGCCTCGACGCCGGGCGGGATCGAGTTCCAATTCCGCGAGGTGCGCCAGACGGCGCAGGAGATGAGGGACAGTGTCGCCACCACGGGCGCCACCACCCCCGCCACCAAGGCCGCGACCAAGCCGCGCGCCACCCCCCGCAAGCGCGCCCCCGCCACCTCCAGCAAGCCCGCCCCCGCCCCTGCCGCCCGCAAGAGGGCCAGGCAGACGATGATGGACGAGGACGACGACGAGTACGTGGACAAGAAGAAGCGCACGAGGTCCGCGGGCTCGTCGTCCTCGCGCACCGCCGCGTCCACGCCGGCCGCCGCTCCGACCACCTTTGGCGTCGCTCCCATTCCCGGCGACTTTCGACTCGGACGTCCCGTCTCCCAGCATTCCTCGGATGCGGCTCCCGCTCCCGTCAGGGGCGCCGAGGCGCTCTACGCCCAGCCCAGCAGACGATGGTCGATAACGCCGGCCGAGATCGCCCGCGAGCTGGACGCGGAGGACCGTCGCCGGCAGCAGGAGGAGCTGTCGTCGTACCATCCCGTTGCTCCCGCGGTGTCGACCGGCGTTATCGACCATCGCCTGCTGGGCGGTGGGGCTGGGGTGCAGGGCCAGTACCAGCAGCAGGGGCTGGGCGGTGCCACCCATGGCGAGGGTGGTGGTGGCTATAGTGGTGGGATGGGCCAGGGATATGGCGGTCGCTACCAGGCCGGCGTCCGGATGTCGAATGAGGAGGAGGAGGATGATGAGGGGGAGATTTAAGGGGTGGACCTTGCTTGGAGGCAAGCACGGCAAGGTTGGTTGAGTGGGTGGTGTTTCGGCGATGCACGCTGGGCACGAGGACGCCGCACGCGCGCGGGTGAGGGGTGGATGGATGGATGATGGGGGGGGCAAGGCCTTGTGAAGGCTTTCGCCATTTTTCTGTGCTTTTTGTTTTTTTGTGGGTTTACGCGGGAGGACACGGCTGTCTGCTGTTCTTCGCTGGATGGATGGGGACACGGCTGTCTGCTGTCCTGGCTGGGGGGGTTCGGAATGGATGGATGAGGACACAGCTGTCTGCTGTCCTGGCTGGGGGGATTCGGGGTGGATGGACGGATGGATGGTGTTTCCAGGCTGGCAAGAAGGCTTTTCGCCTTTTTCTTCTGTTTTCTGTGGATATATAAGGACGAGGGACACGGATGTCTGCGGTCCTTGGCTGGGGAGATTGGCATGGATCGATGTTTTCTGTTTTCGGAGGGAAGGGAGGAAGGCATTTGACCGGACTCTGGCATAGCATGGCGTCTTGATGGGGGGGATGGAGTTCTGAGGCAGGACGATCAAGGCTACAGCATACCCAGGGCAAAGAGGTCTTTTCAGTTTCGTCTTATTTTCAGTTTACGAGATAAAAGGACGCTAGTGGTAGGTTCGGACGAGAAATGAAAGCGGGTTGGTCCTGGGAATTGAGAGCTATGTGATTTGATGTGGTAAATTGTGCTTTGGGGATGCTGGGAGGGGACTTCCAGGGAGTGTCAAAGGCATACCCGATCAAGTTTCTGGATTCCCTTCCTGGCAACATCAGCCTTACCATCGTCGTTCCAGGTACCACCGCCGTCGCCATCGCTATCGCTATCGCCGACGCTATCGCCGTTACCATCGCTGTCGCCATCTGCCACTACCGTCTTTATGGCCGATACTATTTGGCGCCGTTATCGAGCAAAGACATCCATCCGAACAGCCATCGTGACAAGCCCTGCAACCCAGCAAAGACCGGACAAGCGGTCCATCGTCACCGGCACTCTTGCTTAGCAAGACCCTGCGAGACATCGGTCGCCACTAGCCCTCTTACCCAAAATGGACCCAAACGCCAACCGAGGATACTTATGGAAGCATGGAGCGGCTCGTTAATACCCGCACGCACATCCGGCAACGCCAGCCTCGTCCGTACCACGATGCCTCATCTCGCCCTCTCTCACAGCAACACCGAGACCTTCGGCCCCCAACAGCCCACACCTTCCCTCTCGTCTCTTTCACCGTCCTGCCTCCCCCAACCCTCCTACCCTCGACGTCGTCTTCCTCTCAACTTCGCCGCAGTCTCGCGATATCCCTAGTTCTCACCCTCCTCCTTGCCCCCCGTCATGTCGTCGCCCTCGTTCTTGCTCTTCGTCGACAAGAAGAAGAAGAAGCCTGACCTCATGAAGGCTTACGCCAGTCGCATCCAGGCCTCAGCCGGCATATCCAAGACACCGGCGCCCCTGCCCAACCTCGCTCTCCTGAGCCGTAGCGCGAGCAACACCAAGCACGAGAGCGATGAGGAGGACAAGAAGAAGCCTGACCTCAAGAACGCTTTCACCCTCCAGAACTTGAGGCTCTCAGCCAGCACGCGTGCCAAGAGACCGGCGCCCATGCCCAATCCCGCTCACGCGACCCGCAGCGAGAGGAAGACCGAGGACGAGAGCGATGAGGAGGACATGAAGAAGCCTTGCCTCAAGAACGCTTTCGCCCTCCAGAACTTGAGGCTCTCAGCCAGCACGCGTGCCAAGAGACCGGCGCTCATGCCCAATCCCGCTCACGCGACCCGCAGCGAGAGGAAGACCAAGGACGAGAGCGATGAGGAGGACGAGGGGCAAGCACAGCAGAGAGCACGTCAACCTAACAGCGGACGCCAAGAAGAACCCAGGGCGGGAGAGATCGCGAGACCACGGCGAGGGGGAGGACGAGGACGAGATAAAGGTTCTCGCCGTCGCCCTGCCCTTCTCCAGGGCGTCGCCGCAGTCTCGCGAGGCTCCCTATAATGCCCTCTTCTCCTCCCCTCCTTATCACGGGGAGCTTGGATGTGGCAGACAGGCGACGAGGAGTTGGAGATTGAGCTATTAAAGCCCGTCGACGATGGGTTCGCCCTCGCCGGCCCGCACGTCGCGCACGACCGTGGTCTTGTGCAGGATGCTGCCCTTCTCCACTTGGGCGTAGCTGAGCTCGAGAAGGCGAAGGGCCGGGAACGCGCTCGCTTGATGGCACGCCGCAGATGCGGCTGCAGGTTCAAGATATGGCCGTGAGAGAGAGGCAGGGAGCAAGAGCGTCAACATCACCCATTCTCCCCATCTTTCGACCCACTGGGCCTGAGAACTTCCCCCCTACGACGCAGAGGCAGTGGGAAAAGCGACAGAAGGACAAACCGGCAGGTAGATTGCTTCCCCTGCGCTCCTCGTCGCCGCAAGAGTTCCAGCACGGTATCATCCGTCACGGCTGGTCGAGGCCAGGCGCCACTGTCCCTTGCACCCGAGATTAGACAGCAACGTCGCTCTCGAGATCAGACAGAACCATCGCTCTCAAGATCAGACGACACCGTCACAATCAAGATCGGACGGCCATTACATCATGTCGTTCCAGGAACGAATACGCGAAAGCCCCTCCGGCGAGGCACCCTCCTCAGCACCGTCGCCCAGATCAGATAGCACCGCCGCCCTCAAGATCGGACGATCATCATGTCGCGTCGTTCCAGCGACGGATGCGCGAGAGCCCGTCCGACGAGGCGCACTGCAGGTATTTTTGGTGGTGAGAAACTCTTCAGTTAGGCGGCAGACATTTGACCCTTGTGGACAAGACGCTGAACTTGTGAAAATTTGTGGTTTTTATGGTGGCGGGCCTGGAAGACCCCTGGTTTGGGGCTCGTGGGTGTTCGACTGACGGGTGTTGGGTCTGGAAAGCATGGTGTCCTGTCGGGAGAGGAATTGATGTGGAAGAGCTTGCCTGACTTTGAAAATGCTAGTCCTCGCCGTGAAAATCTCGTTCATAGTGACAGGCCTGGCGGGTGTTCGATCGACGAGCATTAGGTCTGGAAAGCATGGTGTCCTATCGTCGAGCGATCGATGTGGAAGAGCTTGCCTGACCTTGGATATGCTGATCTCGCGGCGGAAACTTCGCCGAGGTTGTTAGCTAGCATTCTGGTTTAGGGTAGTAGGGTACGTCTTTCTGTTCTACCTTTCCAGCGCCCCTGGTGCTAGGTGCTGAAGCGGATGTCTTGGTGAGGAGGTTTTGGCTGCCTTTAACGTTAGGGGAGCAGGGCCGAGTCTTCCGCTTCTGTTTGTTCGGTTGTGATTGGCACCACCCGCTGATGGGGGCCGGAGAAAACATCTTGGTGAAGAGACTTTCGTCGGACGCTGGCGTCGTGCAAGGGAGAAGGGGGCATCATACCTGACAGACCAAGTTTACCAGTTACTGCTCCGACCAGACCAAGAACCCAGACATACTACCCAAGCCATCCACGCCAGTCAACACCAACCGCCTATTATCACCCAGCCTCACCCAGCCTCACCCAGCCTCACCCAGCCTCACCCAGCCTCACCCATCCCTCTTCCCAGACATACTACCCCAAGCCTAAGCCATCAACGCCAGTCAACACCATGTCATTCGAGACCCACGCCAAAGGAGGTCTCTTCAAGACCTTCGTCGCAGAGAAACCCATCAACCACACGAACAAGGCCACCAAGCTCCTGGAGGCAACAGACACCCTAAGGCTGGGGAGAGGGAGAGTCGTCTGTGTGTAGGGGAGCAAGCAAAACCCTCCGTATGCAGGGAGGGAGGGGAAGAGGATACTATAGGGAGTCTCGCAAGGCTGCGGCGACGACGTATATGTTACCAACATTGCTCTCGCCGTACGGTCGCGCGGGGAGAGTCCATCATCGTCATCCTCCTCCTTGTCTCCTTTCCGCGACACGGTCGCCTCAGGTCGCCAGGACGGACCTGGACATCGCTGCGAGATTCCTCGAGAGCAAGAGACGAACCTGGACGTCGCTGCGAGATTCCTCGAGAGCAAGATACTATAGGGAGTCTCGCGGGGCTGCGGCGACGTATATATTGCCAACGTTGCTCGCCGCAGGGTCGCGGGGGACGAGTCCGTCGTTTCCGTGTCTCGTTCTCTAATGGGGCGTCTTTTTCCAGAGTGGATTGTCCTGGCTGTCGCCTCGCTGTGGGCGCTGTCTTCGCCGCACGGTCGCGTCATGGGTGGGAGACTGGGACCGTCATTGTCTCCTTTCCGCGACACGGTCGCTTCCAAACTGGCGGCCAAGGAAGAGCTGGAGCGACAACTCCAGGCTGCCACGACGAACCTGGGCGTGGAATGGCGTACAGCTGCTGGAGAGCTACCTGTCTCCACGCTTTCGACACACTGGCATAGTGTGCCATGTTCCTCGAGAGCAAGGTCGCGATGGCATATGGGCGGGGTTCGACCGTAGCGAACAGCGTGGGGGATATGTGGCGTCATTGTCCCCGGACATCGACAACCGTATAGCCTAGGGACCACGAGACCGACCAGCAGCTTCTCATCAGCCTGGCTCAGGTCGCCCTCCCATCGGGCAGACGAGTCGGTGATGATAAACTTCCCCGAAAACGATCCGTCTATACCCACTCTCGAACTACACGTTTGGCGTGGCGTCACCTCGGGCACTCTCAAGTCAGCGAGGTTGGTGTGGTGTACCAAAGCCTTGTATTCGCACCGACTTTCCTTTCTTCCGCCGCTGCCAATACGTCGGGACGCTAGGGTCCCATAACTGAACCCAGACGGCCATAGGAGTTACCGCCATTCGTGCCCATGCGGCATTCGAGCCCATGTGGTTGAGGAAGCCATCGTGGTGAGGAGAGGTGTCGGGAGTGCTTTGCTCCCTTCCAGACATTGTCCGGGGCATTGAGGGCGTGATCTCGGGCAGGGAGTGTCGTGAATGTTTGTTGCTGGAGGTGAAGACTCGCAATCTCCTTCACCGTGACACATGCCGCTGGTTTTGTTGACTTTGGAAAGGGGTAAATGTGGGGACGACCCCGACGCGAGTCCCATGTCTCAGAGTTGAACCGCTCTGCATCTCCACGTCGACTACCACCAAGATGCCAAATTCGCTACCCTCAACGCTTGATCCATTCGCTGTCATTATTTTCATCGTCCATGCCCAAAGCTGGCTCCAACTTTTCCTGTAGTATCCTCCCACTCTATCCAGGTCGGTGCTACAATCATGTGAGTGTTATCCTGTTCTAAGCCTGCCATTCGCTGATCAATCTCCCATTACCAACATGTCATCAACTCGCTACCTACTCAAGCAACAACTTCCACAACGCCTCCCCCTCCACAAAGTCATGATGAATAATATTCACCAGCCACACATCCCCCCTGATCCCCTCCAGCAGCTTCTCGCTCTCCGACCCCCGCCCATACACCTTTGCCCACTCCCCCCAGATCCCAAACGCCTCCTCGCTCCACGCGCGGAAGCTGACCTCCTCGATGATCGTCGGCGTGACAATCTCCTTGCCCGGAAACACGCCCCACGTAACCGCATTGGTGCTCGCCTCGCGCATGACCTGCCGTCCCTGGGCGTCCGTCGCAGCCGGTCCGTCCGTGTCGGAGCTGACAAAGTCCCCGGCGGCATTGACCGCATAAAAGCAGATGGAATCGCGCATCTCGGGGCGGTGGAGCTTTTCCACCAGCACCTTCCAGTCCGCCGCGGGGAGGAAGAATTCGACAAACGCCTTTTGGAAGACGAACCCGTTGTCCGGGCCCCAGCCAAACGTCGGGTCGTTGGAGCGGAGCCCGTTGACGGCCGGCTGCGAGGCGAGCGACCACCACCCCTTTGAGTTGAGGCGGACCAGCGCGTCCTTGATGGCGCTGGTCTCGGCGTTGAAGCCCTCCTCGCTCCAGGGGATGGCGCTCAGCTCGCCCTGGAGGTGGCGGATGAAGATGGTGTTGATGTCCGAGGCTGTCTTTGGAGTGCCCCATAATTGCAGGGCTTGGGCGACGGTGACGTGCAGGCTTACGCCGTACCCGTCGATCTGGCCGTAGGCGGGGGAGCGGGCGTCGCCCCAGCGGCCGTTGGGGTAGTCGTCCCATGTGGCTTCGCGTCCGAGGACGCCCTCGCCCTCGGAGATGGCGAGCGTGTTGGCGCGCGTGTTGACTGGTTCGGCGGGGATGCTGGCCTCGAGGGCGGTGGCTTCGTAGTCGGGGTAGGAGGCCGGACGACCGAGCACGATAACGCGGTCCCGCGGGTCGGACCCGACAGAGGATTTTCGACGTTCCTGCTCTTGAAGGGACTGGAGGGGGGTGGAGCCGTTGATGAGAATGTTGGGTGGCGGTACGTATTGTGCCGGTGCATCGTCCTCTTCCGGTGGGATCAAACCGGAGCGCTCCAGGATGAACGAGACCGACTTTTCCAAGTTGAGGGTGTAAAAGTGGAAGCCCTGGGGCCCCGCCGTCCGGCTCTTTATCTCCTTGATCTGGTTGACCAGCTCGCACAGGATATCCACACCCACCGCCTTGACCTTGTCGTCGTCTCCCTTGACAGCGTCTAACCGGGCCATAAGCTCGTCCGGCATCTGGGCATGGCTGAGCTTGGTCGTCCTCTTGATCATCTGGTAGCTTTGGATGGGCATGAGCCCGGGCAGAATGAGGATGTCCTTGAAGGCGCCGCTGGGGTGCGCCCTCAGCGTCGCCTCAAAGTCATCGTAGGCCTTGATGTTGAAGAACAGCTGCGTCATGATAAAGTCGGCGCCGGCCTGGACCTTTTCGACGAGATACGGCAGGTCGTGCTCGAAGCTCTGGCCGAGGGGGTGGCTCTCGTCGGCGTGGCCCTCGGGATAGGCGGCGACGCCGATGCAAAAGTAGTCGCCGTGGGTCCTCTTGATGTAGCGGACCAAGTCAATGGCCCACACAAACTCGTCCTCTTCATCAGGGTTGTCGTCGGTGCCAAAGTACTCGTTCCTCCTCGGGGGGTCGCCCCGGAGGGCCAGGATGTTGCGGATGCCGAGGGCTTTTGCGTCGTCCAGGGCCTTGTCGATGAGCTGGCGGCTCATGTTGGTGCAGGTGAGGTGAAGACATGTCGTCAAGCCCAACTCCCTCTGGCAGATCTCGGCGAGCTCCAGCGACTTGGTGGCTGTCGACCCGCCGGCACCCCATGTGACGTTGACAAAGGTCGGACGCAGTGCCCTCGACATGCGGTCGAGCCGATCTCGGAGGTTGGAGAAGCCCATGGCCGTCTTGGGCGGGAAGAATTCGAGGGAAAAGTAGTTGGCGTCGGCGGGCAGGGCCGCGATCTTGTCTGTGATCTTCTCCATGTCGGGGTCCCGCACGGGCTCGAAGCGGACGTCTGGGATGTATTCGCCGACCGTGTCTGCGAAGCCGACGTTTCTCCTGGTCTCGTCTGGCCGCGAACTCGAGCGCGATGTGGACGACTGGACGGGCTGGTCGGAGGGGGAGGGGGTAGGGGTGACGGCCGGCATGGTGATGGCAGAGTGCAGCAGGGGCTGCTCCTTTTAATTATGCTCGGGGCAATAGGAGGAGGTGGTGGGTGTTGGTCTGCTGTCGTCGTCGAGTTCGGGTCGCTTTGTCACGAAGTCGGAAGAGGCAAGACGTTCTCTGAATCGACCCCACTCTTTTTTTCTCGCGGTGACGCTCACTGCGGGCGGGCGTGGGGTGTGATAAAGATCGGAGATGCGGGGACTCGATTTGTGGGGACGGCACAGAATGTTCAACCGTCCAATGCTTCCAATTGTTCGGCTCTTCTTCTGTCCCGACCACCATTTCAGGTGTCCAGGTGCTACACCACTGGACATGGACGCTGTGCGACACCTCTATCCCACGCCTACGCCCGCCCCCGGGCCCCCGTCTCACCGACGTCTCCCCGCAAACAACACCCCAAACAGCGTCAGTGGCTGACCTTCCGTGCTGCGGTGTCTTCCCAATCAGTCCCCCGAAGGCATCGTGATTGGTGACCCAGTGTCAGGTGCCTGTTTCGAGTCTGTCAACCCGCAAAATGCGTGCCCGACTCCATGGTCAGAACTTGAACTTGACGATGTCCACGTCCATCACCCCCACACCCAACCGAGCCAACCCTCCTGAACAGCAAAGCTTGGCCGGGTACTCCGGTTTTGCATCTATATTTGCCGGTATGCTATGAATGGGGGATGTACGGGGAAACCCGACGGCACGTGGCCGCCTTGGGGGTTGGAGACGGAAAGTTGCAAACGATGTGTCAGACCCCATCTTCGGGAGAAGTCTTTTCTGCCGCCACTGTCTTGTCTTGGGATATCCTCACATGAGACACGGAGACACGGTGCCTCATTGGCAAGACCAGAATCTGCAAGAGGCACAAAACCTAGGTAGAGAAGCACAAGGGTTAGCCCTTGACTCCAGACCAAGCCTTGGTTGCATGTGACAGGCAGAGAGCTGGCTCAGGAGTTGCCAAAATATCTTCACTCTCAACTCGTGATGTGGAACCAGCCTTCCAACCACAAGGGAGGAAGGCGGAAAGAGGCTCCATCACTGTTGAGTCGGCTTACCAGATTGTTACACGTCATCATGGCAGCGAAAGGAGAAGAAGAGCATGCAGCACTTACAATTGGAAACACTCCCCAGGTGGTGTGTGCTGGCCGAAGTCGACGGCCCCTCCAGCCTATCATATCAGACACGGCCCGGGGCATGGACTACGCCGGTCGACAAGTGCCAGGCTGCCAGCTCTGCAGAGAGCCAAAGAAAAAAGAGAGAAAAGAAAAATGTCCGGGTCTTGCTTCAGGTCATCATCGCATCATGGAGCCGCGCAAATGGGGCACTCGTGATGATGGTTTTAAGCAAGGGCAATTTAGAGGAGTTCTTCTCGGCTCGCAACACTCGTCGTCCAGCTGCGCGGGGGTGCGATGCCGCTGGCGAATTGTTGGAGTTGTGGCCGTTGATATGGAAATCAAGAGGAAAGGGCGCGCGCCCAGCGAGAAAATTCCACCCTTCTTGTACTCTGCCGCATCCGGCCCGCGATTTGCTGCCCCCCCTCACCGCCCGACACGTTTGGCCTTGGACAGCAACCAGTCACAGCAGGGCGACGCGCTGTGGGTGGGCCCCTGGGACCTGAGGGACAGAGACCCGCCAGTGGCCCGAGTGGACTGTGGCTCCATGGATGGTGGAGGTGGAGGGTGGCTCGCCGCAGCCTATGGCATCCCATAGCTCGAGATGGGTCAAAAAGCCCGTGCACCTACACCACTCTCGCTTACGCACTCGCCGCCAATACGCCTACGCCAGGCGTACAGTAGATTTTCAATTGTGCACCTCGCTCTATTGTATATACTACCTTTGTGAATAATATTTTCCTATTATTACACTCCAGCCGACAGCTAGTACACTCCAGCCTATAGCCAATAGAATTCTACTACCTAGCGTAGCTAATTAGGTTCTAGCCTTTTTCTAGACCCTATACCTGCTAATCCCCTATAAGGTATAAATTCTTTACGCTATAATCTTTTCCCCTCCTCCTTCCTCCCTTAATAATAACGTTATACTTAAAGACGTAAGTATCCTTTTACCTTCCCCTATCCTTTTATCTTCCTTTATCCCTTTACCTCCTACTTTATCCTTAGAATATTTTCTAACTATTTACCCTTAATTTTAAGATTTCTAAAATATCTACTAACGACGACGGCGTTAGCTATAGCGGTACTTACTACGGTAACTTATTAAGTACTAATAGTAAGTCCGATAATAAGTACGATAACGAGTACGATATTAATTACCCCGATAACGAGTACGATATTAGTTACGACGATTAAGATACCGACTAAGATAGTAATAATAATAATTAGTTAATAACCGATATTAATTAAACTAACTTTATATTTACCGTTACCTTACGCTTTATTAACGTTTTAATAACTATCGATAATATTATAAAACCCCTTATAAGGGAGGTTACCCCGCCTTTCCCTAACTATAACTAACGTTAATTAACCCCTAACTAGCCTTAGAAGGTCCCTGACTAGCCTTAATCAACCTCCGCCGACTAGCGTTAAAAGGTCCCCGACTAGTATTAATTAACCTCCGCCGACTAGTATTAGAAGGTCCCCGACTAGCCTTAATCGACCCCCGATTAGTAAAAGGTACTAGCTACCCCGTATTAGTCGACCTCGGCCTATTAATAATCCTTTCCTACCGAATATTAGTTAACCTTTACGTAAAGGCCCTTAATATTTTCTTATCCCTATACGTCTATAGTAATAGCTCCTATATCGTTTTCGCTATTCCCGATCTTATAAGGTTTAATATTAGGCGGATAATAAATACTTAGTTAAGTACCTAATCTAACTTAGAACGTTATTAGGATAAACTTTATACTTTAGCTATACCTAGTCTTTACCGACTAAACCCCCTTTAGGTTCCGAGGCGTCCTTCCGGACTATAGCTTAGCTTCTTATCGGAGTAGTAACCTAAATAACCCGTTTATTAACTTACCTCGCTCGGACTATCTTTAAACGAACCTTAATTATTATTAATCGGACTTTAATAATTAGTACTCGAATATCGATCGTTACTATTAGGATAGCTACTCTCGTTACGATAACTACCCTTATTACGATAACCGCCTTCGTTATAATAACGATCCTTATTATAATAACTACTACTACGACGACCGTTACTACGACGACCGCTGTTACGATAACTGCCGTTATAATAACTACCGTTATAATAACCGCCGCTATAATAATTATCCTCGTTATAATAACCGCCTTCGCTATAACGACCGCTTCCGTAAGGATAACCTTCTTTAAACGAATATTAGATAACGTCGTTTAACCTATTATAGATAGGTTCTTAACTTACCTATTAACTAAATATCTAGTCTTTAAAAGCGTCGTTACGATCCGGATCCTAATAAGGACTCCGACGATACCCCGTTAACTTAGTAAGCCCGGTTAGGTCGCGTTACTAGTTATACTACTAGTTACGTTACCGGCGATTCTAACTTAGATCCCTTTACGGTTAATATTTAACTATATAATAATAGCGTAAATAAGCTTATCCGGTAGATATATAGGAACGAGGAGATTTCTAACGTCTAGGGCGACGATCTAGTTAGCCCTTAGGCTATAGTAGCGATCCTTAATAAAGTTCTAGCTACTATATAGATAGGGGCTTATCCCGTAGTAAATAGGGTCTTTAAGGACGTAGTTAACTAAAGTAGGTTTAATGATATTTATACGATCGTTTAAAGATTAAAGGTTCGGGATAATAAAACCTTTAGGAAGTAGTAGTCCGAGTTCGACCTATTATAACGGGGCGAACGGGTAAATAGTAAGTTTAATCTTTAATTATTTTAGAATATACCTACTAATATATTTCTAGCCCTCGTTACTTACGTTTTAATCGCTAATAATATAGTTTATAGTAAAGTTTTTAACGCCGCTATTTATAATTATTATAAAAGTTAGTATCGTAATATTAAACTACCGTTTATAATCTATATTATATTCGAGCGGTTAAACGGATCTTATATTAACGACTAGTATATAAGTAAGTAGGGGGAGTACTTATTTATAAATACTAATAGTATATCCTTTATTTAACTAGTAAGTAGACTATATACTAACTAACTATTTATAAACCGGTTAAATATAAATAAACCTACTCCTATAGTACTTAAGAAGAAGACCGCTAAACCTAACGTTTCTTAAGCCCCCGCTTAGCGTTAGCTAGCCCCCGCCTAATGTTAGCTAGCCCTTATTTAACGTTAGCCGACCCCCGCTTAATATTAACCGACTCCTACTTAACGTTAGCTAGCCCCCGCTTAACGTTAGGTATCGACTTTCTATACTTAACCCGAGGTCGTCTAAGCTAAGTAGGAGGTCGTCTAAGTTAAGCCGGAGGCTATCCGAGCTAAGCCGGACGTAGATATATCCCTTTTTACTAGTTTTCGCCCTAATAGGATACCCCTTAATCGGACTATTATAATTAACTAGGCTACGTTACCTAGGTAGGAGGTTTATAGACTTCTTATAAAGTTATATAATAGTTTAAATATTAACCTAACCGACTTTCGTACTAGGTTTATAAATTTAGAGATCTCGATAATTTAGGAAGGCTAGTAGGATAATTAGGATTATTAGGATAGTAGATAAAAGGATCGGGAGGAGGATTAAGGTTATTAGTTAGAATAGTAAATAGGAAGGGGTAGGACTTAAACTAAAGAGGGTAGTTAAATTTTAGTTCCTAGATTAATCGCGAAGCCTTTATCTAAGACTTAACTTTAAGATTTAACCTTTATTTAATATATTAAACCTTATATAACCGGTAAGTAAAATAGCCTACCTTATATTAATACCTAATCCGGATATAATCGTTACTTAAATAACTAACCGATTACCTTTCCTTTATAACCTAATAACCCCGCTCGTCTTAACTTCGACCGCCCCGATTAAATATTAAGTAGACCTTAATCGGACCTCGACTAGGCGATTACCCTACTTATCTTAACTTCGACCGCGATAATTAAATATTATTAAGTAGATCTTAATTAGACCTCGACTAGGCGATTACTTCGCTCGTTTTAACTTCGACTACCCCGATTAAATATTAAGTAAACCTTAATCGGACCTCGACTAGGCGATTTACTTAAGTAGATAACCCTTTATATTTCCTTTCTTTTTTTTTAACTTTATCTAACTTAACTTTAATTAAATATTAGTTAACCTACGGCTACTTACTTATACTCTAACCTCGATTAAACCTTATATTTAAGTTCGAGTATAGATATCTTTATAATCTAAGCGGTAGTACTTACTATTAAGAGCCGGCTTATATTAGACGTAAAAGACTATAAGGAGTTTATATAAGAGTTATTTAATTAGGGAATCCGTTAAGTAGAGATCTAATAACGTCTCTATAACGAAAAGGGTATATCGATTAACGTCTCGATACTTAAACGCTTTAAAAGGGAGTAGGGGTTTACCTCCTATCGGGCCGACGATAGAAACGATATACCGGTACTCCGCGAACGGATTACCTACCTTTTTTATAAGGAGAACTTAAACGACGCCTAGATATTTAATTATCTTCGTAAGAAAGGTTATACCGACCTTAAACGTAATTAGCTCGCCGATATCCGAAAACGGTATAAGATTTTTACCCGGTCCGATACCGCTTTAACTAAAACGTTTAAAGAATAAGCCCGGGAGTTCCTTACGAAAAAGTAGTTAATATCGAATAAGATTAAGGACTATAGGATTAGACTCGCCTATATCTCCGCTCGGAATTAGGGCGTTAATATATCCCGGAACGTATTCGAAACGGTCCTTAAAGAAGTTTACCCGGAGTTTATCGTTAAGAGGAAAAAGAGAGTTAGCCTAAAGAAGGGTAGTTAGATAACTTCTAGTCTAAACTATATCTAGTCGATAGACGGATATTATAAGGTAGAAACGTAGGGGTTTAAGATCTACGTTACTATCGACGCTTTTTCTTACTATATAACTTAGTTTTATATCGGGGTATTTACCTAGATAGTATTCTCTATCCTCGCCTAGTATATCTATATCCTCGAACGGACTAGGTATATACCCCTTTATTATAGGCTTTACCTACTCCTTAGTTATAGTATTTATAGTTATATAGTTATATAACCTAGGTTAGGTAATACTAGGTTATATAGTCGGGAGTTAGCCTATACTTCGAGAGCTTACCTCTTATAGCCTTCGCGCCCTAGACTTCTAACCCCTCGTCGAATAATAGTTATCTAACTTAACCTTTATAGTATACTACCCTTACGCCGTAATAGTTTATTCGACTTATTCCTATAGCCTTACTATCTATAAATAACCTCTTATCTTTACTTCGATTAATTTAACGAACCCCGTACCGAATTATACGACCTCCGCCTCGATCCCCGATCCTCGACCTTAAAAATCCTTAATCCCCGACCGCGAAAATCCTTATATTCGTACCCTTACCCCTAACTAACCCCGCGCTAATTAACTAATCCCTAATATTAATAACGAACCCTTCCTTTATTCTATATAATCTATTACGGTAATATTCGTACCCTGTTAAGTAAGTAAGACTATAGGTAAAGATACCCTTTCTTTTTAACCTTACTACTTTCGCTTTTACTTTTTATTTAACGTTTAACCTTATTACTATAGCTAACCCCGGCCCTTTCTAGTAAAAGGGTAAGGATAGTTAGATTATCTTCCCCCTTTTAGCTTAATCTAAGTATAAACTTAATAACCCTAGCCTTATTACGGAGAAGGTTATAAAGATCTTAATTACTACCGGCTACCTTACGACGGCCTTTATAATCGCTAAGTATACGAATATCTTTACTATCTATAACTAGTCGCTTTTTATCTATAACTACCTCGCCGATATAGTCCTCGGCTTAGTAGTATAAAAGGTTTAGTCGATAACCGAGTATATAATCGCCTCGATATATAATACCTTTAGTAACCTCTATACCGTTAACGCCTTTAAAACGGCTAAGAACCTATATTTCTACTCTTATTATAACGATCTTTAAGTATAGGTTAATATTTAGTCCTAGGCTATAGCCGCCGCCTTAAATAACTATAGTACTACCTTTAAAAAGTCCCTCGCTAAAGACCCCGAGGTATTCGATACTAACGATAAAGACGCGATAAAGTATAATACTACTTACGAGAATTAGCGTTCTAAGATTAAGATCCGATAGGCTTAAGACTTTTAAGAATTCCCCTTAAAGTTTTAGAAGATCCTTTATATCGCCGGCCTACTCTCCGGCTCCGCTTACTAAAGTATCTAAACCGGCTTCGATACCGTTCTTAATAACGAAAGGGACCTTATTTAGTAAAAGTAACCCTTTAATACCGAGCTCCTAAAAGTCCTCGATATTACTTACTATAACTTTAACGTTACCGCGGACGCCGAAAAAAAGCTTACCCTCCTTACTTAGAAAGACGACTTCTTTAACTTTATAGACTTTATTACCGAGTTCGTCTTCCTTACAGACTATACTAAGATTAACGATATTACCCGCGTTTACTTTATCTATAATAAGGTAAACGGCCGTATCCGTAAGGCCTTTATCTCCTAGGTTTTATAACCTAATAAAGACGATTAGCCTAGCTAACTTAAGATTATCTTATAACTCGCTAAGAATATTAAATACGACGAGTTCCTTTCTAAGTCGTACGGTAATAAGCCCGGTAGCTCCGGCTTTAGTAACGGTAATAAGGATTCCTCGACTCCTAAGAAGGACTTTAACGTAATAGATTTCTTTAATACTTATATTAACGGCCTTTAGCGCTTATCCCCGGCCGAACTTTAATACTAAATTAATAATGGCTTCTATAAGAGATACGGAGGCGTTAGTTATATCGTAGCCTATTATACCTTAGCGGACCGCGTTATTATTACTAATACCTTAGCTTATAAAGGTAC
This sequence comes from Podospora conica, assembly GCA_030685255.1. Classification (NCBI taxonomy): domain Eukaryota; kingdom Fungi; phylum Ascomycota; class Sordariomycetes; order Sordariales; family Podosporaceae; genus Podospora; species Podospora conica. The sequence goes on along the minus strand of MU839428.1, from coordinate 141,865 downwards.
TTAAGGTAGAAGTACCCTTTATAGTAGCGGTCGTAATATATATAAAGGCTTCGGCGTTCTATACGGTAACGCCGGTATAGGCCGTAGTTATAACTACTTAGCTCCTTACCCTACCTAGCCCTAGTACCCGTAGTAGTACCTATAGTAATAATTCCCCCGCCCTTAGTAATATAACGCTACCTATATCCGATCTATAACGACGGACTCTAACTAGTAGTAGCCTTTCCCCTCCGTTTAGTATAACTTCTACGTTATTTTTTTTAACTATAATTATCCTTCTAGGTTCGTTAAAGGCGAGATCTAGGATAACCCTACCGTTAAGGACTACTAGGGAAAAGAGTACCCTTCCCGCTAAATTATACTAAAAGGGTAACTAGAGAAGGATAAAGGATACGGAGGACTTAAATAGATAGACTTATAATTAGTACCCTTAGGTAATAGAAGAAGTTAATCTTATTATCCTCCTACCTCTCTTTCTCCGAGCGTAAAGTATACTATACTAGCCTAGTAAACTCCGGCTATATAGGGAAGGCCTTTATTAATAACGGTTTCGTAAACCTTTACTATATCCCTACTAATCCCCTCCCCTATACTAAACCTTTATTCCTCGCCGACGGCTAGTTATATAACTAGATCTAAAGTATAGTAACCCTCGACCTTTAAATCGGAGCCTATAAGGAAATTATCTCCCTTTTCGTTACGCCCCTCGCTAAGGAATACCTAGTTATACTAGGGATCCCTTAGCTTTAGTAGTATAATTCCGCCGTTAGCTAGGATATACTAGACTTAACCTTTATAAACTACGGCTTAACCTACCTCCCCTATAACGCCCTAGTACTCGCCCCTTACGTTATAAAAGTACTACCCTATACTAACTATAAACCGTTAACTATAAAAGACCTTAAGGAGGAAGACGATCCTTATAACGTTAACCTCCGTTATATCGCCTATAAAAGAGCCGCCCGCTCTAGGTAATAACGGGCTAAGCGGGCTTACGTTAAACCCCCGCCACCCCCCCCGTTCCCTAAGATAATCCCTTAGAATATTAGACGCGCCGGTACGATATAGATCCTTATAAAGAAATATATCCCTATCTAACGCTTCTTTATTAAAAAGGATAACGGCGTCCTAAAACCTATCGACCTTAACGATATCCGCTTTCTTAACGCCCTTAATTTCTTCCTCTTCTTACGCTAAAAGGGCGTTAAGACTATACGGACTACTATAGGCGAGCTAGATATAGCTATCGCTAAAATCTACGCCGACGTATAACCTTTTATACTCCTAAAGCTAACGAAAGGCGCCTTTAAGGAACTTATACGGGACGAAAGGGATATAGCTTATTAAAAGTCCGTACTTCCCGAGCCTTACTATAACTTCGTCGACTATATCTTTGTTAACCCTATTACTTTAGGTAAGGACGCCGAGACGTTAAACCGGATTAACGATAAGGACGCCGCTTAGTTCTTCGTAAAGCTAGATAAGGCTTTCTTTATAAATAACGAAATAAGGAAGAAAATACCTATTAAATATTATAACCTCCTTTATATCGCCTAACCGTAGGAAGTAAAGAACCTTCTCCTATACCGTTCCTATAACTATAAGATCGAGCTAACGCTAGGAGCCCTATTCCTATATAGCCGAAATAAACCTATATCCCTTATAAAGCTCGCCGTTATTAAGAGATAGCTCGATAATAACTTAGCTAAGGGAAATATCTACCTATCTATATTAGCTATAGTAACCCCCCTTCTCTTTATAAGGAAGCCTAGCGGAGGTATCCGGATTTACTAAGACTATCGCGGGATTAATAATATTACTATTAAAAACCGGTACTTACTATCGCTAATCTATAAGACCCTCGATATTATTTATAATATTAAGATCTATATAAAGGTAGACGTTATCTCGGCGTTTAATAGAATTAAAATCGCCGTAGGGGAAAAATAGAAAATAGCTTTTATTATAAGGTTCGGCTTTTACAAGTCCCTTATTACCCTATTCGGCCTTTACGGAGCCCTAGCTACTTTCTAAAGATATATTAACGATATACTTTACGATATCCTTAACGAGTACGCTACCGCCTACCTTAACGATATCCTTATCTACTCTAATAACTTCGAGGACTATATTAAATATATTAGGGAAGTCCTTAAACGCTTCGCCGAAATAAACCTTTAAATTAACCTCTTTAAGAGCGAATTTTATATTACCCGGACTAAATACCTAGGGCTTATTATTACCCTAAAAGGTATCGAGATAAACCCCGAAAAAGTAGCGGTAATAATAACCTAGGAGCCGTTAATAATAAGGCGATAACTATAACGCTTCCTAGGCTTCGTTAACTTCTATCGACGATTTATCCGTAGCTTCTCTAGCTTAACTAAGTATCTTTATAAACTAACTAAGAAGGACCGCTCCTAGTAATAGATTAACGAATACTAAAGCTCTTTTAAGTCCTTTAAAATAACGTTTTCTATAGCCCCTATCCTTTATATATTTAACTAGAACTACTAAATAGTAGTAAAGGTCGATACCTTTAACTAAAGTACTAGTAGTACCCTCCTTTAAGTCGGAGACGATAGGGAGCCTTACCTAGTCGCCTACTTCTCTACTAAGTATTTAACGTAGGAGTATAACTACGATATTTATAATAAGGAGTTCCTAGCTATTATTAAAGTACTTAAGGAGTAATACCCGGAGTTCGAAAGAACCCGTAATACCTTCGATATTATTATAGACTATAAGAACCTATAAACCTTTATAATAACTAAGTAACTTACCCCGCGTTATATAAGATAGTCGGAGTTCCTCTCAAGATTTAACTTCCGGATCCGGTACCGCCCCGGTACGCTAACTACTATACCGGATACCCTTAGTAGGAAGCCGGAAGATATACCGATCGACGAAACCGATAACCGCCTTTACACCCGTAACCGGCCTTTAATAAACCCTTATAAGTTCGACCTTAGTATATACGAAAACTATATAAGCCTCGTCCTTATAACCGCCGATATCGGTAACGAGTACCTTCTCGCTATAAAGGTAAACCTTTAGTTCTACGCCCTAGATACTTTAAAGTATATCGATAACCTTATCGCCGATAGCTACGAGAAGTTTACCTTACTTAACGAAGTTATAGTAACCCTAAGAGACCTTAAGAATAATAAAGGATAGCTAACGCCCTTTAAAGACCTCCTCCGGATACCTTTTAATAAGTATAAACTAATATAAGGCTAGGCCTATTACAGGGACCGCCTAATTATAAACCCTAAGGATTACGACTTATAACTATAATTAATCTATAAGATATACGTATTTACGCCTACCGGCTACCCCGGCCGAACTAAGATATTAAACTTAATAAACTACCGGTACTAGTAGCCGGGCCTTATAACCTTCGTAAGGGAGTTTTATAAGGGATACCTTATCTATACTAAAACGAAGCCCTCTTAATCTAAGCCCGTCGGATTCCTTAAGCCTCTCCCCTTACCTCTCTCCCTATAACGGGATATCTCCGTCGACTATATTACCCCCCTACCGCCTTATACTAGGTAGGGCTATACTTACTAGTATATTACCGTAGTCGTCGATAAACTAACTAAGATATAGTACTTTATCGCTACCGAAACCCTAGAAACGGAAGAACTAATAAACGCCTTCCTATAACGAATTTATAACCTTTACGGCTACCTAGAGACTATCGTCTCCGACCGGAGTAACTAGTTTATCTTAACGTTTTAACGCGCTTTATTAATATACCTCGGTATTACCCTCCGCCCCTCGTTAACGTTCTACCTATAAACTAACGGCTAAACCGAAAGGATTAACGCCGAGCTAGAGAAGTATCTCCGCTCCTATATCTTATAGTCCTAAGATAACTAAGCCGATTAACTTCCTTTCGCCGAATTCGCCGGTAATAATACGGTCTCCGAAACTATAGGAGTAAACCCTTTTTACGTTAACTACGGATTCGACCTTTAGATCGGCGTAAAGCTAGTAACCCCTTACCTTTCTAACTATTCCGCTTACTAATACTAGGAGTTCTTTAAAGTAATAAAGATCGCCTACCGTTTCTAAAGCGTACTAGACTAAGTTAATACCCTTTTATACTAAGCCTAAAACCGATATAAGTATAACGTTAATACTAAGCGGACCGACACCCTAAAGTATAAGGCTAACGAATAAGTAATACTCGATATAAGGAATATCTTTACCGGCCGCCCTTTAAAGAAACTTACCCTTAGGTAGGAGGGCCCGTTTAAGATTATTAAGGCCTCCTTATATATAGTTTAGCTATAACTCCCCGTTAATATAAAGGTTAATAATATCTTCTACGTATAGCTTATCCGCCGATAGGTACCGGGTAAAATCCCCGGCTAAAACACGGTAAAGTAGTAAGTCCGCGTAAATTAAGGCTACTAGATAGTATAGACCGACGAATTCTATAAAGAATAGTAGTATACCTTTAAGAGGATCCTCGACTACGGCTAAGCCGATAACGGCCGATAGAACTACTTCGTTAAATAGGTTAGCTACGATTAACTAATATAGTAACTAGCTAGCGATTTAAAGGGTTACGACGACGACTTATAGGAGTTCTACGAAGCGAACCTAGGAAAAGGAAAGCCCCCCGCGTAGTTAAAGAAAAAGAAGCTAAGTATAAGTATCTCCGCGCCGGAGACGAGTTCCTCCGTACGCCTACCTACGCCCCCGCCCGTACCGCGGCGCTCCGTACGCCTAAGAAGGGAAGATAGGGCTTAATTACGCCTTTAGCTACTACTTATAAGTATCTACGTAAAGGCGTAATTACCGAGAAGGGGAGGTAAGTATTATAGGCTTTACCTACTCCTTAGTTATAGTATCTATAGTTATATAGTTATATAACCTAGGTTAGGTAACGCTAGGTTACGTAGTCGGGAGTTAGCCTACGCCTCGAGAGCTTACCTCTCGCGGCCCTTACGCCCTAGACTTCCGACCCCTCGTTAAATAATAGTTATCTAACCTAACCCCTATAGTATGCTACCCTTACGCCGTAATACCTTACTATCCGGACGGACTATAGTATCGAGATAACCTTATTATCCGTAGTTTATTTCTTCCTCTCTTATACTACGTAGAAATAGGGAAACTAGAAATATCGGATTACGAGGAAGCGGGAAACGGCCGAAGCCTTTCTTACGTTAGGGGGGGTATCTCGATTAAACGAAGACCGTAGCTATATCCTCCCGATTAACGAAGAGGACGTAAAGAAGATTAACGAAGGTTTACCGCGGTTAGAGGATACCTTTATCTAGGGACTAAGTACGAAGAATATCCGGATTAAAAGGTAGTAAAGGTAATTTCGTTAGGCTAAGGTTAGGTTAATTATTATATATTCTCTATTTTATTATCTATTTAAACTATTAACTAACTATATTTAGGATTAGTTCGCCTAGCTTTAAAAGTCGGCCCTCTTTAAGCCTAGCTATATCGTTAACTAGATTATACTCCTAAAAATTTATATACCTCGACTTTAGGAGTTATTTAGCTAGTTCGTTTAAACCTAGAACTATTATACTATCCGAGTTTAAAAACGTTATAGTTACTTTATAATAGGCTAGTATAACGTTCTATACTAGAACGACGAGAATAAGTATAAGGAGTATCGGGTCCCTATTCTAATAGAAGAGTTTAAGAAGGTTAAGGAGCTTCTTAACCTAACGGACTTCGATCTAGAGGAATACTTACCCCTAGAGATATATCGAATTTACGATAAGATTATTACGGACTTTAGTAAAATCCCTTCTACCCTTAAGAAGGGTTCGGAGGATTAACTATACCTCCGAGAATATATAGATCTAAGGAAGGGTTTTTTAGCGTACGAGGAGGCCGGGTAGGAACTTTTTATTATCGCTTATTTAACGTAGGGAATTGTATAACTACGGGACTATCTTTATAAACGGGGTATTTTAATTAAGAAGATCGAAGCTATAACCGTAAAGAACTAAGTATAAGTACGTTATAATCGGGTTATAGTTAATAGGACTATAATTATACCTTAAACTACCTAGATAATACCTTAATTAATACGGCTAATATCCGTATCGCTTTTCTTCCGTTTATTCTTAACTAAATTACTACCTTAATCTTATTTAACTATAGTAACTAGTATATCTAGACCGTAGTTCGACTAACTAAATAATAAAAAATTATCCGCCTTTTTAAAGATTATATTAAGGTTATTAAGGTTATCCTACTCCCCTTTAACCCGCCCGACGTTCGTTTTACTCCCTTTAACCCTATTAACCTACCCTCCGACCTACCTTCCGACCTACCTTCCGACCTACCTTCCGACCTACCCTCCGACCTACCCTCCGACCTACCCTCCGACCTACCCTCCGACCTACTTAACGTCTAGCTTACTCCCTTTAATCCCCGGGTTAGACGTATACTCTATATCGTATATCTTTACCGAGCGAACTAAGTCTAGAAGGGCTATCCGTATTACCTTCTTTAGTTAGGGGAGGGGGGAGATCTTAGCCTTAGTCGGAGATAGTCGTTTAATAAGGACGATAGGCGTAGACGGCCTAATCGGAGTAGGCTCTCTAGCCGGAGAGGTTATCCTCCTTAAAGGCGGGATAATCGGGGAGGATATTATAAGATTAATAATCTCTATATTAGGGTCGAATAGAAAAGGGGTTTGTCGATAGTATCCGATAGACTTAGAGTAATATTAGTCTAGTTAATATTAAGGTAAAGTAGTAAAGCTTTTGGACTTAATAAAAGAAGAGTTTTTACATTTAATAAAAGGGGAGCCCTTACGCTTAATAAGAGGGGATATCTTATACTTAGTAAAAGGTAAAGGCCTTATTCGTTTAATAGGGAGATTAGGCTAGGAAAAATAGGTATTATTATCGATTAAGGGCTTAACTAGGGGCTTAATAAAGGGTTTAACGGACGGCGTAGCTAAATGCTTAGTCGATAGCGTAGTAAAAGCTTTAGCCGAGGATAAGGACGATATCGAGTCCTTAATCGAAGGCTTAGTCGACGGCGTAGTAGAAGCTCTAGCCGAGGATAAGGACGATATCGAGTCCTTAATTAAACGGTCGGTCGATAGCTTAGGCGACGACGGCTTAGGCGATAGTAGCTTAGGCGATAGCTTAGACTTAATCGATAGCTCGGGCTTAATTAATAGCTTAGGCTTAATCGGTAGTTTAAACTCGTTTATCGTCTCGTTTATCTATAATCCTAAGTACTTTACTATCTTCTTAGACTTTCTCTTACCCTTACCCTTACTAATTTACTACGGTATTACTATAATACCGTCCGTTTAAAGGAAAAATAAAGGATATACCTTATTAACCGTACTATCGTCGTCCGGTATAAGTAGGTCCTTATATTCGATTATATCGGGGTATTTAAGGAATCGGGGTTCGTAGTAGGGTAAATCGAGGATATATATACTAAAGACTCTAACGATTAACTTTTAAGTAGCGTTAGTATATTTTTTTTTATCGTCGTCGCCTAAGATCCGGTTAAGGTATTATTTAATAAACGTATCGTAGCTCTTAAATCGGTCGGTTATAGTATAGGTAACCTTACTTAACGATATAATACTCTTAATCGTAGCTAGCCTTTTCTAGAATAAGCTATCCCTAATCGAGTAATACTTTATAGTAAAGAGCTTCGTTTAGGGTTTAAATATAATAACCTTTAGGGCGGGAGGTATACTCTCTTATATCTTCTTAGCGGCGGCGGCTTTAGTATAGTTAAACTTCGTAATATTAGCGAGAATAACTATATAGTCGTAGGTATCCGATCTAGGGACGGTTAAGGCTAATAGGGTCGATCGTTACTAAGGAGGAGGAGGAGGGTTAGGGGTATATAGCTTATCGCGTTATAATATCGATATTAATTAAGCTATAGCCTAGGCTCCTACTACGATAAAATCGTTATCGTCGATATCCTAAATCGTTAAATAGCATAGATTACTAGGTATACCCTTATATCTAGTAACTATTATCGTTATTAGTAGGCGGGGGTAAGGTTAAGTACCTATACTAGATAAAGGGTCGCCGTAGTATAGGTAGGTTACCTATATTAAGTTATCTTCTTTAATCTTAAAGTAGGCGATAAAAGGAGTAATCTAAGGGTAGAACTTAGACGATATCTTAATAAAGGGTAAATTAAGGTTTAGATAAAGTATAGCCGGTATATAATTAGAGTATAGTTAAGTACCTAATTAGAGGATAGTTAATATACTTTAAAATATAAGAGGAGAGTAGGAGAGTTATATATAAATTACTATAATTAATATACTTAATTAATATACTATATAATATATTACGGGTTACCCTCCTCCTATAGAACCTTATCCGATCGGAGTATCTTACCTCGGTTTACTCTAGCTACCCGGTCGGTACTAGTCCGGCCTTTAGTCGGTACCGGTCCGGATCTAAGCCTCCGGTTTAGTTTAACCTAAGCCCTTAGTTCCGATATAACGGTCTAACCTAAGCCCCCGATTCCGATCTAGCGGTAAGTACTACCTAAGTAGTTTACCGCTTTAGGGAAAGTCCGTCTAACGCTTTAACTATTATATAATTAAAATAGGTATAGGATTTACTTATTAGACTAAAGTTCCGTTCCTTAACCGGACTTTATTCGGAGTCTAACGAAAGTTTAGCGGTAAGTTTAGTCTATATTATATAGGTAAGGTATACTAAATTATAGTTAGGTCTAGGAAGTTTAGTTTAGGATTAAGCTTTACTATCTTACTAAACTTAGTTAATCTAACTATCGATAAGCTATAACTATTATTTAAAATTATCGCCCTAGCTTAATATCGGCTTACCCTAACTACTATTAACTACCTAGCTATACTTACTCTAACTACCTATTAATCCTTACCTAGCTACCTATCGGCTTACCCCGACTACTATTAATCCCTATTAGGTTATATTTACGCCTAATTCTACTAGCCTAGTACCTAATACCTAATATACTTAGCTATATTAGCGTAACCCTTAATAAATAACCTTTTCTTCTCCTAATAGGTAAGGCTATCGACCGGGAGTAGGGTTATACGATAAGTACTATAGGGCTTAGTCGAAATACCTATCGAGTTAGATTAATATAGGATTAGGCTTACGAGCTTTATACTTTTCTCTAGATTAAGCTTAACCTCGAGCTTACCTATCGTTCCGACGATCTTAATCTCCTACTTAGGCTTAGAATCCTCGACGATATAGGCTTTCTACTAACGCTTCTTACCCCGAACGGAGTTCTAGTTAGCGTAAAAGTACTAGATCTCCTCCTTACTCTTACTTTAGTCGGGGCCTTAGTTAACCGAAGAAAGGCGTACGTTAACTTAGAAGCGGGTATAGGTAAGGGGTTTATCGCTAGAGGTAACTTAGGTAGGACCTATTATATCTCTCTAGATACCCTAGATTAAAGTAGGGTTAGTAATATAGCCCGATAAACGATTAACCTAGAAGACGACGGGTTAAGAGTTAGTCGGAGTATATTAGGTAGGTTAAGGGTTAGTCGGAACGCGGTTAACGGGGTTAGTCGGAGCGCGGTTAATAGGTCTAGGGTTAATCGGAGTATAGTTAACGTAACTAGGGTTAATCGGAGTACGGTTAGTCGACTTAGTTAACTTAGTCGATACCTTAGTCGGCTATAAAGCTACCTTAGTCGTAGTCTTACTAGTAGGCTATTTAACTTAAGTTTATCGTTTATAGCTAGTATTAACTACGATATAGTTTATATATCTATAACTATATACTAGGAGGATAAAGTACTCCGGAAGTAAGGCGGCGTTAGGAAACTCCTTATATATTATATAAGGTTTATATATATAGGCTTCTTCGACGACTATATAGAGGAAGAGTACTATATTAATATTAGAATAACTTTAATTAAGGTTATTTAAACTATAAATAATATACTAACTAAGGTTTATTAATCTATACTTCTTATAGTCCGAAAGGGATCGACTAAACTAATTAGCTAGAAAATCTTAATATAATACTCTATATCGTCCTCGCTCTTATAGTAAACGTTATTAATTAAAGCTTATTTAACTAGTAAGTAATCGCGGAACTTCTTATACGTAGTATCGAGGACCTTAAGAGTAAAGGCTTAAGTATTACTAGGCGGACCGGGGTAGCTATTAATAAAATTACCCTCGTAATTCTAACGGATTAAAAGGTTTATAAGGTTAAACTACTAATTAAGGCCCCGTTACTAATTATTATTATCTAACGTAATATCGATCGGGGAAGGCCTATAGGCCGGTTTACTATATAAATCTATATCGATATAGTATATTAAGATTATAAGTATAGATATATAAGTAAAAGCTTATACGATAGGTTATTATAGTAAGGGTCTTAGGAAAAAAGGGATATAGGGAGCTTACTAAGTCTTAGGTATAACGTTATTATTAAGGGAAGAAGGAGGAGGGGAAAAGATTATAACGTAAAGAATTTATACCTTATAGGGGATTAGTAAGTATAGGGTCTGGAAAAAGGCTAGAACCTAATTAGCTACGTTAGGTAGTGGAATTCTATTAGCTATAGGCTAGAGTATACTAGCTGTCGGCTGGAGTACAATAATAGGAAAATATTATTCACAAAGGCAGTATATATAATAGAGCGAGGTACACAATTGAAAATCCACTGTACGCCTAGCGTGGGCGTATTGGCGGCGAGTGCGCAAGCGAGAGTGGTGTAGGTGTACGGGCTTTTTGACCCATCTCGAGCTATGGGATGCCATAAGCCCGCAGCCCGCAGCCCGCTCAAAGATTTGTTCTTTTTCACGATTGAACTTTGAATCAACTTGCAGCAATCCACACCACAGCACAGAAACCTCCCGCCTCTGCCTCTCTCGTCTTCTTTCACCCGCCTCTTGCAGCCAACCCAGCCCAACCCGCTCCCACCGCTGCTCACAGTTCTTCTGCTGCTGCCACCTCTAATTCCCAACCAGGCTCGAGTCGACATCGTCTCACACCCGCAGGTTCTGCGTCCCATCTTCGCGAACGAAACACACCCCTTCCTCGCCCGCCGCCCGCCGCCCGCTGCCCGCAGCAACTCACTTCCATCCTGTCCTGACATCATCTGTACGCCCGCCCCGTCAATCGCGGCCCTTCCACCTCGCAACCCAACGCCACGCCCGCTCGTCTTGCCCGCCACCACCACCGTCGACGTCTTCTTCGCTCCCTACACCCGCCGATCGCTACTCCGCCGACGACAAATCCCCAACGAGACCCCGTCGCCCGCTCCACTGGTGCAGCACCCCCTCCGGGTACTGCGCACTTTCTCGACTCCCTTAATCGAGGTTACCGGTTCCGACGCCTTCATGGACAATCTATGGAGTCGCCGTGCCAAGTAAGTGCCCGCCCGCCACTCGCACAATGCCCAACGCCATGCTCACCCTTACCCCTCTTTCCCAGCTCGAGCAACCTCTCTCTAAAAACACCTGGTTCCAGCAGCCAGCCCGACAACTCGTCGACGCGCACCCCGTTCTCCAAGCGATTCGGCGGTGACAGCTCTTCGCACGGAAAATCCAATCCCTTCAATTCCATAACCACACCCGGCGGCGGCCTCGCATCACCGACGGGCGAGGCGTCCAAGGCCTTTGGCCTCGGCACCGGCGCCTTTGCCTCGTTCGGCGCCCCCTCGGCCAAGACCCCCAAGACCGGGGGCAACCCGTTCGAGGCGGCCCTGGGCGCGGCTGCGAAGACGCCCTCGGCGGAGAAATCTGCCAAGGACGCCGGCTTCGGCGGCAAGGCCATTGGCAAGCCGGCATCCAATGCCTCGCTGGCCGAGTCCAGCAAGACGGGCGCCGGGTCCTCGTCGGTCGTCTCGGCGGGAGGACCAACCCACCAGCTGCGAAACAGCTGGGTCTTTTGGTTCCGTCCGCCCATCTCCAAGGCTAATGGCTTTATCGAGTACGAGAAGACGCTGCACCCCATCGCGTCGTGCGAGACGGCCGAGGAGTTCTTCACCGTGTACCAACACCTGAAGAGACCGTCGACGTTGCCATTGGTGTCGGACTACCACCTCTTCAAGAAGGGAATCCGGCCAATATGGGAGGATGAGGAGAACAAGCACGGAGGAAAGTGGGTAGTCCGTCTGAGAAAGGGCGTGGCGGACCGCTACTGGGAGGACCTGCTGCTGGCCATCATTGGAGACCAGTTCAGCGAGGCCGGCGATGAGGTGTGCGGTGCGGTCCTGAGCGTGAGGAACGGAGAGGACATCATCAGTATCTGGGCTCGCTCAGATGGCCAGAGGGTCCTCAAAATCCGGTATGTACCCCGCCGCGAGAATCTTTTGCCCTCCACTAACAACCCCCAGTGAGACGATGAAACGCGTCTTGGCCTTCCCGCCCGAGACCAAGCTCGAGTGGAAGTCGCACGACGCCAGCATCCAGCAACGCACAGCCATCGAGGAGTCCCGGCGTGAGAAGGCTAATAACAACCATCACCACCACGGAGACAACAAGCGCGGCATCAAGCATCAGCAGCAGGCGACCGATGCCTAGAAGGTAGCGGCCACGCCATATTGCGGATAGGATCCAGATGCCAGGACTCGAAAGGAAATGCACATGCTTGCCCTTTCCACTTGAATCAGTTGTACAACATTGAAGCAGCAGCGTGAATTTTTGACCCAGCATTATTCGCGGCGCTCACGTGCTCACGCATGGGAGTCTGCCATGACCTGCCCTGTCCCAGGGGGCAAAATGGAATTAGTACGAAGCGAACCCCGAGTTCAACAGCGGCGGCGTCTTTCCCACTCATTTTGTGTGTTATTGTTTCTGAAATTTGGAAGCGCTAGGGCGGCCGGGCGGCTGGTGTGTGATTTCTTTGGCAAGCAGGCAGGGCAGGGCAGGACAAGCGGGCAGGGTCAGGGTCAGGGTCAGGGCAAGGGATTATGGGCAAACCTTCCTCTGGCAAGGAGGCAACGGACCGGACGGGCGAGGCTTGGTTTGGCTTGGCTTGGACTCCCTTTGAGTGTGCTTTATGGCGGCATTCTTTTTGGATGTAACTGTAGTGACTGTATCAAGTAGCTATGGGGGCAGGGTGGCGGGGAGAATCAAGCATCATGGTTCCCGTTCAGGGGCATGTTTGATATATAAGCTGTCGTTGGTGGTGTGAGACTGTGGCCTTAGAGGTCTATCATCTCATGTACGGATACCAGTCAGGTTCAATCTGATATCAGTCATGTATGAACTATCCCTACCCAGGACAATTCTTACGGCATTGGTCCTGTCCTCGTGGCCACAGGTATCGTCTCATCTCATCCCGGCCGTGCCTCGCCCACGCATCACCCACTTCAACGTCTTGTCCCCTGTCCCTTACATCCAGACTACACTTATCAGCAACTGAAAACCAACTTCACCCTCCCCCAAGTAACCAGATCCTCAAAAGCGACTGCCGGTGCAGAAAAGAATGGCCCGCATGGAAATTCTCTGCCCTTTCAGCTTGAAGACAACTATCAAATTCTCCATCTGCCCCCTACATGTACACACACATCCAGATACTCCTACCTCCCTTCGTAGGTGGACTATACCGTACATAAAGTCCGCGGACATTGATGCCCTTTAAATCCCCTGGTATATATTCGCCTCGAGACGTGCTTGTGATGTATGTGTACCTGCCTGCCTGCCTACATGACGGTGCTTTCGCCCGGTGTACCTGGCAGATATGAGTTGGGCATGCCTATGGTTTGATCGATCATGGGGATAACCGCGCGTTTCCTTTCGGTGTTGTTGACAAGGTCTCTGAACTGAAGGTATTCACTAATGGATCATGGCTTCTTCGCGCCGACAGGACAAGAATAACACACGCCAACGGCCCTCGGGTCTAGGTCCGGGAATAGATCATCACCAACTACCTACTCTCAAATGTTGATGTGCGATGGAGGTTGAGGCAAAACATGCAGTTCTCAGCGGTTTGACGCATCTTTCCCTGATCCTCTGAATCTGAGTCTATATCCAGCTCAGCGCCCTACGCATCGCATCAACAAACGCATCAGAGACGCAGATCGTGCATGGTCTATTCCAAGTTCCCCAAGCATGTCGGCCGCGCAGGAAGCAGCCCATTCCCACTCACCAGTAGCCCCGGGAAGGTTTGTCGATAACCCAGATGCGGACATACATCGCCGCCACAGCTAGTCGGTCGTCAATAGCGGCTACCCACAGCGCAGGGTACGTCGGCGAGTTGCTATATCCAGTATCCGGAGTGAAGTTTGTCTCCAATTCGTGCGTCCAACGTACAGTCGGGGGCCGGAGTTGGCATGGGGGCCACCTTGATCGGGAAGAAGGGGGGTCAACGGCTCGTGGCTGGAGCGGGATATACGCCACATGGAAGCATCATGGTCGGAAACCCGGAGTCTCTTCCGCCGCCGGCGCTGCGTGTTTGTGGTGAATAAGCGCTGGATGGCGGATTGTCATTCGAGGGGGGTTGGCCCCCAAAGAATTGGGGTGGGTGTTGTGTGTTCGTCGTGGAGGAGAGAGGCGATGCCATGCAGCTCGGCAGTCGGGATCCTCCCGTCCGGCATACCTAAGCGCCTCGGTCGTTGGGGGGGGACTGCATTGCCTACTTACCTACCTGTTCGGAAGGGGGGTTGTTGATAGACGCCGTTGGGGGGGTTCTGGTGGTTTGGGGGGGAGATGGTTTGTGTTTGAGAGGAGATGTATTCTAGAATTAGAAGATGCGGCGATGAGTCCAACAACACGAGGGTTTTCGGGATGGGAGATCTTGTCCAAGTCGTATACACTTCAAGTGCCGTATCGTCAGCGTTGGAGAAGTTGGGCTCGAGTTGGGGTCCGGATGCGAGTCATACAGAGGCAACCGGCGAGAAGGAGACAACTCCAAGAACCCAAACAGGAAGAAGAAGGAAGTGGGATACCAGACATTGGAAGGTGATCCTGTCAGAATATCAACTTCATGTCAGCATCTCGCATCGCATGTCGTCGATGAAGGTCCGGGGTTGCGAGACTTGAGCGAGGGAAGATCCGAAAGGATGGATGATGTGCAGAGGACGAAAAGGATGATGGACATCTGTGCCATCCTGGCTGGCCAATGCCAAGTGCGGGATGCACGGACCACCTTTGCTGATCTGCCACCTGAATGGCGGGGTCTGATAAGCAGCGCCCTGGCGATATCCCCCCGCAGCCCCGGATCTCGTTGGTCGATGCCGGCGCTTTCTCTGCACCACCACCTCTTCTTCCGTGCCTGGCAGAAAGACGAGCAGGACGATCAGCACCGTCCGAGATGGCTCCCTATTCTTAGCTTTGCGAAAGACAAACATTTGCATTTTTTGCTCTCCATTTGCATGGAAGCGCTTGGCCCTTGGCGATTCTTCGACTGTCGCGGGAGAGACGACATGGAAGAGGACAAGAGGGAGGACAAGATGGAGGGCGCCCCAGAACGCCGCCCGATCCGATGCTGCAATGACCCCAGACGGCCTTGGACTTGGACCTGGCCATGAGGTCTCTGTGATGGCAGCCTCCTCCACCAGAATCCACACTTTTCGGCTCGCCATGTTGGGTGGTGCTGCGTGACGAAGGACACCATCACAATGTGACGAGGTGGACAAATGGGGTTGCGGCATTGGGCCGGGCTAACGTGGTGCTCGAAACCCGCGGCCGACCACAGCACTACCGTATTACTTTCCCAGGGGCCGACCAATTCTCGTTCGACCTGAGGCATTGGCATTGCCCGGCTTTGCGCTTTGCAGCTTGGGATCGGGGCATGGCAGTCCACGCTCGCTCCCACTCCCGCCGCAGCCCCTCCTTCCCGTCGCCCTCGCCTCTCGCCCCCAACACTCACCCACTGAACAGAGTGCTCGACTGCAGGAGCGCGCAGGTCCTAGCTGCAGCCCCAAGATAAACTTAGTGCCCCCCCAAACGGGAGCAGCCTGTTGGTTGACCGGAACATAAACCTGTTGGTCCAGTCCTCTTTCTTCACCCTCACCCTCATCCTCACCCTCACCTCACCGTGCCATGCCTGGTCCTGGGAGTCGCCATCGACGTCTTACAAGAGACAGATAATACCCGCGGCCATCTCTCCAGCCACCACCTCGAGTCGCATCATCCTCCTCCTCCTCCTTCACCACCACCGACCTCCATCGCGAGCACTCGACCACCTCCGAGCAGCCCAGCAGCGGCCCCGCTGGAAGCGCATCATCGCCTGCTCTCTCACATCCCGGCCAGACACCGCCAACATGAGGATCGCCTGCCTTCAGTTTTCGCCCCAGGTTGGGGATGTGTCCAACAACCTCAATCGCGCCGATGCAGTCCTCTCCAAAGCCGACCCCGTCGAGCTGGACAACCTCGACCTGCTCGTCCTGCCCGAGATGGCCTTTAGCGGTATGCTTTGCACTTTGACAGCCATCATACCGCCGGCGCATTGTGCTAACGTCGAAACCAGGCTACAACTTCAAGTCGCTCGACCACATCATGCCCTATCTCGAACCCTCGGGGTCTGGCATCAGCGCATTGTGGGCGCGGACCACGGCGCTCAAGTACGACTGCACAGTCGCCGTAGGATACCCCGAAAAGGTCGACTCGTCGCAGCGCAAGAGAGGAGGGACTCCACGGTACTACAACTCGCTCCTCATGGTCAACGGGGACGGCGAAACACTGGCGAACTACCGAAAAACATTCCTCTACTACACCGATGCGACATGGGCCCAGGAAGGAAAGGGCTTCTTCGGCGACCACTTGGACGGCTTTGGAAAGGTAGCCATGGGAATTTGTAGGTTGCGACCACTCCAATACTCGCGCGACTTACTAACATCATCTAGGCATGGACATCAAGTACGGCGCACCGCTCCCCCTAACTGAACTTGACTGACTTTCACAGCCCCTACAAATTCGAGGCGCCATGGAACGCCTTCGAGTTTGGCGTGCACATCACCAAACTCAAGGCCAATCTGGTCATCCTCTCCATGGCCTGGCTTACCCAGCAGGACCAGGCTGCCTTTACCCCCTTTGCCGCGGACCCCGACATGGAGACGCTCACCTACTGGGTCCAGAGACTCGAGCCACTCATCCGCTCCGAGTCCGACGAAGAGACCATCGTTGTCTTTTGCAACCGTTGCGGCATGGAGGACGACGTGGTGTACGCCGGTACAAGCGCAGTCATTGGCATCAAGGACGGAGAGGTTTCGGTGTATGGCCTGTTGGGACGCGGTGTCAAGGAACTGCTGATTGTCAACACCGAGGCGCCGCCCTTTGCGAAGCTCGTCAACCGCCCTGACCCTGTCAGCGTGCCCGACCGGAGCGAAACTCTGTCCCCCTCGCAAATGTCACCAACTCAAGACAGGCTGGGCGGAGTGCCCGAGGCTGATGAACCTCCCGAGGAGCACATTCGCAGTGGGCCGACCAGTCCCCTGAACAGTCGACGACCAGGGCCTTTATCACCGACGTCCATGGCCTTGCCCGAGTCTCCGGCCATGGTCGAGGTCTCATCTCAGGGGTCATTCTCCAGGTATGCTCAACACCATCCACTTTATACATTCAACCGATTCTGATTCAACAAAGCCTCCCCTCCTCGTCCACCACCCCGCCACCCCTTGTTGCTGAACCCGACCATCTTGCCGAGACTGATGCATACCACTTTTACAAGGGATGCGATGGGCCTGGTTGCGGTTGCAATGAGCAGACCCAGGAGGACGTAAACGACTACACAGAGAGTCCAGTGTGCCCCAGCCCGACTCCGGCATCGGTGCGGCCGAAGCTCTCGATATCGACCAGCCAGAACTCGCTTCCCCCACTGTCGACCAAGGCGCTTCCCAGAGGAACACAGCCGGGCAACTTCTTCACCAGCCGCGATCTATGCACGCCTCCCATGACCGCCATCGACGATAATCCCATGTCGGCCATCCAGCGCCACCCGAGACACCACTCTTTTGAGGACTACCCCATGACAGCCATCGACGACATTCCCATGTCGGCTGTCGAAAACTTTCCCATCTCCGGACAGCAGTGGCCCCGCTGGAACCAGCCCCCCGCCGCCTTTCCCTCCAATATCTACACCCCCGAAGAACCAGTGTGGCCCCTCTTCCAAAACTCAACTAGGATCGACTTTGGCCGCACTCCAGCCCGGGCCCCGCCCCCGCGACCATCCAGCAGGAACGACCCCCGGGTGCCGACCGTGCGCGCCCCGACCAACCGGAGGGACATGATGCCACCCCGTCCCTCCAGCCGCCCCGAAGCGTCTGTCCCCTCGCGACCGTCCAGCCGCCCCGAATTATCCGTCCCCTCCCGACCCCCCAGCCGCCCCGAACCGCGACCCCCGTCCCGCCTCTCCAACAGACTCGACGCCGACACCATCGACACCTACCCCGTCTCCCCCGCCCCGAGGGAGCCCGAACCCGAACTCCTGAAACAAGCAACCTTCCTCCCCTCGCGCGTCGCCTCCCCCGAGTACCTCTCTTCGGCCAAGTCCAGCCGCGCCCCCAGCCGAACCCGCAGCGGGCAGCACTCGCGCGCCGCCAGCCGCCCCCGCGAGACGAAGCCCGTCCACCGCGAACGAAGCCGCACCCGCGACGCGAAGCCCTGTTCCCCCGTCCACGCGCGCCACCGCTCCCGCGGGCGCTCGACCTCGGCCAGTCCCGTACGGAGGTCGCTGACGGCCCCGGCACTGGCGGAGTCGATCTTTATCGTGGCGAGCCCGAGCGTCTTTGCGACCGAGTTTGACCGCGCAGAGGTCTTTGGTGCGGGGAGGAAGAAGGTGAAGAAGGTGCGGAGCCAGTCGGCGGTGGGGGGGTCGAGATTAAGGTACCAGGCGCAGGCGGCGCAGGTGCCGCGGTCGGCGGGCGGGACGGGGCAGGAGGGGTTTGAGAGTGTTTGGTCTGGGAGGGGGAGGGGGCCGGAGAAGGGGGGGTTGGTGGTTGCTGAGGGGTGGAAGGGGAGGGAGAGGGAGGGGAGTCGGGATCGGAGGGGGAGGGATGGGGAGGTTGTTGCGGGTTGATTTGGTTTGATGGGTTGGCGTGAAGGGTGGGATGGGATATATGACTGGTGGCGTTGATGGGGGGTGTGATGATACCATGGGACTGGGACTGGATTGTTGGATGGCTAGAGGATTGGATATTGGCTGGCGGTTGGAGGGCTGGATTCCTGGATGTTTGGAGGGCTGGATGGTTGGAGAACTGGATGTTTGGATATCGGCGGTTGGATACCGAAAACGCCGGAGACGGAAGGAACTCGAGCGATATGCATTTCCGAAGATGCATTTACCGGAGCGAGCGAGGGAACCTGGAATATACTTGGATTTGCTTTATCCGGTGTGGCGTGGCGTGTCGTGTCACGGTGAGATATGATCCGGTCTAGGTGTTCCGTCCAGTCACCCGCTCTCCCTCCGAGTCCTCCCCCCCGCCGCCGCCGCCGCCGTCGCCGCCATGACGATGTGCCGACGCGGCGCCGGAACGGACGCGGAAGCTCTTGTCCGCGCCGCTGCTGCTGGTGGAAGCGGCAGCGGAACCCCCGGCGGGGGAAGCGGCGTCCAGGGATCGCCTGAGGGGGTGAGGTATGTCGCGTTTGGCATCGCGGAGAGATGGGAGGCGGGAGGGGGTTGCTGGTGGGGGTTTGGATGCGGCTGCGGATGCGGATGCGGCTGTGGTGGGGGGTGGTGGTGGTTGTGGTGCTGGACGCGAGAGGGGTTTGCAAGGGTTTGGAAGAGTGGTGGTGTTGATCGCAGCGGAGGAGACGAGGCCGGTGATTCTTTTCGGTGGGCGCGAGCGCGGGCGTCGCGGACCCGCCGGCGACGGTATCGCCGCGCGATGAAGATGGCGGCGAGGCCGACGGAGACGACGGCGAGGCAGGCGCAGGTCAGGTAGATGGCGGCGGAGGGGGCGGGTGTCATGTCATTCCCGGGGTGGCGGTTTGGACGGTTTGATGGGGTGGATGATGGATGATGGATAGGTGGGGGGGTCGGGGTTGGGGTTTGAAGTTGGGGGTTTGAAGGTTGGGTTTGGGGGTTTGATTTTGGGTTGGGTTTGAGGATTTGAAGGTTGGTAGGATGGTAGGGATTCTGGTTTGGTTGTTGGTACGGATGCTTTTGAGGAGGACAGAGGGAGGGGATCTCGGGGCGGGGGGGGAATTACATTGCTTGGGTTGTTTACAAGTCGTCGTGGAATCTGACATTCCTCTGGAGGCAAGGTATGCCGTCATGCTTTTCTATCTCTCCCTGGGCGGCTGATGGCAGAGAAAACAAGTTTTACCGTGCCAGTGCCCCCATCTCGATGATGCGAGAATAGGGGTCGGCGGCATCGAGGGGATGGTGATGGAGACATTTTTGGCGGGGGTGAAACCGAGCGGGTGATGATGCGGGATTCTGCTCATGATGAGATTGGGATTTTCGGGGGTAGCCGCGGTGATGGGGATTGTACAATGTAGTGAGGGGATGGGTGTGTATTTTGAGTGCTTTGCTGTTTGAGATGCCGCCGAGGGAGGGTTGCTGCAGTTGACATAGGGGAAGGGAGAGGGAGAGGGGGGGAAGGGGCTGGCGGGAAGTTGCCCCTTTACTCTTCTGGATATAGGCGACTTGGGTTTTGGGTTGGATAGAGAGTCGGTGGATAATGTCGTAAGAAAAGTGAACGATAAGACTCCATAAGAAGATGTATTTTATGGGGGGATAGGGACGGGAGTTGACGATGGACTTGATCGAAGAACGTCTCCCACCTTCATGTTCTTCTCCACACCGGACAGTGCGTCTATTATGAGAAAGAAGCACTGGAGCTCGAGCACACTCGATCCAGGAAACCGGTAACGAGGGGAATGGTGTGCTTGGACAAGGTCAGGTTGTTGATCCAGGCGGCAATCCTGCACTTGGACCGTCAACTTACACGCACCTGCTGTACTGTACGTAAACAGAGCCGACTCTTATTCCCATGATCGGACATACTGGCCCAGACGCCAACAACCACTACACCACTCCTTTGGCGGACGGTGGACAAATCATGACAGACCTTTCCTGGAGGAGGAGCTCAAGTGGACAAAGCCATGCCCACGTCGTCTTCGCGGCTGCGTGTAACATGGAGTCGTCCAGGCCATGATTGGGACGACTGACACAGCAGTGGGACACGCTATTCCTCACTGCTTCTTAGTTCCTCGGTCAGAGACGCACTGCATGTTTTGCCGCCGGGCAGACGCGAAGGATCGCGGGCGAGGGTTGAACTCATCCTCTCGATGACTTACATGTCCATCTGACGATGGAGACTTGCGTTCGACTGGTGTATCTTCAACACCCAGAGGACAAATCTCTTGAACTGGACAAATATCTCACCGTTGGTCGTGCCGTCTTGGTGGCTTCTTTCGGTCCCCGCGCTGCAACCCTCGCTGCAACCTGCAAGTTTGCGGCGGCCCAGACCACCGCCACCACCACACCCAGCTCATCGGACAGCGGCCGGCAGGTGCAGGGTGGGAACATCATGTGCTGCCCGATCTTGGGAGAGCGTGGTCCAGTCCTGCATGAGGTCCATGAGATGGGATGAGTTGAGATGGCTTCTGTCTGGACTTTATCCTTGAGCAGAACAGACTGGAGCGTCATCAATGTTCTTCAGTTCAAGAATCGGGATGAAATGGAACCGTCAACGCCGTGCCATCCACCCAAGATCTGAAGATGGAATGGCGGTGGGCATGATGGATGGGAGAAGGGAAGAGCTGCATCTAAGCGCGCTGCTTGCTCGGGCGTGGGGCGCCACGATCGATCCGTCCAATCGCCGGCCTCTCCCCATCCCAGCTTCGGCTCGTTTTGTCGAGGTGGTGAGGGTTGATTGGACCGTTCAGTTAAAGGTTCGCTGTGCCGTGGGTGGTATGCAGATGCCATCTCTGGTCGTCTCCCCTCACCGGTAATAGGAGATGGTGATGAGGACTGGAGGGGTGCTTCTCGTGTGTTTCGAGTTTTGGTGTTTTGGGTTTTGGTGGTCAATCCTGGACAGCAGACACTGGAGTATTTATTTACAGTGACGGGAAGCGTGATAGAGGCGCGATGTTCTCGCTTGCTGTTTTTAGAGCCATTGCTTCATGGCGTCAGCATGTATTGGAACCCGGGGGAAGAGGGGGAAGAGGGGAAGTCATCATGGCCTTGAACACTTCGAGCCTTCGAGCTGGATGGAGTATCGTCTCCCTTTCCAATTGGAAGCCCCAAGACATACATGTAGACTTGCAGAAGAGGATTCCATCCACATCGACAACGACGTCAACAAAAGATTTGAACCCAATCCCGCACTGGTACAGTGAACAGGCCTGGAGACCAGGGGGGAGGGCGCCTAAAACACCCAACCATGAACAGCCTCCCCCGCCTTCCCCAGGCCGTTCCACAATCCCTTCTCTCCCGGCCAGACGGGGGGCCATCAATCACCTCTCCCCCTCGGCCACCCTCTTCTTCCCACTCCCACGCCGGTCCCCCACCACCGGGACTGTACGGCACGCAAGGCTAGGCCGATGGTTGTTGGGACCCAAGAGATTCCTCCTCTTGGCCTAGTTTTCAGTTTTCTTCCCTCGTCCAATTCCAACTCCTCCCCTTCCCCAGAACAAAGAACCAACATACCACCGCCCTCGTCTCAACACCCTCAATGTATAGCAATTGGCCATGGATGTAGTCCTTCTGCATCTCTAGAGGGCAAAGGCTCTCCTCGTCCCCTCGCCCGACCCGGTAGAGGTCAAGAGGGACGGATTGGACTACCGAGGACTTGTCCAGACCAGAAACATCCCGATCCCGTTTGATGCCCCGTTGAAACTCCAAACAATCGGACCACGAGAGAAGGGAAAAGGGCCAAGCATCGTGTTCCTCATCCCGTCAAAACGACCCGCCACCACTTGCTCGGCTCGCGCCCACCATGAAGATAGCATGCCTTCAGTTCGCCCCCCAGGTCGGCGACATTGACAACAACCTCAACCGCGCCGACGCCGTTCTCAGCAGGGCCAACGTTGAGGACCTCTTGGGTTTGGATTTGCTCGTCCTTCCCGAGCTCGCCTTTAGCGGTACATACCCCCCTTTTCCTCCAAACCCAGTCACTAACCCAGCCAGGCTACAATTTCAACTCCCTCCGGTCCATCGCGCCCTTTCTCGAGCCATCCGGCTCCGGCATCAGCTCGCTGTGGGCCCGCACCACGGCCCTCCGCCATGACTGCGTCGTCGTCGTGGGCTACCCGGAAAAGGTCGACGTGACGCCCAAGTGGCCGGCCTCGCCCGAGTACTACAACTCCGCCCTCGTCGTCAACAGCGACGGCGAGACCATTGCCAACTACCGCAAGTCGTTTCTCTACCACACCGACGAGACGTGGGCTCTCGAGGGGCGCGATGGCTTCTTTCACGACGAAATCCCGGGCATCGGGAGCGTATCCATGGGGATATGCATGGATATCAAGTGAGTTACCACCCAGATATGTCCTGATGTTGCTGGCACCGCTGACCGTCAACAGCCCCTATAAATTCGAAGCCCCCTGGGACGACTTTGAGTTCGGGTGGCACGTCGTCGACGCCGCCGCCAATGTCGTCATTTTGACCATGGCCTGGCACACGCACCACGATACGAGCCTCTTCAGCCGGCGGCCACAGGAGCCCGACCTCGAGACCCTCGTGTACTGGGTGCAGCGTCTGGAGCCGCTCCTCTCGGCCAAGAAGGAGGAGGAGGTTATTGTCATATTTTGCAACCGCACCGGCTCCGAGGACGACCTCATGTACGCCGGCACGAGTGCCGTGCTGGGCATCAAGAGGGGCGAGGTGTTTGTCTACGGGCTTCTCGGCCGGGGTGTGAAGGAGCTGCTGGTCGTCGACACCAGCAGGCCCCCGGTGAGCAAGCTGACCTCCACCGCAGAGGTACAGGTCAGCAGTCCACAGTTTGACGACACGACTAGCTACGATTCCATGTATGACCCGATGGAAACACCGGGGATGATGGCCCGACACACGGGGGTGCATGGAGTGGAACGCTTGAGCTCCGTCGACGGGAGTGAGCTCAGCTCGTACTCGACGTCCCCTTCCGTACCATTCTCTCCAATTTCTCCGGGCGGATCACGTCTGTTCTCGCCCACAGAGTCCATCGAGCATAAATGGCCACTATCACCGCACGGCATGGAAGCCGTCCTGGAGGAACCGACATCTCCAGCGCGACTTCAATTTCTCAGGAGACCCTACCCCGCCGAACAACCGTCCATCGACCGCGCCCTCATGGGCAGTCCCGCCCAAGGCCTGTACTCCCCGGGCTCCCCTGATCCGACCAATGGAAGACATCGCGCCCTTCCCAAACTCTCCATCCCGACGACACCGTGGCGATTCCACAGGAAGGGAAGTCCGTTCCAGATGAACCCCGGCGGGCCACAGCCACAGGTCTTGACCGGCAAGGTGGCCATGACACCAATGACGGCCTTTGAGATTGAGAGCGCGTGGGAATCCCCGAAGCTGCCACAACGACAGCCCGTCATGTGGCCGACTGGCCGGAGGCAAAATAACGACGTCGCGCCCAAGCCGCAGGTGCGAGCGAGACGGTACCGCTCGGTATACTCGCCGGAGTCTCCAAAGGCGTTTGTGTATGAGAGAGACGAGGAGAAGGTGCAGAGGACTGTCAAGGGAAAATCAGCTCCAAAACTGGCGAGCGCAGAGGCGAAAAGGCCCGAGAGGAAAGAGGTCGCGAGACCCGAAAAGAAGGAGACGCAAAAGCTGACGATGCAAGGACTGGAGAGATTGAACGAAGAGGAAGAGATGAAGCAGATGGAAGAAGAGCAGGAAATCCCAAAAGAGGAGAACCCGACCCTCAGCGTGGACCTGATCTCCCTTGACGAGGTTGTCGCGACGGTAACCAAAACCAACGACCTCCCCCAAGACCAGACCTCCGCGCGAAACAACGAGCCCAGACTCGACGACCAAGCGAGAGCCGAGAACCTCAACGAGCTCTCCGCCATCCTCGAGTGTCTCCGGATCACCGAACGCCGTCCCGGCTCCGCGTTCGACGAACAACAAGCCCCGGACCCTTCCCAGAGCCCCTGTCCGGACCGCCCCTTCTCCCCCAAATCACGAAACGCCTCGCGCCAGGGAAGCCGCACCCGCCTCGTCCCGATCCAAGTCTCGGAGTCGGTGCTTGCCGACCGAGCCTCCTCCGTCCTCTCCTCGGCTTCCATCCCCATCAGCATCAGCCCAAGCATCTTTGACACCGACGAACCGCAACCCATCGGCGCCGCCATCGACCGCCCAGCAAGCCGCATGGGCTCCATCCCCGGCGGCGGCGGCCGCCGCCGTCGGTCCCTAGACCTCCTCAACTCGGAGCGAAGCAAATCCCTACCAGGCGCCAAGGACGCCCCCCGATCCAAAATCCGCGCCTCCAGCACCGCCGCCCAAGACAGTGGCAGCGGCCGGCGCCCGCGCTCCCTCCTCCGCTTCTCCATCTCTCACCCCCCCGAGCCCGAAACCGAGGATCATCAACCCCCTGAGCCCGAAACCCCCGACACCCGCCGCCCCCGCTCCCAACAACCCCGCGCAGCAGGCACCAACCCCCCCAACCGCGCCGTCAGCCGCGGCCGCCAACCCGGCGGCGCCGCGCGCGGCACCTCGGTCGAGCGCTCCAGCTCCGTCGGCGAGAAGCGCAGCGACGTCTCGCAGCGGCGGCGGCGCAGCAGCCGCCGGATGCCGTCGTACGGCCCGGGCGATGGTCCCGTCATCAGCGCCGAGCAGATGATGAGCGACCCGCGGCACCTGCCGGGCGGGGAGGACGAGATCGTCGCGGTGATTACGCTGCTGCCGCCGCGGGACCCGTCGCGGGTGAGGGTGCCGGGGAAGAGGAATCCGTATGATATTACGCTGCAGCCGTTTGTGGGGGTGCAGGGGGGGTTGAGGAGGGCTGTGGCGGTTGCGGGGGGGGAGGGGGCGGCGGGGACGTTTGGGAGTGGTGGTGGGCCGGGGACGCCGGCGGGGGGAGGGGGCGGGATGACGCCCGGGGTGGTGGAGACGGCGGATTGTGTGGTGGGGACGCCGAGTTGTAGGGAGGTGATGGCGGCGGAGATGATGGGGTTTGCCCGGGTGAGGGTGGGGACGGAGGGGGAGGTGGGGGTTGGGTCAAAGTTGGGGGGCGATGCTACGACGGAGCGGTTGATTGATTACTGATTTGATGGATGGGTGGATGATTTGACCTTTGGGAAGGATATGGTCTATTTGTTCTGCATACATTACTACTACACTGTACCCTCTCTCGCAAGAGAGAGAAGAAGGATGGGCGAGACGCCCTACATGGCATATCTGGAGGCTTTTGATGGGTGTCTATCTGCCTGGCATCTACGGAGTATTACGAAATTGACAGGCTGGGCTGGGCTGGGTTGGATATCAGGACCTGGGGTAGCGTCGGAAATGGGAACTTGAAGGGAACAGAAAAGGGCGGAGTCAGGCAGAGCAGTTGGATAGTACCTACCTAATGAGATATTTGGCTGGGAAGAAGCAGAAGAGAGAAAATGCCCCTGAATCATACCAGCGAGTGAGGTTGATGGACATCATTTGCGGCACAGTAGCAGCGCCAGAGTAGAGAATGTGATTTCCGAACCTACCTACCTAATGAGATATTTGGCTGGGATGAAGCAGAAGAGAGAAAATACCCCTGGCTCATATCAGCGAGTGAGGCTGATGAATGTTATTTGCGGCATAGTAGCAGCGCCAGAGTAGAGAATGTGATTTCCGAGGACAGATACTGATTCTTCGGAGTGTAGTTCGTGATGGCTTCATTTTTTAGGGCGAAAGCCACGGAAACTGCAAGTTCACATTCGAGGGAGGAAATCACGGACCTCCACCCCTCATCGACACAGCGGCTGGCGAATCTCTGCATGTTGACCACTTGGTGATGGCTTTCCACACCAAGGGGCTTGGCCAGCCATGACAATCTAGAAAATCCCGTGGTTGACGCTGAATCTCCACCGCCCACCGACACAACATCGGCTCTGCACGGGACATCTTGGTGATGGCTTCGTCACCGGGGTCGATACCATGTGCGTGTTTCTCCTGAGGATCCCGAGTGGGATCCTGCCCGTGCGTTGTTGCCGCTGGAAGAATATTGACCGCCTCGTGACTCGTCAGTACACCGCCCAACTCTCTGCATGTTGTCGTCTGGTGATGGCTTCACCCTCAGGGAAGTAATATCCCCTGACGATGCCAGATCCACGGAGTCCACCGCTGCCGCTGAATCTCCACCGCCAACTACCACAGCGTCTAGATAAATACCCCTCGGCACAGCACGTACTCGCATGGACGCAGGGAAGAGGCTAGACCGCCATCACCACCACCATCACCGGTGATCTCCGGATGGCGACGACGATGATGAGTTCCCACGTCAATAACAACAATAACAACAGCGGCAGCGGCAGCAGCAGCAGCAGGATCCAGGAGTCCGGTCACTGGTGCGGGCGCGTGGCGAAGCAATCAAGCGAACCGGCAACCGGCAGGAGAGAAAAGGGGGAAAGCAATCCTCCGCCGTGATGTGACCCGAGGAGCTGGTGCCGCCGAGCCTAGGTACGGATACAGCAGGTGTTGGCGCCCGCCGTCTCCGTCTCGTCTGGGTGAGAAGGAAGAAGAGGGAATAGCCGTGGAAGAGCTGTTGGTGTGTCTCTGGGGGCCTGATCTTCTCAATCCGACGACCTCGTCGTCTTGGCAGATTGGGACTTTGCACCACCCATGCCAACTCGCCATGTACCGCGCAATGGCCACCTTCCTTGCCCAGGGCCACCTGCCACCAGCTGTTAGTAGCTGCCAGGCTATTCCAGTCCCTACAAGCAAATAATAAATCGATACATCAATTACAATAGGTATAGTTACTACGGCTACGAGTTTTGGAAGACTTTGGCTGAGTAGTTAGGTGTAGAATATTGTATGTAGTTTTAGTAGTATAGTAGGTAGTATAGTGGGTAACCCTTCTACGAGGCCCTGTGTTGGCTGCTTAGATTGTAATCCGGCGGTTAATCGGCCAGCGAGTAATCTGACGGAAAACCCTCCTTAACCCCCTGTTTGTGGCCCGAGCACCAGATTCAACGGCGAGGTACATTGCAAAAATGAAAACTTGGCGAGTGTTGGCGAGTGTGGTGCGTGCACGCGAATGTAGTGCCCCCCGTGTGCCCCCAAATGTGTCTTGGGGGTCAGGGAGGTACTTCGGCGACCCAAAGAGGTAAGCCAATCTGCCAAGAATTGGGCTTCAGGGGGGTCGTCGGATTGAGAAGATCACGGCCTGGGGGGGAGGGAAAACGTGCTTGTGGGTTGCCCTCAGCGCGGCCAATGGATGGGGCCGCTTAGCCGGCCTCGCGATGCAAGGTGGTGGTTAAGGTTTGGCCTTGCCGCCCGCCCAGAGGGCCTGCATCCATCTGAGGGTTGTTGAGGGTGGTGTGAGCGCTACACAGTACGGGAGGGGGATGGGGATGGTTTGAGTTGGGTTTTGGTTTGGTGATGGAACAGGACCCAAAGGGTTGTTGAGGGCTCGGGGGGAGGGAAGGGGAAGGGACTCGTTCCCTTCCCGAGTCCTTCGCCATTGTGCAAATCATGGTTTTCGTTGCATCGGATACCAACCTCGTCTTGTTATCGTCGAGTCCTTTGCCATCATGAGTGATTTGCATGGCTGACGGTGCAACCGCCGACGAGTCCCAACTGTGTGTGTTGAGGGGGCGAGGGCAAACAAGCCTTTTGCCCCCCCTCTGAACTGCCGCCACTAGGAATCCTTCACCCCGGCATCTCGGGACGGGCAGCAGATGGACGGGCCGAGAGGGGGAGAGGCTTGCCGTTCTGCCCACCACCTCCACCACCTGGTTCAGGAGGGCTGCGAACAGACGCTGAGGACTGTGGTTGGGCCGTCGGCCGTCCATGGATGCAGAGATTGCCTCTTGGGTCAGCAACCGTGGTCGTCACATCATCCTTTGAGACTGTTTTTTTCTGTTCGGTGGTTTTCTCTCGGCTGGAAAGTGCATGAATGAACATGGCGGTGATGAGTGGTGGTGATGGTGATGGGAGGGGATGGTTGGGGGCCGACGCCGACGCATGACGAGCAGAGCTGCGAGCAGAGCACAAGTCCAGTGGGTCATGGGAAGGGCAAGCGCCCAATCAATGGCGGAAGATGCCGGTGGGCCTGGGAGTGATCGTGCAGGGGCCCTTGCAGCGATACGGCAGCGCCCGGCTGTGAGTGGCCAATGCTCGAGAGCACCCGCATGAGGCTAGCGATCTTCTTCTCTCTCTCCCCAGCCGTCAACGAGTGGCTGACCACCATCGACTGTGATGATGGTGTGAAATGTGAAATGGATCAATCACCACATGCACCGAGTGCGCCATCATGCTCGCCATGTCCTCGACCACGGCCACCACGCCTTCGTGGCTGCTTTGGCCCCCAATCGCGTCGCCGCCCACCACACCTCCCTTTGCCGGGGCTGGACCCCCCGACCGCCCCCCCCCGGACCTCCTGGCCACTGGCAAGGCCGTGATGGACCTGATGATTCTGTTCTGCAGAGGACACCGTCGGCCATGCCATACTGGAACTTGCCGGCGCGGGGGCCAAGGCAGAGTGGCAGCCCCGTCACGGTGCCCATGTGTGTGAACTGTGAAGGCCAGCCTTCAGCTTCTGCTTCTGCTACTGCTGCTGCTGCTTCTGCCATCACCCCCTCCTGTCACTATCACATCCCCGGACAACTGAAAATCCGCGCGAACCCCAACGTCGACAGTTTCCAAAGTGTGCGCGCTTATTCCTCCTTCCCAACAACCTAACCCATCTGCCGACTGCAGTGTGCACAACAACAACACCAACAGACCCGACGGATATATATCAACAGTCTTGGCCCCCCCTTCTCTTCTTCCCAGGTCCACCCACCATCGACGGAGCATCCACCACCCTTCACGATCCGGCATCACGGAGATCTGGTTATGTCGTCCCAACGGTCCTCGCGGCGATAAGGGTCTCGGAGCTCCACCACTGGGCAGCACCCCCGATCGCCAGAGTCAACAACAACTTTGTCTTCAGAAACCTGCCGGTCAGGTCGCCCGTGTCGAGAGTCGAGTAAAGAGTTTGGAGTTTTGGAGCTGGATTTGGGTTTGGACAAGGACGGTATCACAGAAACAGCCAAGATGCGGAACCTCCTCCCACGACTGGCCACCGCCATGGCGGCCGTGGCTCCAGTCGCCGTCGCGTTGATGGTCGCACCCGGATCGCCATGTTCCACCCCCTGCGGCAACACGCTGTCATCCACAAGTCCCGACGAGCTGGTCTGCACCGAGGGAGGCTACACAGGAACCTCGGCGGGCCTCGTCTTTCAGAACTGCATCACCTGCGAGACCTCGAGCACCTACGCGTCGGGAGACCTCACCGACGTCCAGTATCTGCTCTGTAAGTCCCCGTCCCCCCTCAACACCACCACCCCCCATCCCTAACCCATCCCCAGACAACATCCGCTTCAACGTCGGGTACTGCATGTGGGGCAAGCCCCTCGGCAACACCAAAATCACCGACAACCCCTGCCTCACCAGCACCGCCTGCCTCCCCCTCCGAGACGCCGTCGAGCACGCCAACTACTCCTCCAGCGCCAGCCCCTACGGCTACTGCACCGACTGGCACTCCCCGCGCGTCTCGGCCTGCACGTCATGCCTCACCAGCCTCGACAACGGCTTCTACCTCGCCAACTACATCACCATGCTCGACGCCGGCTGCCAGCAGCAACCCGCCAACGGCTCGACCATCTCCATCGCCGGCTCCCCCTTCGCCCACCGCCCGGTCAACATCACCGACCCCCTCCTCACCCTCGCCTCCATCCCCCTCCCGGACTACGGGCCCGTCTCCCTCGGCGCCCGCGTCGGCATCGCCTTCGGCGGCCTCGCCCTCCTCCTCGCCCTCGTCGGCTTCTGCATCGTCCTCAACGGCAAGCGCCGCCGCCGCGCCTTCCTGCGCACCCTCGAGCGCGCCCGCTCCCACGCCGCCGCCGCCGGCGGCGGCGGCGTCTGGCCGCCGCACCTCGACCCCCGCGGCGACATGCTCGAGACCCCGGCCAGCCAGAAGCCGCTGACCGGCGGGTGGAACACGGAGAGTCCCGTCTCGGCCGTGACCGAGAGCCCGGTGTCGGCCGCGGCGCCGCGGTATTTCAGCCCGTACAGCTCGCTGTACAACAGCCCGGTGAGCGGGAACCCGAGCTCGGCGCAGCACGTCAACTGGCCGGCGCTGGTGCCGCAGGGGCACGCGTCGTCGTCGCCGCCGCCGCCGCCGTTCTCGCAGTGGCCGAGCCCCGGGCAGGAGAAGATGATGGTGCAGCAGCAGAGGCAGAATGAGATTGCGATTGGGTTGGCGCTGGGGGGGGATCAGGCGAGTTTGAGGTCCAAGGGGTCGTCGAGTGGGAGTATGAATAATAATCCGTATACGAATGGGAGCTTTGTGTTTCCGCCGCCGCCGCCGGGGCCGCCGCCGGGGGGGATGAGGTCGGGGTCGGCGGGGGGGAAGGGGAAGGGGATGGATGAGGGGTATGAGATGGAGAGTCCGTATAGTGGGGGGAGGGATGGTGGCGGGGGGTATAAGATGCCGGTGGAGCCGGATGCGCCGGTGTTGCATCATCCTGGGTATGGGAGGCAGTATTTGAGGACGGGGAGGTAGGGGCGGCTGTGCCGGTGATGGGGTTTATTGTGGTGCGCTTATAGGTTTTTAATACTTTTTTCTTTCTTTCTTGGGAGGGTATACCCGGGGTCAAGGGGGATAAGAGGGGGGTTCGATCTACTGCTAGGTAGACGACCGGTTCTCATGATGATGGTCGATGATGGGGAGTTGGGCGGCATGTACAGCATCTGCGTTGCCAGTTCAGTCCTTCTGTCGTTGGCAAGGGGTCAAGGTATGGATGGCCATGGTGGTCTGGTGGTTGAAGGGGATGTGGTGTTCAACTCGCCGACCAGGTAGCAATGGAACATCATGCAAGCCCACTCGCCTTTGTTTGTTGAAGTGAGTGTTGATCCCTGATAACTTGTTCCGATTGTGTCTTGAGAACTTTCAGTTTGGTCTGATGTGAAGATGGAACTGAACCATGCAAACTGACAGATCACAAGTTGCTCTTTGCTGTTTTTTGCCGGGGGTTTGGTGGGGTTCAACACTTGTCAAATAATAGCGTCGACATTGCCCTCGACCAAACAAGGCACCAAAAACTTTATTTTGGAAATGATACCGAAAAATGCATCGTGTCGTCGGGAAGATGTTGAATGTTCCTGAAATGTCCACTCAGTGTGGTTGTGGGTGGGCCACCGCGCGGGCCGTGACGGCGGCTTCACGTGACGGGAGCCCCCCGAAGCAGACTAGCGCTGTATCCCAAAGATTTTCCCCACCTTTCCAGCCTGCCAGTGAAAAAAAAATTGGAAGCTCTCTCGAACCAGAGCTCGGCGAAAACTACACCTATCCGCCAGAACCAACGCGATCTCGACCGCGTCCCCCCGAGTTCCGACATCTCCCTCCCGGCAGCAGTCTTTTTGCTCGAGCCGGAATATCAGTCAATTGCGGAATATACCTCGACCGCATTTTTGCCTGGACGCGACACCATATACCAAACCTAAAATGGCCGTCGACAAGATGGACATCGTCGAGACCGACGAGCACTCGATCAAGCCCGTGCCGGAAAAGGCCACCGCCGCCCCCGACACCAGCGACTGGCCCCTCCTCCTCAAGAACTACAGCGAGCTTGCGATCCGCACCAGCCACTTCACCCCCATCCCCCATGGCTCCGCGCCCTACAAGCGCGACATCAAGTCGTACGTGTCGAGCGGCGTCATCAACCTGGTATGTCTCCAAGGAGGGCAGAGGGCCAATTCGCGCGGGAAGGATGCGCCGGACAGCTGGGAAAAGGGACAATGCTGACATGGCCAACAGGACAAACCCTCGAACCCCTCGTCGCACGAGGTCGTCGCGTGGCTCAAGAGAATGCTTCGGTGGGTACAGCTGCTGCGGTGATGATGCTGGACTGCCATGCTGACGGATTCTGTAGTGTTGAGAAGACTGGCCACTCTGGTACTCTCGATCCCAAAGTCACTGGCTGCCTGAGTAGGTCCATCTTTCCCCGCTCGCCCTTCATAGCTAACAAACGCCGCCAGTCGTCTGCATTGACCGCGCCACCAGGCTCGTCAAGTCCCAGCAGGGTGCCGGCAAGGAGTACGTCTGCGTCATCCGTCTCCACGACAAGGTTGAGGGCGGCGAGGCTGCCTTTGCCCAGGCCCTCGAGAAGCTCACGGGCGCCCTCTTCCAACGCCCTCCCCTCATTTCCGCCGTCAAGCGCCAGCTCCGTGTCCGATCCATTTACCAGAGCCGCCTGATCGAGTTCGACAACGACCGCCACCTCGGCGTCTTCTGGG
The DNA here is from genome assembly GCA_030685255.1 of Podospora conica. Lineage (NCBI taxonomy): Eukaryota > Fungi > Ascomycota > Sordariomycetes > Sordariales > Podosporaceae > Podospora > Podospora conica. The sequence goes on along the minus strand of MU839428.1, from coordinate 108,558 downwards.
TCTCGTGCGAGGCCGGTACCTACATCCGAACCCTCTGCGTCCACTTGGGGCTTCTCCTCGGCGTTGGCGCGCACATGCAGGAGCTGCGCCGTGTGCGCAGTGGTGCCATGGGCGAGAATGACGGCAAGATGGTCACGCTCCACGACGTCCTCGACGCCCAGTGGCAGTACGACAACGGCGGTGACGAGACGGCCCTCCGCCGCGTCATCCAGCCCCTCGAGACTCTTTTGACGACGCACAAGCGCATTGTCGTCAAGGACTCGGCTGTCAATGCCGTCTGCTACGGTGCCAAGCTCATGATTCCCGGTCTCTTGCGGTTCCAGAAGGACATTGTGGCCCACGAGGAGGTTGTTCTCATCACCACCAAGGGTGAGGCCATTGCTCTTGCTATTGCGCAGATGAGCCACGTTGAGTATGTACCCTCCCCCTCTCTTCTCTGTGCTTGACTAACAGCCCCAGGATGGCAACATGCGACCACGGTGTCGTGGCCAAGGTCAAGCGGTGCATCATGGAGCGCGACCTGTACCCCCGCCGCTGGGGCTTGGGCCCCGTCGCCGCGGAGAAGAAGAAGCTCAAGACGGACGGCAAGCTCGACAAGTTTGGCCGCCCCAACGAGGCCACGCCCTCGACGTGGACGCAAAAGTACACGGACCTCAACCCCGCGCCGGCGGAGGAGGGCGAGAAGCCCGCCGAGACGGCGGCGGCGGCGACGCCCAAGAAGGTCGAGGAGAAGGCCGAGCCAGCGTCGGTCAAGGCGGACAAGGAGGACAAGAAGCGCAAGTCCAAGCACGAGGGCGAGACGGCCGAGGAGAAGGCCGAGCGCAAGCGCGCCAAGAAGGAGAAGAAGGAAAAGAGAAAGTCACAGTCGGGCGGCAAGGACGACGACAGCGACTAGCTGTTGTCTGTGTCGGGGGGGTGAATGTGGCTCTTTTTTCTTTTTCTGTGGCGTTCTTGAATGTGTCTGCATTGTCAAAAGTGGGACTGGGTTTGGCGTTTAGGTTGCTAGCTATCAGGACATGTCCGTATAAAGTAGTGCTTGAGGAATCAACTTGGCTGAGCTATGCTGTCTTGTGAGGTGACGGTGTTAACTCTTGGGGGTTTTGGTGGTGAAAGGGTCGGGAAGTTGGGGGGGCGGAGGGAACACCCAGGGCCTTGACCGTTGCTTTGTGGTAACTGGTGGGCAGTCGACTGCTGTTGATGAAGAGGGTGGGGTTCTACCTCCTTGGTCTCGTGGATCTAATGTCCTTGTTTACTTTGGTCTCTTCGTTGCCTTGTCACCGACCCTATGTCGGGTTCCATGTCGTCATGCCTTGACCCAGGGCAACGGGTATGGCTTCAGAGTTTGTGGCCACGTTGGACTCTGCATCACAGATGCATGTCATTTCTTGATCCTTTGAACAGCGTGTTGCTCCTTTCCTTTCTTTCCTTCGCCATCTCGTCAAGGACGAGACATGGTTGTCGCCCCGGAGATGGAATCTCACTTCACCTCTGCCCGAAACTAACTCACATCACCCTCTCCACTTCCCACCACCTACCTCGGGGTTTGTTTACTTGGGGGCGGGGGGAAAGTGGGGTGTGTTGGGGGTAATGGATGGTGTGTTGACTACCAGGTGCGGATATCGAGTAGGTATATATGGTATATGTCTGCATCTGTGGATGGTGTATGGACAGCATAATATGAAAGCATCAAGTTACAGGAGAGTTCATCACAACCGGGATAGGGGCAGGCTGTGACACTGTTTGTAAAGTCAACAGTCATGACCAGGTTCGATCTTGACAATGGAAACTTTTCACCATGACTGCCATGGGCATGAGAGTATCAATCACTTAGTCTCCCTTTGGAGGTTTGTTGCACCACCCCCCTTGTCCCCCTTTCCGAGTATTTACTTCCACAGCACACCCTTTTCGGAGCAGCACACAAACACCAACAGCCCAACAACCACAACAACCCACCAGGCCACGACCAGGCCAGTCTCCCCGGCCGGATCTCCCAAGCTGAATGAATGACCGACTGACAGCCATCGGCGACCCCTTTTCGGCCACCAGGCCATGCAGGTCAGGCCAGGCCGGCCGGTCGGTCGTCAATATTATATTGCCCGCTGGGCCTGGGCCTGGCCGCATAAAAACGGCCGACGACCGGCGGCCAACTACGCGCCTGAGACCTAGTCGGTCGGCTACGTTCAGGAGGGCCCGCCGCCGCCGCTGACATACATGGGATGAGTGTGCAAGTGGTTTACGGTTGGATGTATTATTGAATTGTACTTGTGTGCAACTTGGGGGGTGGGTGATATTTTGGGTTCCCTACCTGTGATACCGTCTGGGTTTGGATATCGAGATGCCCGGTTTGGGGATGGTGATGGTTTCTGGTAAACCTCTTCTAGGTAGTCATGCTTGGCGATATTTTGGGTTCCCTACCTGGAGAAGGGGATCTATATCCTGGGTTTGGTATGTCTGGATTTGGATGTCGAGATGACCGGTTTGGGGTGGGACGACGTCTTTTTCCGGGTCGAGGGGGGGCCAACCGGGGGAATGGATGGAAACCGGAAGAGGAGAAAGGGAGAGTAGAACCGGTGTTGCACAGGGAGGATTGTGCCTTATCTGGAGGGGAGGTTTAGTAGATATTGAGGTGCAGTGGGAGGTGTGTTCTGGAAGTGTTAAATATAGGCGGCGATGGTTGAGATGACGGAGTGTGTTCCGGACGACCTGAGAGTGAGTGGGTGTTCCCGGTTGAAGTCGTTGGCGAGCTGGGTGTCGTCATTCGGGTGTGCGTTTCGGCAGGGCGCGATCTACCCATGGGGAGGCAGCGGGGAGGTGAGATTGGGGGCTGTCGATGGTGAGATGCACGAGGGTGGAAGGGTGAGATGTTGGTGATGGGGGTTGTTTTGGTGAGATTCTCAAGTTGGTCTCTTTTACCCAGCAATGATTCCAGCATAGATCGGTGCTTCGATTTCGACCAAATGGATCTGGTGCCCGCGATGATCAAGAACTGTCGTGGTGTTGACGCCTGCAACCAGTCCTCGGCAGGATAAGATGGAGCCCGACCAATGAAATGGCTCGCGCATCCTTCGAGTTTGCGCGGGATGCGAATTCTCATTGGCCCGCCCCCCAGGCCTCGAAGCGCCCGGCCACTCTCCAACCCCGCACCAATGGTGGTTCTCTTCCTCCCTCCCTCCCCCCAACTCCCACCAACCGCCAACCCCCCTCTGCTCGACAATCAAGCGACACGCTGCGACCAGCCGTGGTCCCAGGTCTTGTCTTCCACACTGCTGGAACCGAGGGTTCTGCTTGGCCCGTTGAGCACTCCGTATTGAGGGCTGACTGTCTTGGAGGAGGAGGAGATGGAGGTGGTCAGCATCCGGAGTCCGGAGTCGGGAGTCAGCACAGCATCCCCATCACTCTTCGATGACTTGCTTCTGCTGGTCTCTGCTGGTCACTGTGATGACGGGCAGGAATTCTTGGTGCAAGGTGCTGAGCACTTGAAAGAGCAGAGCCAAGCACGACTCGCATTTCTCTCAGCAAAGCTGGACGCGAACTCGAGGCGAGGTGACCTCGGGGGTGGAGGCCGAGCGACGGTCGGCAGATGGACCGCCCGCGGCACAGCATGGTCGCCTTGATGATTGGCGCCGGGGGGCAAGCGGGAGAGCGGCGAGCGGCGAGGGGGCACCGGTGGGTGCAGTCCCGTCACACCCCCCTCCCCCTCCACCAGCGCCCAACCACCGCCTCCCACTGGTCCTGCTGCTTGGACCCCCTGGCCATCACATCTGTCCACCAGCCCTCCCGCCGCGCCCGCATCGATACCTCCCACCTGGAGGGGGGCAAGGGGGGGTCCCGACTCCCCATGGATCGTGGGCGGCACGAGATTGAGATTGCTTCCTCCTTCATCGCCAACTTGCCATGCCAGTATTTGATGTACAAACCATCTACTCTCCAACTCCAACTCTGCTCCGACTCTCGACTCTTGCTCCGCCTTCTCTTCTTCGCCCCCTCGCCTTTCTTTCTTCCGCTCCGCTGGTAGGACGACCTGGATCCGGGACATGTACCACGCTCGTTGTGCCACCCCGACGGCAGCTGCATCGACAACCCCCCCGAGTTCCCCTCTTTGACCGACCCGGTGTCGCCGACCTACTTCTTTAATCGACCGGCCCATTGAACCTCCTCCCAGGCTGCGCCGGACCCTTTCCTCTCTCACACAACACACCATGGCCCCTCCAAGGATACCGCTGCTGTTCGCCGCCCTCCTCCTGATATCACGCACCGCCTCGGCCTTGCAAGTCACGCCCAACTCGCCCTGCGCCGCCGTCTGCCAAGACCAGTCCCAGTTCGATGTCTCGGCCCCAAAGTCCTCCAACACCAAAAACTCGGACATCAATTGCAAGGATGTCTATCACAACGGGCCGGCCGAGAGCAAGTGGAAGACATGTATGACGTGCTTGCAGACCAGCACCTTTTCTCAGGGCAGCGAGAACGACATGATGTGGTTCATGTGTAAGCTGGAACCATTGGAATTGGGAGTCCCCTTCTCGGTGAGCTGACAGAAGGATAGACAACTTGCGATATAGTCTGGCCTACTGCGTGTTTGCCTACCCCAACGCCACGGAAGCCGGGTCAACGCCCTGCAGCACCATAATGGCTTGCGGGCCCCTGAAGGACGCCTTCACCCATGGCATCACAGACCAAAAGGACATGACCACCTTTTCCTACTGCGCGGTGCCCGGTGCCATGGACGCACCTCACTACGACCGATGCGTGTCCTGCGTGGGAGCCGAGGGGAAAACAGAGATTCTCGCCAACTGTAAGTGCCCAAGATGGGGTATATGAATCCATACTGACACCAAGTCAGCTGTCATCGCCCTCGAAGCCGGCTGCTTGCAACAACCTGCCATTGGTGGCATTCTCGGCCTCAACGACTCCATCTTTGCCCCGACGACAATCAAGATCGTCGATCCGCTCACCCTCGTCAAGGATTCCGAGGACAAGGGGCTGCCCGGCGGCACCATCGCCGGAATCGTCGGCGGCGCCCTGGCCGTTCTCGTCATCGTATCCGCCATCAGCTTCGTCTGCTACCGAAAGCGCAAGAACCGCCGCGCCCGCGCCGACTTCGAGGCCGGCCGCAACAGCCGGTTCCGCCACCGCCACCAGTCGTCCATGTCCTTCCAGTGCCAGACCCACGCCATGTCCCCGCGGTTCTGGCCCGGCGGCGACGAGGCAGCCACACCGGTCAACGACAAGACCGACACCATGCCGCAGCAGCCCGGCGACGCCGGCCGCCGCTCCTCCCTCTGGAAGCCGCACAACTCCATGTCGTCGTTTGAGAACACGCTCGACACGCGCAGCGAAAAGACGTGGACCAACTCCCCGTACCAGGAGGACCTCATGGAGTCGTCCGACTCCATCTCGCAGCAAAAACAGCAGCACAAGAAGACGGCCCTCGCCACCTCCACCCCCCTCCACCACATCACCACCAGCATCCCCTCGATGCCGCGAAACGCCCACATGTCCCCCAACGCCTACCACAGCCCCGCCGACATCCGCACCCCCATGTCGGCCGAGTCCACCCGCAGCACATCGGCCCTGCTCCCGGGCATCAAGCCCTACGTCCCCGCCGACCACGGCGTGCACTTTACCCACCAAGCCCCCACGCCGCCGGTCCCGGGGCTCAGCGCGTTTAGCAGTCCCGCGTCGGCAAGCCCGCTGCTCAAGAGCTACGGGTGGCCGGACCAGCGCCAACAACAACAACAACAACAACAGGCTGCGGCGGCGCGGAGCCGGCTGAGCACCGCGACGACGGGTACTGGGGCTGGGATTGGACTGGCCATTTCCTCGGTCCCGCCACCGGTTCCGCCACCGGCGGTGCCGTGGATCAACGCGCCGGGGAAGAAAATGCAAAAAAAGAATGGAACTGCCGGGCCCGGGACGCCGGTGGAATCGTGGGAGGTCAAGACGAGCTTTGACTTGCCGCCGCCGCCAAAGAGGTGATGAGTGTATACCCTTGGCGTCTCTGTATTTACCACCCCAAACGCAAGCTTGGGTATCTTTGTTTTATAGCGCGCGATGTCTTGTTATAATAGGCGGATGGGAGGATGGGGGTTTGGCTTATACTACCTACGGGAGGGAGCGAGCGGGCGTTAAGGCGGCTTTGGTCTTGTTTCTGAGCGAGCGAGTGATGGGAGAGAGAGGTTCCCCGTACGCGGGTAGAGATATATGCGTGGAAGCATGCGCGGTGGATGAAGAGGAAGAAGGAGTTGAAGTGTAATTGAGATGAACGATGTCATGCACATATACATGCGACGATAATGGCTCTTGTGAAAATGTGCCGTTACTGCCTGTGGTTGAGGAATGGGCGCTATCGAGGCTCAAATACAGTGGCACGCCCCGTACCGTGCAGGGGTCCAAGCTTGGAGGGTCTCCACCCACGGGCTTCTCACTCACCCCTGTCCCATTTTTCTCGACACCCTCACTTTCAACAACACCACGTTCTCCAGAACACATATATTTCCACCAGATTTCTCTGTTTCACAACTTCCAGGAATGCCAAACTCTTCCTGACATTGACCAATCGAACTGGGACGCCAAGCCCCAGACACCTTAAACCGCTTCTCAACACCACGACCGAGCTCTCGTGTCGACGACACCGAGCTCCGGTTTCACCAATGCTCCCCTTTCGCCTTGCTCAGTCCCTCGCCAGACGGCCCCTCTTACGCCCTAGCCAGCTATGCATAGGGAAAACCCTCAAGGCTAGGAAATCAATCTGGGCGCTTGACAAACCCGATCCCCGGCATGACGCCCGGCGTGTCCCGGCCGAAGCCCCGGCTCCAGACCAAACACCTACCAGCCAGAGTCCCCCAGAACCTACCCCAACACCCCCGGAAGCTACCAAACCGTCCACCGGGAACCCCGACCTCTCCGTCCCGCCCCGCCAGACCTTGTCCGAGATTCTCGAGACATACGCCCACAACGAGACATACGCCCACAACGAGACATACACCCACAACGAGACATACACCCACAACGAGACATCCACCATCTACCAGCCGCGCGAGAACGAGATTCGGGAAAAGTACTCGGTCGCCTCGCTGTACGGGATCCGCCGCTCCCGCGCCCCCACGGCGCCGCTCCGCATCCTGTTCTGCGGCTCGGACCACTTCAGCGGCGAGTCGCTCAAGGCGCTGTACGCCGAGCACGTGCGCGACCCGGAGCTGATCCGGTCCATCGACGTGGTCGTCCGGCCCGCGAAGCCCGTGGGGCGGGGGCTCAAGGAGATGAGGGAGGGTATGATGTCCCCTGCCACCCCCCCCCCCCACCCCCCCGGTACCCAGCTAACCCCGTCCCAGTCCCCCTCAAAAAGATCGCCGAGACCCTCGGCCTCCCCATCCACGAGCTTGACACCTTCACCGGGTGGGACGTAAGCCCCCCCCCCCCCCCCTATCCCCATCCACCCAACTAACCCCCCTTTCCCATCCAGCTCCCCCGCTACCCCCCCACCCCCCTCCGCTCCCCCACCTTCCCCCCCTCCACCGGCAAAATCAACCTCATCATCGCCGTCTCCTTCGGCCTCTTCGTCCCCCCCCGCCTCCTCCACCTCACCCCCCACCCCGGCCTCAACCTGCACCCCTCCCTCCTCCCGGACCTCCCCGGCCCCGCCCCGCTCCACCACGCCCTCCTCCGCGCCCCGACCCGCCCCCTCACCGGCGTCACCCTCCAGACCCTCTCCCCGCTCAAGTACGACGCCGGCCACATCCTGGCCCAGACCCAACCGCCCGGGATCCGCATCCCGCCATCCGCCACCGTCCCGCAGCTCGCCGCCGCCCTGGCCGAAGAGGGCGCGCAGATGCTAATTGCTGGCCTGCGGCACGGGGTGCACGTCCCGCCGCACGAGCGGGTGGCGCCGTGGGCGGAGCCGCCCGCCCCGATCGTGGCGGCGACCAAGGTGACGCCGGCGGACCGCGAGGCAAGGTGGAGCCGGATGGCGCCGAGCGAGCTGAAGCGGCGGGCGCGGGTGCTGGGGGGGTTGTGGAGCTTGGTGGTGGCGCGGCGGCGGCGGCGGGGGAAGGGGGGGGTGGTGAGGGTGGGGATGGCGGGGGTGGATGTGGCGAGGGATGTGGCGGCGGCGGACGACGAGGCGGGGTGGAGGGCCGTGGTGGTGGTGGAGACGGATGGGGGGGAGGCGACGAGGGTGCTGTGGCGGGATGTGGACCACCACCCGGCGGGGGCGGGGGAGGGGGAGGGGGCGGTGCTGATGAGGGCCGAGGGGGGGAGGTGGGGGGGCGCGGCGCTGGTGGTGGAGTGGTTGACGGTGGAGGGGGAGGGGAGGAAGCCGGCGGGGAGGGTGTTGAGGAGGTTTGAGGATGTGGTGGGGGAGAAGTAGGGCTGTATGTATATATCATGGGAGAGTGTAGGATATGTGTGGTAGCCCCCCCGAGGTCCAACGTAAGGTGCAAAAGAACCACAGGATCATCACGTATTCACCTCACCCGGGCACCAAACCAACAAAAGCATCACGCCACACCAGTCTATTCACCCCCTCCCCTACCCCCTCCCCTTCCCCTTCGGCGGCACCGCCTCCCTCCTCCTCTCCCAAATCTGCAAATACGTCTCCCCGAGATACAACAGCTCCGCCCGAATCTTATCCACAAACAAATCCTGCGCCACCACCCACTCCTCCGTCGCCTTATCCCTCAACTGCACCTTCCACGTCTTCCTCTCCTCCCCGCTCCCATCCGCCACGTCGTCGCGCGCCCGCACCGCCTCGTGCACCACGTTGGCCACGAGGTCATACCAAATCGGCTCCCCCCCGGCGTGCGCCGGGTCGGGCTCGACGTACGGCGCCACGTCGAGCCCGCCGCGCGCGTCAAACGTGACGATGGTCGGGTTCCGCTCCGACACGAACTTGTTGCTGCTGAAGCGCTTGACGTGCAAGACCAGGAACGGCGGCAGGGGGTGCACGAGGCGGTGGCGGCGGCGCTGGGCGTTGAGCTCCTGCGCCGCGCGCCCGTTGTACTTGGCCAGGAGGGTGGTGAGGGGGACTTGGGGGATGATGTTGCGCTCGTGCTCGTCTTGGAAGAGCGGGGCCGGGGGGAGGTCGAGGGTGAGGAGGAGGAAGCGGGCGAGGGAGGAGGAGACGGTGGCGGAGGGTTCGAAGCGCAGGCGGTCGCCGGAGGGGGTGGTCGAGGTGGTGATGGCTTGGGTTTCGAGGCGGAGTTTTCCTTGGAAGACGCGCTGGATCATCGAGGAGCCGGGTTTGGTGCGGGTGCCGCCGAGGCCGAGGTGTAGGTGGTTGAGGTACCAGGAGAGGAAGTCGACGGGGTCGGATTGGGTGGTGAGGGTGAAGCGCTTGTTGGAGAGGAGGGCGATTTCCTGGAGGAGCTCGTGCGGGGAGACGTGGGACTTGAAGGCGCGCGGGTTCCAGATCTTGCGGAAGAGGATCGAGGTGCGCTTGACGAGCTCGGGGGCGGAGGAGAAGTCCTCGAGGAGGAAGAAGTTGCGGAGGGGGGCGACGTGGGATAGGGCTTGGACGATGACGTTGAGGTAGTCGTTCTCCTTGATGTTGTTCATCCCAACAAAACCCGGCGTGTACTCCTTGCCGGCGAGGGTCCACGAGGTGCGCGGGCGGCGGTCCAGGTCCATGACCTCGGGGCGCGTGTAGCGCGGGTCCGACACGTACTTGATGTCGTCGAGCGACTTGCTGGTGACCTCGTAGCCCTCGGGCAGCACGTAGACCTTTTGCGTGCTCATGTTGATGAAGACGTGGTGGCTCTCGTCGAGGGCGTGGAAGTAGGCGTGCGACTTGGGGCCGCGGCCCTGGAAGTACTTGCCGCACACCAGGCACGCGTAGACGTTGATGTTGGACAGGCTGACCGAGCACAGCTTCTCAAAGTCAAAGTCGAGCACGTTGCGGTCGATCGTGTCGAGGTAGAGGTCGCCGTACCCGGCTGTCGGCGCGGCCTGTCGTATTGGCGCCTTTTCCTCCTCGACGTCCATGGCATCGTCGTCGTCTTCGCTCCCGCTGGACCCGTCCTCGCCCGCGCTGCTTCGGGTCGGCCCGTCGTCGTGCGAGTCCCCTCTGCTGTCGCCGCCGTTCTCGTACCCGCTCGCCGGGGTGAGGCTCTTGGTGTAGTCGTCTATCCTTGATCGTTTCGAAGCGGGGGAGTCTCGGTCGGCGACGTCGTCGAGCGCCTCGGAGGCGTGTCGTTTCGACATGGTTTGTTGCAGCTGCAAATGGCCGTGGGTATGTGATCGAATGCTGCAATATAATGGCCACGCCGTTGGTGGGAGTTGGAGACGGTCGAATTCGGGATGATGGGAAACTGATGGCGTTTATTTTTTGGAGTCGTCAAACTGAGCCTCTGGCAGACAGCGCGACGCGGCATGGCTCGGCCCCACCAGAGTCACAGTGGTGCCAAGAATCCAGCGAGTGTCAAATCGCACGGACATTTTCAATGCACATCACAGCACAAACAGTTGAACCTGACGATTGCTTCCATCGCACTACACCAACGGGAACAAAATAACCTCGAACCCGCATCAAATCCAAAACCACCACAACAGGTCACCATACATCAACCCTCAGCCAACTCCAACCCAACAACCCCCAAAATGCCCCCCACCCCCCCAACCCCCCCCTCCATCCCCTCCCCCCTCCTCCCCTCCCTAACCCTCATCCCCCCCCCTCCCACCTCAGGCGGCCCCCCCTCAACAACCACCCTCCTCCTCCTCCTCCACGGCCTCGGCGACTCCCCGTCCCCCTTCGCCACCTTCGCGCGCAACCTCTCCCTCCCAGGCGTCTTCTCCATCGCCATCCGCGGGCCCTCCCCTCTCCCCCCGTCCCTCCTCGGCCTCCCCCTCTCCTCCGGCCCGACCTCCAACTGGCACTGGGGCGACGACATCACGCTCAACGCCGACGGCGACCTCGACCCCGACCCCGGGTTCGAGAGGGCCGTGGAGCTGGTGCTGCGGGAGGTGGTGGACGGGTGGCTTGTGGGGACGTGCGGGTGGGAGAGGGGGGATGTTTTGGTTTTTGGGTACGGGCAGGGGGGGACGGTGGCGCTGGGGGTGGCGGGGAGGGCGGAGGCGGAGGGGAGGGGGGTGAAGGGGGTGGTTAGTGTGGGAGGGGGGGTGGTGGGGAGTTTGATGCCCTCGTCGTCGCGGGAGGGGGGGACGACGCCGGTGATGGTTTGCGTGGGGAGGGGGAGTGAGGTGGATGTGGAGGGGGTGAGGGAGGTGTTTGGCGGGGGGAGGGTGGAGGTGGTGAGGTGGGAGAGGGAGGGGGATGGGATGCCTAGGAGCAAGGAGGAGATGTGGCCGTTGATGAAGTGGTTTGGGGAGAGGTTGAGGTTTTGATTTTATGGGGGGGGGCAGTCACGGATGTCATGTCAAGGGATAGACTCAATTGTCGTCTCTACCAAAACCAGCAGAGCGACTCCAAACGAGCGACCAGTCCCCTTTTCCCAGGGGCAGCCCCCGAGAATACTATCTACCTACTATCCAAGCCAAAACCAAAACAAGCCCACGAGACCGACCCTGCGATAGCGTTCCAGCATTGTCGCCGGCCGAGTCTCGGCCCAACACGCCAGTCCCAGCGATGGCGTAAAAAGCACTTTCGCTGTCGAGACGCTGCTCGAACGACGGCGTATCTAAACACAGATGGGGTATCACTGAAAGAGCAAAACAAGCAAACCCGCCAAAAAGAAACATGCCCCGACGGCCAGGAACCGACGCGATAGCGTAGGGAGCATTGTCGCCCCGGCTCCCGACTCAAGACCTCCTCACAAAAACGCCTTTCCCCAGCGATGGCGCAGCGGCACTGTCGCTGTCGAGGATCCCAGCCTCGTTGGTTGTCGTTCCCTTTTCGGTGATGGAACGATGGTTGCCTCCCGGGCCTCGGCGGAAAGGCATTGGACCCGGCCCTGCTCGGGACATCCCCTGATTATATCCTCCTTGAAATCCAATAATGTTGCGATGAAATGGTGTCGAATGAGCGTGGTGAATCGAAAATGTGTCGCACCTCTCTCTGGTGTCGAATCTCCCTCCGTTCGGGTTGGCGGTATGGTATTGTCGTGGACCGCTGGCTCGACCCCCCTCACCGTCTCCCCCTTAGGCCTTCTTACTCCACCACATCCCCTTCATCCCCCGCTGCTCCTTCTCCCTCCTCGCCGCGCCATCCTGAAACTCGTCCACCGAGTCCGACGGGGAGCCCCCATCCGCGGCAATCTTTCCACTCGGCTCATTGCCAAAGATCTTGAGCAGCACCGTCATGACAACGCTGCTAGCGATGCTCAGAGCCAGGATCCCAATCATGGCAAAGTTACTCCGCCTGTACTGATGCGGCCCCTTGGCCGCATCCGCCGGCCAGCCTGTGTAGAGCGCATACGTCGTCGTGATGCTGCCGAGGTTGCCGAGGCCGGAAACCAAGGCCGAGGCGGCGGCGACGCCGACCTCGCGGTGGCGGCGCTGAAAGATCTCGTTGGTCCACGTCATGCAGATGGGCACCGTGGGCCCGAGGCCGAAGCCGATGAGCAGGAGGCCACCGTAGCGCGCCCAGGGACGGGCGAGGGCGAACGTGACGGTCAGCAGGCCGGCGATCTGGATGCAGACGGCGGCCGAGAAGAAGAGGGCGCGGTGCTTGTGGAAGCGGTCCGAGATGGGGACGACGAGGAGGATCGCCGCAAAGTCCATCTGGGAAAAGGGTTAGTATGGGATTTTGTTGGTGGGGGATGGAAGGGCTTACCATCCAGATGGGTGCAAAGAGCAGGCTGACTTGCACGCCGGTGAACGAAGGGTCGATCGAGGCAATGATGACACTGCCGTAGAGCTGGGTGCCGATGCCGACGCCGACGACGCCAAAGTACATGCACACCAGGGGCCACAGCCGCCAGTCAACGAGGACGTGGCCGAGGTCCTTGAGGTTCCAGGGCCGGGCGTGGTACACACGGCGGAGATCGTGGTAGTGGACGACGGCGTCGTTGCCGGTGAGGGCCTCGGGGCTCGCAGGCAGCCATCTGGTCAGCGCGCTCCTCTTCCGCGTCTCGCCGGGCGCCAGGGGCCGGTCGGGCAGCCACCAGAGCAAGGCAACGCCGAGGACGATGCCGAGAATGCCGTAGATGAGAAACATCCAGCGGAAGCCGACCAGACCGCCAACGCCGTCCATCTTTTGGAAGCCGGCTGACACGAGACCCACGACGGCGGCCGAGACCTGGGCGGCGGTAAAGTACATGCCGATGCGCTTGCCCGTGCGAGAGGGCGGGTAGAACAGCGTCAGGTAGTAGGCCATGCCGGGCCACATGCCGGCCGTGACGACGCCGAGCAGGAAGCGCAGCAGCTTGACGCTCCAGGCGGCCTGGGCGGCGGCGAAGCAGGCGCCGATGATGCCGACGGCGGTGACGATGCGGGCCATCCACACGCGGGGGCTCAGGCGGCTCATGATGAGGTTGGAGGGCAGGTCAAAGAGGACGTAGGACACGTAGAAGAGCGTCAGGGCCGTCGACGTGTCCCGGGCCGTCAGGCCGAGGACCGACATGAGGTCGTGCTTGACGTCCTTGTTCATGGTCTGGGCGATGCCGATGTTGGAGCGGATGGCCGAGCAGAGGAAGTAGAGGACCCAGAAGGCCGGGATGATGCGCATGTCGAGCTTGCTGGAGGGGGTGAGTGGTTTGAGCATATAGGAGAAGGGGGTTGACTCACCGGTAGACCTTTTCGACCGTCTCGACGTCAAAGTCCTGGACGGGCTCGATGCCCTCCTTGGAGAGGACTTGACTATCAATGCCTTTTTCATCGGCCACGCCCGGCGGCGGACCTCTTTCTGTGATCTGGGCCATACTCGACCAAGAAGCAATGGAAGTGCGTGCTACTGGTTTTTTCTGGCCGCAAGACTTTGGAGGTGGTGTGGTTTTTGTTTTATCTCGAGTTCAGCTGTGGGCCGAGGTCGGACTGGACTGGCAGGGCTGGCCCAGAGGAAACTTTGAAGAGGTGGGTGAGGTGCAGGAAGAGGAGAAATGCAAATCCCAAGCAGGGGCAGCTGAGCTTTTCAAGTGTTGGGTTTTTCTTGGCGGGTCGTGACATCCCACGCTTTTATAAATCGATTCAAGACGGCGACGCCAAAAGGAACGTCCCGAGATTCTTTTAGCTCATCGGTCAACAAAATTTTCTCATCACAGTGTTGACCTCAACAGACCCCACCATCCAATGCCTGTAGGGCGTCGGACTTGACGCTGGAAGCATGCAACCTGCAAGCGCAAGTCGGTGTTGCTACCGAGTGTGGAATGGGTGAAGTTGACAGCCTGACCAGGGACGGGATGGTGTTGACAAACAGATTTTCATTGACTTCAAACGAAACAGCCCCCATGAGCTCCCAACTACTCCAACTTCGAATACGCATTCAACGCCAGCTGCCCCCCAAGGTGCGCATACAACACATTGCTCCCCTCGGGAATCTCGCCCTTCCTAATCATGTCCACCATCCCCGCCAGACTCTTACCCTCATACACCGGATCCGTGATGAACGCCTCCGTCTGCGCCCCAAACTTCATGGCCGCAATAGTCTGCGCATCCGGGATCCCATACGTCCCCCCATGATACCTCTCATCAAGAATGATATCCGCCTCGGTAACATCCCCCTCCTCCAACCCAATCCTCCCCGCCGTCTGCTTCGCAATCCTCAACACCTGCTCAAACGTCTCCCTCACCTTGGCCGACGCATCAACCCCCACCACCCTCCTCCTCCTCCCCCCCATCCTCTCCACCAACTTAAACCCCGCCACCATCCCCGCCATCGTCGACCCCGTCACCGCACAAACAACCACCGTATCAAAGAACACCCCCATCTCCCTCTCCTGCTTCTCCACCTCAAACGCCCACCTCGCGAACCCCAACCCCCCAAGGTGATGATCCGACGCCCCGGCCGGTATATAATACGGCCGCGCCCCCTCGGCCTTCAGCTCCTCCATCAGACCCGCCAGCGTGGGCTTGTGCTCGATCCCGAACCCCGCCGCCGGTTCTAGTCTGACGTCCGCCCCCATCAGCCGCGACAGCTGGATGTTGCCGACGCACTCATACCCCGGGTCGGCCCAGTCGACCCAGTGCTCCTGCACGAGGGCCACGCGCAGCCCGAGCTTGGCGGCCACGGCGGCGACCTGCCGCGTGTGGTTGGACTGCACGCCGCCGATGCTCACGAGGGTGTCGCACCCTTGGGCGAGGGCTTCGGGGATGAGGTATCTGTGCGAGGGGGGGTTACACATGGTTAGGTGGGTGGGTGTGCATTGCATGACCGTGCCCGGTGTGGGGGGTGGCTCACTCTAGTTTGCGAGTCTTGTTGCCGCCGTAGGCGAGGCCGGAGTTGCAGTCTTCGCGTTTGGCGTAGACGGCGACTTTGCCGCCTAGGGCTTGCGAGATGCGGGGGAGGTGTTGGATGGGGGAGAAGCCAAATGTTAGGGGCTCGCGGGGGATGCTGGAGAAGGGGGCGGGGAGGGGGAGGGACATGGTGTTGTTCAATGGGGTGGGGGTGCAGAGGTGGTTTGGAGTTCTTGTTGAAGTGGTCGAGGTTACAGAGATGGGAGTACCCAACATTCGACTGTTCTTCTCGGGCTGTTCTTATGCCTCTTTCTTCTTCACATCCACCCCCCATGCTGACATCCCCGACAGACCATGTTTCCATTTACAGACGCTGGGCATTGCTTCATCATCGCCTTAGTAAGGTGCATGCTGCACAGTCAACCTATCGAGACTCTCTCTTGTGCGAGAGGGAGGGTGAGAGCGGGGTTCGGCTTCTCGCGGCTGGAATGCTTATCGGCGGGATACAGATGGAGATGTCTCATGTCTGACATGGTGGGTTAGGTGAGTCGGGGCTGGGGAGTGAGGTTGCAGATGTCTTGGAGTTGGAGTTGGGGACGCCGCGGAGCAATGCCGGCCATGCTCAACAAGGGGCTTTCATCTTTTGCCGAGGGAAAAAGAACTACCAACAGACTGTGTCTCCTCATCCATGCCGGCAGTGTTGTCTGGACTCTGCATTCCCCAGAAACATTGACTTGGAGAAGTGGTGGAGAATTGGAGATGCATTGACAACCCCAAAATGTATTGGAGACGCAGTGTGGGGGTTGCATTTCCGTCTTTGAGATGCTGCAAGGCAAAAGTAATGCGGCCTTGGTGCCTCATGGCCTCGGATCCAAGGACGCAACTGGGGATTTTCCCTTGTCCAACGTCCATGACTGCATCGCAGCATCCAACTTTTGCATCCTCCATCTCGCAGCAATGGACCATCTGAATCAAATCAATCGCCCACCCGCCCCAGCTTTGTCGCGCCCGGAGACAATGCGCCGGCATGGAGACGCCATCTTTTTTTGACATGGCCTGAGACTTTTCTTCGCTGCATCGCCAACTTCCAGACATGGGACCACTCCTCCTGCACCTTCACCTCAACCTCCATACATCACTCTGCGCCAGCGGAGAGGCCCACCACTGCCAGTCTGCCCTGACTCCCCGGCGTGCCGCCAGCCTTCGGAGATAGGCCCACCCCGAAGTCCGGGACCGGCAAGCTGTTCGACGTTCAACCACCCTTGTTGTCCCAGCGAACCCCGATGCCACCTCCAGGACAGGACCGGGGGTCTAGGCATCCACAGTCCGATATATCGAATTCTCCTACCGCGCAAGTGTGTGGGGTCCGCCTCAACACCTGCCTGCTCTCCCCCTGGGACCGTTGCGCTTCTCGCCAATAAATCCCCTCTCCGGATCCAAGGCGTCATCCTCCCGCGTAGGACTCACCGTCGATACCATACCCTCGGGACGACGGGACGCGGCTGGAACGTGACTCACCGGCCGGCAACGCTTCCCTGAATCCTCCTCATCTGTTTCGGCTACGGTACCTACCAAGATCACACCCAGGGTGGATGAACCGGTGGGTGGCCCGCTCTTCTTGTCAAACACCCCACGATGTCTGGTCAACTGCCGGTCTCGACATGCATGGAAGATATCCACCCTCCAAGACACACCTACCTGCCTTGGCGGATGTCCCCAGGCAGCCCGCGGCCGAGACTTGCCTCGCACTTCCGGCGTGTTTTGGATGACAGCGTTGTCGCCTGGCAACGAAAAGGGGCATCCCGTGCCGCAGACTCGCCCTCTACCCACCGATACTCCGCACACCATGCCCATTCATCCCCCAACAGCGCCCTTGTGAGCCATGGCGAGAGTGGTCAGTCACCGCAGAGAACAAGGCCGGCCTCATCCCCGCGACACAACGTGTCTGCCTGCCTGCACCCCGCATCTTCTGACCTTCCCAGCAGCGTGGCCCACCAGTGTGCGGCTCTCGGCAGTGATGCAAGTGCATGTTGACGTCCCCTAGACCAATGGCTGTCAGACGAGGCAGCTCTACCTCCAACGGGAACAAGGCTGGTTCCGGGCGTTGATCTGCACGACGACAACAAAGTGCTGGTGTGATCCGCCTCTCTGCGGCCTCTCTGCAGGTCATCGGTCTGCCTCATCAGCAAGTTGCTAGGACTGCACGGGAATGAGGACCGCAGAAGGCAGAGAAGCCACACTTTCCTGCCCCTGACGCCTTGCTGGATGCGATGGCCCGTCTGCCGGTCGCCTGCGATGTGGCTGAAAACAATGCTCTTTCGCCTCGTCGACAAGTCCTTGTTTGCCTGCGTTGCCGTGGGGGATATTGTCGCCCCTTGCAAGTGCGAGGCCTCAGGTGACGAACGCCGGTGGTGCCTGTGGTCTGGAGCTCGAGGCCCTGTTGTTTTGTGCACACCTGGGCATCTTGGAGCGCGAAGCGAGGCGGCGAGAAAGCGAAGGCGAAAGTGTCGATATCCAGGGCTGAGACGCGTACCAGACGCGTCTTGGGGTCTTGGGGGGATGCAGTGCGAGTTCGGCGTTGAAGGCATTGGATGCGGCAGCCTTAACGGTGTGCCGGGGAGTCTCACCACCACCACACCTTAATTGTGAGTCATCCTTCCCACCCCGATGTTGCCTTAACTTTTTCCCATTTGACCGTATCTTGCGGCCAATATCATCAAGAGTCACAGGCCTCTCTGCCTGGTCCTCAATGAACAAAAATGAAATCAGGGCACAGCTACTAATACTGGTGCAGCCACCTTCGTCCTCAGCGTGGCCAAAAAGGGGAAATTCCAAAAAGTCGCCCAATCTTCCCGTTGAGGCCTCGCATATCTCGTCACGTGCCTCGGTTCGCGGTGTGACACATTGGGCTAGCCGGATGACAAAGCTGGCTCGGGCCCCATTTTTCCAAACCCCAGCAACCTAAACACTGCCACGGCGTTGCGTATTCACGTCCTCAATTTTCAGGCACACCATCGCGACTCGGATCCTACCATCACGAATTCCGATTTCCATCTTCCCAAGGCTCATCGGCACAAAGGTGACGCCTTGCCGCCCGGGCCAAGCCCCCAAGCCAACGTACGTACATATTCCCACCATCCCCCCCTCCCAAGTTCCCGCCCCTTCCGAGACCTTGCCTCTCGTCACCACCATTTCCAATCATGTCCGCGAACACCGCGCTAATGATGAGCACCCAGACTCCTCCCACGACTCCCCCCCTCAAAGCCGCCGCCGTGGAGTTCTCCGACGTCACGGCCGACGCCTTCTCCGGCAAGATGAGCGTCGTCTTTGAGCCCCGCGACTATCTCAACAGCGGCAGCTACCCCCCGATAGACGACCATCCCACCTCGGACCCCGACCGCTTCTCGGACCCCGACCCCGTTACTGGGCTCGCCGAGGCCTTCGCCGCGCCCCCCCAATATGTTGATGGAACCGTTGATCTCGGGGGACCGCCCATGTCCAAGGAAAGCTCGCCCATAGCCACAACGCCCTCGCGCCTCAAAGCCATCCCCAAGCCTGACCGCGAGGTTACAAAGAACCTGGACGGGAAGTACGTCTGCTCCTTCGCCGACTGCACAGAGGAGATCCGTGAGTTTGGCCGCAAGTGCGAGTGGAAGTAAGCTGCCCCTCTCCCTCCCCCCCAGACCCCACGCTGACTTGAACGCACAGCAAACACATGGACAAGCACGACCGACCCTACAAGTGCGCCGCCGAAGGTTGCGAGAAGCTGCCCGGCTTCACCTACTCGGGCGGACTCCTCCGGCACGAGCGCGAGGTCCACGGCAAGCACGGCGGCCCCAAGAACTCGTTCAACTGCCCGCACCCCAACTGCAAGCGCAACTCCGGCAAAGGCTTCTCGCGCCTCGAGAACCTCAACGAGCACCTGCGCCGCGTGCACACGCAAAACGGCGCGGTAGCCAGCCCCGGCGGTGGCGGGGCAGACGACGCGGCGGGCAGTGATGCGGCGGCAGCGGCGGCGCTGGGCCAGAAGCGCAAGCGCGAGCACGACGGCGACGACGACGACAGCCTGCGCGAGGAGAACAAGCGGCTGCGGCACGAGAACGAGGAGATGCGGCGGCAGATCGACGGGCTGACGCTCTCGACGAACAACCTGCTGCAGCAGCTCACCCAGCTCCAGCAGCAGCAGGAGCAGGAGCAGCAGCAGCGCCTCGTCGCCCCGCAAGCTCAGATGGGACCGGCGTCGAACATTTAGGAACAGCCCGACAATGGCGGTCTGGCGGCGGCCTTCGACCACTGGGGAATCATGTACCCCTCGACTCCTCACGACGGGCTCTCGGATGTGGGAGTGGCCTATGGGAGCCACTCGCCGTATTGAGGGGAGTGGGGAGGCTTGTGTGCCTCGCGCTGCTGCTGATTTGTCTCTCTGGGCTTCTCTTTGGCTTTTTTTTGCATTTCAGCGCTGCATGGACGACCCCCGCCTCTCTCACTCCGCCCACGATTCTCTTCTTTTTCTGCTTTCTCACGACGGCGGCGCAAACGGACGGATGCATGCATGGACGAAACGGAGTTTTGGAGGGTTTTGCTTGGACATGTTGGATCTGGGGTTTCTTTCTACCTCGTGTAAACAAGGGTGATTTTCTGGGAAGGCGTTTTGGGAGACGGACGGCCAGATACCACGGTTGCTGGATGATGTGACGGGTCCTTTTTTGGAATGGGTGGTGGGGAGGAGGATCCAAACCAACCACAACGTACAAACAGCATAGATGGAGAGATCCGTTTGAGGCGGGGGGGGATGATGGTGTGATAGACTGGAAAGAGCGAGAGCAGAGCGAAGCGCGAATACCCTCACCCCCTTACTACACTTTTTCCGTTTTCCGTTTTCCTTGCTCGCTTACCGATACCTTGTCCTGCCCTGCCCTGCCCCTGATACTTGTGTGAGGTATGGAACGCCGCAAGGCATGGAGCCTTGTCGGCTTGTATTTTCCCCCTTTGGTTTTCAACTGTACACGCGATCCTCGGTCACGATCACGGCCAAGTTGGGCGACACGGGTCGGGTGGGGTTACACAGCCCCCTTTGGGACGCGTATGGCGAAGCACAGTGGTGTTGAGCCGCGTATGTTTCAGGGTCGGACACTGGATCGTCTGCATTGGGAGGGGTGGAGTTTGTTTTTGTGATGAGGGCTGGGTTTGGGAGGCTCGGTGAGGGGTTGGGGATGTCTGGTCAGATATCTGGTCGGTCGGTGGGTGGTGAAGATGGGCTGGGCTGGGCTGGGGGGTGGGCCGGGCGTTTCGGTGATGGATGGCTTATTGTGGAAGGCAGACTGGCTGACTATGGTAGGGGAGTTGGATGTGTTGTGGAATTTGCGAGATGGAATTTGGATGATTTGCCATGAAGACGCCAAGACGACATAAATCGGTGTTGACAACCACCACTGCCCCTGGACGAGATAACACACCCGCAGCGTATATCCACGCATAATAAACTTGACCATCACATCACCACTCACCGTACCACCCACCCTCTCACCGCCGTCCGCGTCGGGACTCGGGAGATCGACAACACGGCACTGCACTGCACCCACCATCCATCCCGCCAACGGTCCCGCGCCGCTCCTACACAGTAGGTAGGTATGTACACAGCCACCGCGAACGCGTATGTAGGCCAGTATATCGTCGTGGTCGGGTTGACGTAGTTTCAGCTCCCTCGCTCACTCCTTGCCATCTCCGAACTCTATGCCGTACTAAGGGGCTATGTCTCCGTACCTACATACGTGTAACCGAGCCGGCGCAGCCTCATATCGCATCACACGGCGGCGGCGTATATGGCACGTCTAGGTAGTAGGTACTGTAAACCATCCACTTGCCAGGTCCCAAGCTGAAGATTCAGAGTATGAACTGCCACGGCCGGTCCCCGATGCGGCGGCGGCGCCCGGCAGGTTCGGGGGACTGGGCTGAAGTAAGCCTGCATGTACATGTACTCACCCCGGAAGGACAGGGTGAACTTTGACTTTGAAGGGCTGCTTGGGTTAGGTGAGTGCTATTTTTAGACCGCCGAGGTTCCCGTGTGGAATGGAATTGCTGGGTGACAGGTGGAATGCCTCGTGGCCTCGTGGCCTTGTGGCGATGTTTTCCATTCATTGGAAAAGGGGCTTGGTCGGTCTGGGCAGTTGGTCGTTGCCGAGGTGTCTGCCTGGCACGTGGTGAAAGAAATCAGTCCAACATTTTTTGGTGAGTTTCCCATACAAAAATGTTGGACTAATTCCTTTCACCACGTGCCTGGCCGCCTGGCCGCCGAGATCTGCCGGGCGGGAGTGTCGGGCGCGCCTGAGGCTGCTGCGGTACACTGCGGCTGGGTAGGGCTGTGGGTGGTCTTGGCCGGGGATAGGGTGCCTTGTCTTGCCTGACGTCTGTTGGTGGTGGTTATGGGTTGTGTTGGGGATTTGGGATTTGGGTTTGAGATTTGGGCAGGGGAGGTTGGATGGGTTGATTTTGGAGGCTTGGATTTGGATGAGGGATGTTGGTTGTTGGAGGAGAGATGTTGGCGGAGGTTTGAATTTCGTGATGTTGAAGGGTTCATGAATTCAGAGGGCAGGGTTAGGGTTGTGTTAAAGATTTCATGGTCACCCTGATGCAATGTGCTGTAGGGAGAGTTACCTCTTCGACAATGTCTTCTTTCCGTCTCTTCCGTGTGTTCGTTGACCCCATCCCTCTTCGTCGACCAATTCCCAAGGATCCCACCTTGACATGGACATGCTGTCATGTTGTTTAAGCATCAAGGCCGAGTATGCGATATGGAACCATCCATCCCATGCCATGCCCTCGGAATACCGTGACTCGCTTCATGCCTTCCAATCCAAGCCCACCGACAGCCCATCATCAATTGAAACAGCCCATTACCCTTCTTTATATCCGCACCTCTACTGCAAAGCAACCCGTCTATCCAGCCCGTTCCAACCCCCAAACCCATACCCCAACCCTACCCCTTAATCAAAAACTCCTCAATATCCTTATCCTCCTCCTCCTCCTTACTCTCCTCCAACCTCTTCTCCTCCGCCTCCAGCAACCGCTTAATCATATGCCTCTGCCTCCTCCGCGCCTTCTTCCCCCAGTCCGCCTGCGCCCCCGACGCCTTGCCGCCGCCCTCGTCGTCCTCGCTGTCGCTGCTGTCCTCGGGGATCTTGACCTGCCCGCGCAAGTCATTCGGCGAGAGCGCGGCGGCCGGCACGGCCTCGGCGGCCTCTTGCTCGTGGAGCTTCATCTGCGAGCGCCCGCCGAGCTTGATGATGTAGGGGCGGAGGAGGAGGTCTAAAAGGCGCGGGGAGGGGTTAGTTATGGCGGCGCGGAGGTGGGGGGGGAGGGAGGGGGGGACGGACAGGCGCCGGCGACGATGATGATGCGGATCCATTTCTCCGGGGACATATTGGCGAGGGTGGATTGGACGTTGGTGGTGAAGCGGGAGCCGAGGGTGGCGCCGAGGTTGAGGAGTTCGTCCATTTTGGCGGTGGTGGGGGGGGGGGGGTCGGTCGCGTGTGGGATTCGATGGGTGGTGAGATGTTTTTTTTTGGGGGGGGGGGGGGGAGGTTCGATGGGTAGGTAGGTGGTTCGAGGTTGGTCGGAGGAGGTGTCGGGAGGAGGATGGTTCGGCGCTCCCGTGGAGGTGAGAAATCAGTTGCGCGAAAATCTTGTGACGCGGCGGCCGACAGCGTGCTTCCCGCTGCTGCAGGCGGCGGGTGCGCCGGGACCGACCGACCCCACCCGCTGTGGAAGGGCTTGGCTTGCGCTAGAAGGGGTGCGACTGCCGCTGTCGCTACAGAGTGGCCGTGTTTTGTTCTTCCATGGGGGCTAAAATGTAAATGTTTGTATTTCCAGGGGAAGAGAAGGCAAATACTGTAATCTCTTAACTGAAGATTGAAAATTATCCCCGAAGCCATCCTCAAGTTTCAACCGAAACCGCAAACAACACCCAAACCTCCATCCCAATTTAAGCTTATCGCACCCTCCCCACCAACATCAACCCCACCATCACGACCCTCACCAAACGCGTCTCACTCACTCACTCACGCGTCTCTCATCCAAAGTCAACACCTCATACATCAAACAACCCCCCCCCATCAACTCAAAATGCCCCCCTCCCCCGACCAACAAGAACTCCGCGAGGTACGCCCCCCCCCAACCCCCAACCCAAAACAAGCACTAACCCCCCCAGCGCCTCAAAGAAGCCCTCTGGTTCTCCATCGGCAAAATCGTCGACGACGAGTCCCTCCGCTGGAACCGCAACGCCACACCACAATTCATCGGCGCGCTGACGGACGTGGTGTGGGCGCAAATCGGTACCCCCTGACCCTTCCCCCTTCCCTTGCCCCCCTCTCATAGCTCATACCTCTCTCAACAGAGCACGTTGCTATTGACCTCGAAAACTTTGCCCACCACGCCGGACGCACCACAGTTTCCACCGACGATGTATTGCTGCTCGCGCGGCGCAACACCGATCTGCATGGGATGATCAAGGAGGTTGTGGATAAGCAGGTGGCGGCGAAGATGAAGAATGGGAAGGGGGGAAAGGGGAGGGTGAGGGGGGGATGAGGAGTAGGTAGTCTTTGAGTGGGCTCTGGGGTGATTCGGGTGCTATTTTGTTTGCTGGAGCGGGAGCGGGCGTTTTGGGTTGGTGGTGTTTGGGTTTATCTGGGTCTTTACGAGGAGATGGCATGGAAAAATCTATGGCGGGAAAGCAGAATGGACGTCGTTTTAAAAAGGGGTTGATACTGAATTCTAACCGCTGTCTCGCTGATCAAAACATCATCACCACCGCCCCCAGCGTACCTCCTCCACCTCCCGAAACAATACCTGCGGTGGACGGAGACGATACCCGCGGTGAACGACCCTCCCCGCAGCCCACCAGACCATCACCCCCTCCGCAGCCACCTAGACCGCCTCCTTCTCCTCCGCCCCGCTAACCTTGACCCACTCAGCCGCATCAAACTTGCCCAGATGCGCCAGCAGCATCACCAGCGTCCAAATCTCGCACCTCAGCATAAAAAACACCATCTCCACCCCCACCGCGTTCACCATCATCCGCAGCACCCCCGCCCGCCGGAACCCGAGCTCGTGGAACCCCCCCAGCGGCAGCCCCCGGCGGCCGGCCACCAGCCGCGCCAGCGCCAGCCAGATCTGCGACTCGTGCGGCGCCAAAAAGACGCGCGAGACCGCGGCGCCCAGCGCGTCGGCCGCGAGCAGCGGCGGCAGCCGCACGAGGTTGGAGTCGCGGAACGCCGCCTCCTGGCCCTCCGTCTCGGCCACGTTTTGGCGGAGCTCGGCGGACCAGACGGCGGGCGACGGGTCCGAGGTGGGGGTTGGCTCGACGTCGAAGCTGATAAAGGTCGTGCTGACGCCTTCTTCGTCTTCGTCGTCGCTGACAAAGTCCTCGCCGCCGATGGTGATGGGGCGGCGGGTGGGGAAGCCGTTTGGCGTGTTGGATGGGGCGTCTGGCCTGGAGATGTCCCGGCCGGTTCGGGGGGGTTGGTCTGGGTTGGGCTGGGGGGTGGGGGGTGGGTTGTCGGTTAGAGGTATTGTCGGCTGTACCGGGGAGTCTGGAGGGGATGGGATGGGGCGGTGCCAGTATTCGGCGGCGCTGTCGACTGCCGGGGTGCGCGGGAGTAGCTTGAGGACCCGGAGCGAAATGTCTGTGGTCATCTTTTCAGAGAACTTTGAGAAAAGATAGTAGCCCGCAAAGGGCACAGTGCCCATGGCGCATGCACCAAGCCATTGGATGATGCTTTTCGCGCTGAGGGCCGTGGGAGGGGAGGGGAAGTAGATGGGGGACAGGCTGGAGCCGGGGATGAAGAACTTCCAGTGTGGGAGGATGGCCGAGGACGATGCCAGTCCGACTCGCTGAAGAAAGGTGAAGATTTCGAAATGCAGCCGGAGGTAGGTGCGGATAGGCTTGCTGATTCGTTCGACCAGGGAGTGATAGCGGCCGAGATGGGGAGGATGTACTTCTTCGAGGGCAATGGAGGCGAGAAAGGATGGCAGGCCAGACCCTAGATAGGAGCCTACCGACTGTCGGCTTCTCTGAAGATGGTATAGCCCATGGAAGGGTGCGTGGGCGTAGTCCTTGTATATCTGTCCAGTGGTCAGCAACTCATCTCACTGGGTGGGTAGATGTACTGACTAGAATGCGTTGCCGCACGCCGTTGACGCCCCAGACTCCAGCAGTTACCAAGACATCGCTCACCACAGCCAGGTTTCTGCCAATGTAGTTTTCGAATTCGAGATGCCTGCGGGCCTCGGCGGCTTCGGCCTCGGCTTCGGGGCTGGGGCTGTCGGGCTCGGCGACGCCAATAACGTGCATGACTTCATTGTGAGAGCGCACGACATTTCTGTTGATGCGACGAGTCTCTGGGTTTACAGGACGGCCTCGTTCGTCATACTGCTGCCGGGGACCTCGACGGTTGTTGTCGTGGCCGGTGCCGTAGACGACGACGTCGTAAGGGGAGCGGCCCTATTTGGTGAGTCAGGGATCGACCACAGAAAGACGGGTCTCATGAGCAAGGGTTGGACAGAAACTTACGAGCGCCTGGGACGCCAGCGGCCCTGACATACACATGTTGGGTCGTGAATGAAGAAGGCGTCCAAATCAATTGAAGTTGGGTTGTGTTGAGGAAGGGTTTATTTCTGATTCATCCTGGAATCTGGGGGGCAAGGCCCTGCATGAATACAAAAATGCAGTTGAGCCAATTCAATCTTGGTGTAGTGGTGGATGCCGGGTGTGATGGACCTGGTGATGACGGGAATGATGTTGTTTGCAGTTGTGAGATGAGTTCGAGCTCAGGGGAGCGTCTGCAGCCAACGTGCCGCGATGGATCCTCACTGTGCCGACAGGGGTCCCCAAGCTGCATGGCGCTAAGATAACCTTAATTCTGGCTTATCGCGCCCAAGACGGGCGCTGGACAACAAAAAAATTGGACGGCGGGGAGCTGGCCATCAATCGCGATCGCTGTCCCAGTGTTCCTCGACCCCCGACCCGACAGCAGTCGACCCCCAAAACAACACCAAAAATGGCGTCGCGAACCGCCCCCAAAACGACCTTTGAGGTCAACAATGTCATTCAACCCATATACACCGGCGGCGCCATCGGTCTGGACTATGGCGCAAGGATCCTGGCCTCGACCCTGGGCGAAGACGTCGTCCTCACCGAGCTGTCGACGGGGAGGCGCCTGGCCGAGATTGAGGGCGACGGCGAGCCAATCTCGACACTGACGAGTAAGAATATACACGGTACAGTGTCTCCTGTCTTTCTGGCTGACCCATTTCCCCAGTCACCCCCTCGGCCTCCCACCTCATCATCTGCTCGCGCTCCCTCACCATGCGCATCTACTCTCTCAAGCCCTCCCCCGACTTTGACGCGGTCGAGACTACCCTCATTCGGACCACAAAACCACACACCACCCCAGTACTCGTACTGGCAGTCGACAAAACGAGCACACTCCTGGCTACCGGCGCCGCCGACGGTTCTGTGAAGATCTGGGACATTGTTGGCGGCTACGTGACACACGCCGTGAGCGGCCCGAGTGTGCTCATCTCTGCGCTGCGCTTCTTTGAGATTGCGGCAGGAGGGCAAAGCAATGGCGAATCAACCCGGAAAACCAAGAAGGGCTCCCGGAAGACGCAGGATGCGGAGGAGCGATCAGGGACCCAGTTCCAACTGGCCTACGGCACTCAGGACGGCAGAATCCGCGTTTTCGACCTCCAGAGGCGGACAACCCTCCCAGTATACTCGGACCCAAAGAGGAGGAAGGAGGCGCACGAGTCCAACGTCCAAAGTCTGGACTACTCCCCTGAACAGCATGCGCTCCTCAGCGGTAGCAGAGACAAGACCATGACGCTGTGGCTGGAGAAGGATGGCATCTGGAGCGGCACACCCATGCTTCGGCATGAGTCTGTCGAAGCTGTGGGCTTCCTCAACGAGGGCAAGATGATGTACTCGGCAGGGTCGAGCGGTCTCTTGAGGCTCTGGGATACGGCTACTCACCAAGAACTCTCGGCGAAGCAAGACGCCAAATCCGAGGCCGAAGCCATCGTCTCCGTCGTCCCCCTTCCCCAAAAGTCGCTGATCCTGTGCGCGCTGGCCGACTACACACTCGCGTTTTATCGAGTGCCCTCTGAGAACACACAGAAGAGAGTTCTGCTCGAACCGATCCGGCGCATTTCCGGCACCCACGACGAAATCCTCGACCTCGCCTACCTTCTCCCCGATCAATCTGTCATGGCGCTCGCCACAAATTCCGAAGACATCAGGCTGGTGTCGGTCAACGAGTCGAGCCCCGAAGCCACAGCGGACGACGAGGTCAACTACTTTGGAAATGACGTGGCTCTGCTCAAGGGCCACGAGGATATCGTCATGTCTCTGGATGTCGACTGGTCCGGCCACTGGGTGGCCAGCGGAGCCAAGGACAACACGACGCGGCTGTGGCGAGTGGACCCTGCCAACAACTCGTACACTTGCTATGCTGTATTCACTGGCCATGTCGAGTCGGTAGGAGCTGTGGCGCTTCCCAAAACAGTGCCGCAGGAGGATTCGGACGCCTTCAAGAACCCCCTCGACCACCCGCCAGCGTTCCTCATCAGTGGCTCCCAGGATCGGTTCGTCCAGAAGCGACAGATCCCAAGAACGGCCCAGGAGGGTGTAGTATCAGCGGGCCTGCGTCGGTTGGCTCACGACAAGGACATCAACGCCCTCGACATCAACCCCTCTGGAAAGCTCATGGCCTCGGCGTCGCAGGACAAGACGGTCAAGATCTGGGACGTGGACACGCTGGAGGTGCAGGGTATTCTAAAGGGGCACAAGAGGGGCGTGTGGACGGTCAGGTTTTCGCCAAAAGATACACCCGCCATCCAAGGCGAGCAAGGGGCCGTCTCTGGAAAGGGAGTAATCCTGACGGGAAGCGGTGACAAGACGATCAAGCTCTGGAGTCTGACGGACTACACGTGCATCCGGACATTCGAGGGGCACTCCCACAACGTCCTCAAGGTGGTGTGGCTGAAAATGCCCGCAGAAGACAAGAGCAAGAAGTCGGTCCAGTTCGCCAGTGCCGGCGCCGACAGCCTGGTCAAGGTCTGGGATGCCAACCTGGGAGAGACGGACTGCACGCTGGACAACCACGAGGATCGCCTGTGGACCCTCGCCATCCACCCCAAGACCAACATGCTGGTGTCGGGCGGCAGCGACTCCAAGGTCACCTTCTGGAAGGACACGACGACAGAGACGCAGCAAGCAGTCACCGAGGCTGCGTACAAGCTCGTCGAGCAGGAGCAGGAGCTCGAGAACTACATGCACGCGGGCGCATACCGCGACGCGATTGTTCTCGCCCTGCAGCTGAACCACCCCGGGCGGCTGCTCAACCTCTTTACCAACGTCGTCACAACGAGCACGCCCGAGGCGGGCAGCGTTTCCGGGTCGCACGCCGTCGACAAGGTCCTCGCCAACCTCTCGGACGAGCAGATCTTTCTGCTCCTCCTGAGGCTGCGCGACTGGAACACCAACGCCAGGACGGCGCCCGTGGCGCAACGGATCCTGAGTGTTTTGGTCAAGAGCTATCCGGCGTCCAAGTTTTCGAACCTGTCGATCAAGGGCGCCAAGGGGCAGCGCAGCCTCAAGGATGTCTTGAACGCGCTCAAGGTGTACACGGAGAGGCATTATAAGCGGACCGAGGAGCTGGTGGACGAGAGTTTTCTGGTTGAGTATACCCTCCATGAGATGGACAGCCTGGCGCCGTCTCTGGAACAGGATGTGGTCATGGCCGAGGCGAGGTAATGGGGGTGGGATGCCACTGGCGATTTACTGTAGAATATGGGGGTTTCTGTAGCATGTCAACATGTCAATACCCTATCTGAATTTCAGTTTCAAAATTGTATCTGAATTTCCGTTTCAAAATACGTTGCCGTGACGGTGCCGATTTGGTGGTGTAACTTTGAATTTGAACTCGATGTAATAAGGGTTAGGGTCAATCGCCTTCAAGATCTTCAATCCACGGTGGCACCATCACCACTGTTTTCTTTCCCACCACCACCAACCACTCCCACAATGCGCCCACCGCGACAATAACCCCCAACACCATCCAACCCCAAAACCACCTCGACCCCCACCTCCCCGCGCCCCGGCACCCCCCAAAATGCGCCCCCCGCGACCAACCCTCGCCCTCCGCCGGCCCCCCCGTCCCGCCGTCGTCTCGAGATTCTCCCGCGCACCACCACCACAACCACAACCACCCCACCATCCAAAACCCCGATATCACCACCAGCAAACCCGCCCCCTCTCCTTCCTCTCCTCCCTCCTCCCCACGGGCCCGTCAAACCCAGAGGCGCACCAGACCCTCCACGCCCACCGCCGCCTCCCCTACCCGCCGGCCCTCGTCCACGCGCTCATCGCCGACGTCGACTCGTACCGCCTGTTCCTTCCGCACTGCACGGCGTCGAGGGTGACGCGGTGGGTTACGCCGCCGCGGCCACAGCCAAGTACCCAGCCGGGGGGGGGGGAAGGGACACCAGTCGCAGCAGCCCCCCGCACCCTCCCCCACCAAGCCGACCTAACAATCGGCTACGGCCCGCTCACCCAATCCTACACCTCCCTGGTCTACTCGATCCCCTCCCCCACCACTCCCTGCGCCGCCGTCCCCCACCCCACCCCCTCCCTCCCCGGTGGCGGAGGGGGGATAGTCGAAGCCGTCTCCGGCGCCGCGACGACCACCATCCCGCCGGCGGTGCTCCGCGCGTGGGGATACCCGCCGCCGGTCCCGCTCCCGGCGACGGGGATCTTTGAGAGCCTTGTTACAAGGTGGACGGTCTCCCCCTCCCCGTCGGGAGATGGTGGTGGGGAAGGGGCGGAGGTGACGTTGACGATACGGTATCGGTTTGCGAGTGCCGCGCTGGGGATGGCGGTGGGGAGGGTGGCGGAGGGGATGGTGGAGGAGATGGTGGGGGCTTTTGAGGGGCGGGCGGCGAGGGTGTTGGGGCATGGGGGACGGTGGAGGGGGGGTTCTGGGGGTTCTGGGTGTTCTGGGTCTTCTTCGCGGGTGTTGTGAAACTTGAAAATGAAGGGGGGTGGGGGGTTGTGGATGTAAGAAAGGGGGGGGGGGGGGGTTGTGAATGTAAGGGGGTGGGGGCGGAGGCCTTGTGAATGGATGGGGTTGGGGATACAGATACAGAGTGGGAGGGGGGAAGGGTAGGGGGGTTGCATGGCATGGCATGGCACGGTATGGCATGACGCGCTGGTTTATACGATACGGTACGATATCACGGACAAGAGGAGCGGCGAGTGGGCGAGCGAGCAAAATAGACACGATACGATATCACGGACAGGAGGACAGGAACGACGAGCGAGCGAGCGAGCAAGTAAAGTAGACATTGGTATATTGGTAGTGTAGAGAGACATGTACATTATTCGTAGTGTGTGTGTGATGTGTGATGTGACGTGTGTGCGTTGCGCGTTTTGTTTTCTCTCTCCTCTCCTCTCCTCTCTCCACATGAGACTATTTTCCCCGGCGTCGTGGCGTGGCGTCGTCGACATTTCGGCGTGTGTGTGTGTGTGTGTGTGTGTGTGTTCGTTTGTGTGCGAGAGAGAGGAAAGACATCAACGTCTAGACGTAAGGGGGGGGGGGGTGGATGCGCCGTCTACTCCGCTCGACATGAAGATGTGAAAAGGATGAAGAAAATAAAAGAGAGGAACACAGAAGAATAAGCCAGAACCAGAAGCACCACACTACCACCGATCACCCCGTCTGCCCTGCCCTACCCCGTCCCAACCAACAAAAGGAAAACGGACCCCCTCCCAGTTCGCGCCGTGCAAGACCGGCAGTGGATGATTGTCGTCGCGGAAAGACACAGAGGGGAGTGCCGCGCCCCCATTCCGAGTTATCGACGTGCACTGCCAACCAAAGAGCGGAGTTGTTGCCTGTCCCACCGTCCACCATCCATGCATACCCCGTCGACCCAGCAGCTCGTGACCGAACCGATCGATATAGCGCAAAAAAACTCAAAACTTCAGACAACCGGCCATATCCAAACCAAGAGAACATGTTTCCAAAAGACACAACGGCATGGCTAGAGCGCGACAAGGTATCAAACAAAAGCCAAGAAAAAAATGGGGGAATAGTAGTCGAGTAAATCTTGTGTGACAGAGGATGATATCCAAAAGTGAGGTGTGTGTCGCAGAGATGATCGTGCGAGGGTGACGAGCCGGTGTTTAAACATGGTAGATGATCGTCATCTTGGGATGCGTCGGCGTGTCGTCTCAATGCCTGCTTTTCCTGTTCAGACTGTCAGCGACAAGATACAAAAACACAGCACCACAAGCATATTTCAGTGAAGGATTGAGGGGGGTGGATGGAGAGAAGGGACAGACTTGTGCGGTGCTAGTCGCAAAAAGGGTAGGGTGAAATATGATGAACGGGGCTGGGAGGGTGCAGGTGCAGGTCCAACATACTTCTTATCCTTGTCCTTCGACTTCGGTTTCGTCCCCGCCATCCAGCCCAGCACCGACGTGCCGCCCGTCTTGGACACGCGCTTCGGCGCCTTCCCAGGCGCAACCTCAATGACCTCGGCCGCCGGGCGTCGGGGCATCGGCCCCCAGCCAGCGCCGGGCGGTGGAGGCGGCGGCATGGGACCACCTCGGCCGCCCGCTGCCGGGAACCCCGGGGGACGCATCCCGCCGCCGCCGCCGCCACCACCACCACCACCGGGAAAGCCGGGCGGAAAGTGTGGTCGTCTCGGATCATGGCCACCACCCTCTCTATGGGGGTGGCCAGGTCGAGGACCACCTTGGCCCGGCATCATTCCCGGCGGCATCCCCGGCCGGGGCATCCTCTCCATGGGCCACATGTGCATCGTGATGGACCAGTCGGGCTGCACCACCTTTTCCCAGACAGTGGGGAGAATAATCTCGCCGTCGGGGGCGATCAGGTCGTAGTGGCCCTCCTGCACCTGCGGGCCGACGACCTCGACGTGGAGGAACGCCTGCTTGATGAGCTCCTCCATACCCTACACAACATCCGTTAGCAGTGGCCACAGCGCAACCCGGGGGCGACATACCGTCCATGACTGGCACAGGTGAAAGGGGAAGCTGAACTTGCGCCCGATGGCGTCCTTGAACTTGATGGGCGCCTTCTCCGCCTTCTTCTTCTGGTCTTCGAGCTTGCCCTTGGCCTCCTCCATGATCTTATCCCTAAAGATCTTCTCTGCCTTCTTGGCGTCGTCCTCGGCCTGCTTGGCCGCCTCGGCCGCCTTCCTCTCGGCCTCGAGCTTCTCCCGCGCCTCGACCTCGGCCTTGAGCTTGGCCTCGGCCTCCAACTGCTTCCGCCAGGCGGCCTCCTCGTCGGCCTTCCTCTTGGCGGCTTCCTTGGCTTCCACCTCGGCCTTGGCGGCGGCAATCATCTTTTCCTGCTCGAGCTTGAGCGCAAGCGCCATCTTGACCTCCTGGTCCTTGAGCGCCGCCTCGAGCTTCGCCTTGGTCTCCTCCTCGATCCTCGCCATCCGGGCCTTCTCCTCGGCGAGCTTCTCCTCGGCGGCGCGCTTGGCGTCGGCCTCGGCCCGCATCCTGGCGTTGAGCTTCTCCTTCTCCTCGAGGATGGCGGCCTCGAGTTTCGCCTTGGCGATGGCCTCCTCGCGGGCCCGCTCCTCGGCCGCCCGCCTCCGGGCCTCCTCGGCAGCTCGGAGTTCGGCCTGGAGGTTCTCTCGGGCCTCGCGCTCCGCCTTCTTCATCGCCTCCTCGACCTCCTTCTTCCTCCGCTCCTCGGCGATGCGCGCAGCCTCCATCCGTTCCCGCTCGGCCTTCAGCTCGGCTTGGAGCTTGTCCCGCGCCTCCCGCTCCGCGCGCGCGCGCTCCTGCTCGCGCTCGACCCTCCTCTTCTCTGCCTCAATCTGATCTCGCTCCAGCTTCTCGCGAGCAGCCTTTTCGGCCTCGATCTTGGCGCGCTCGAGCTCGGCCTTGGCCTCCTCTTGTTGCCTCCGCATCTCTTCCATGTGGGCTCGGTACTGCTCCTCGGCGTCGCGGCGGATCCTGAGCTCCATCTCTTTTTGCTTCTCCAGTTGTTCTTTTCGCGCCTGCTCGCGCTTGAAGAGCTCGAGCTGCTGCTTCATGGCCTCCACTTCGGGGTCGGGCTTCTTTTCCACCGGTGGCGCGGGTGTCGTCGAAGCGGCGGGGTGCTCGGTGGGGGGCGGGGGCGGGGCGCTGTAAAAGTATTGCTGCATGTGGTGCGGGAGGGGGCCGTATCCCGGGCCGCCGCCGCCGCCACCGTGCTGCTGACCATAGTAGCCGGCTCCGCCGCCGCCGCCACCATGTTGGTAGGGCATCATGTCGTAGGGGGCTCGCTGCGGGCCGCCAAAGAATTCGGCGCCGTTCCCATGTTGGCCTTGCATCGGGGCGAATGGGTTGTTGCTGCGGACATCGTGGTATGGGACGATCCCGCGCTCAAATTGAGTTGGCGCATAGCCGCCGACGTGGCTCTGGGGATAGCTGGGATGGTGGCCACCCCGGGGAGGGGCGCCGTAGAATGCGCCTTGGTGTTGCGGCGGCGGCGGGCCGTAGCCTCCCCGGCCGTAGGGCGGACCGAAGTCGTCGGAAGGCGGTTCAACACTCATTGGTGGGGGAGGGGGCGCCCCGCGGTACGACTGGGCGGCGAATGGTTGGCGGGCGGGAGCGGCGACGACCTTGTGGCGCCGCGTCGTCGACGCGCTTCGATGGTGGGCGCTATGCGATCGCGACGGCGGGTTGCGGTAGTCTTGGGGAGGGGCGTAGTCTTGGAGGGAGGCGGAATCCGAGGGGTCGATCTCGTCGTGGCGGCTGGCCCAATCGTCCTCTTCGTCGACGAGGGAGTCGTCGTAGTCGTTTTCGCTCGTTTGTGAGGATGAGTCGTCGTGGTCGCTCGAGGAACTTGCTGACCGTCCACTGGGATTGTGATGGTCGATAACTACGGTCGTTCTTCTGCTTCTGCTCCTGGAGGCGGGACGCGAGGCGCAAGAGTTAGCTGGCACGTTGACGTTTCCAAAGGTTCTGGCGGGAAATTATGCGACGGCACAGTTCATGTTTCATGCGCGGACCAAGAAATCGGAAGGAAGGGAGAGAAGGGAGGGGGGGGGGGGGGGGTGACCCACGACATTGGGAATGGCTGAAAATGGAATAATCACCCTTCACTCGCGACAATCTGCGGGGAGAGAGTCGGAGCAAAGGCGTATTTTCCGAGCGGACTGCGTGTCGGGGAGTCGAAGGGGGGGGACCAGTTTCTGTTCTGTCCCGTTGGAGACAGATTTGACTGGGCAAAGGGGGATATTTGGCGGTGTGCGTGGTCGGTCGCGCAGGAGGGGAGCGGGAGAGCGTCCGTGGTGGTGGTGGCTGAGCGGCGATGGGGGGAGGGACGGCTGAGGGAGGTCACAGGTGAGGGAGGAGGGAGTTTGTCCAAACAAGGGGCACTGGCGCTTATCGACGGTGGGATTGGGACGAGGAAGCGGAAGGACCTTGGGTGGGCACTTGGCGACAGCTGGTGGGAGCTGGTGGGAGCTGAGCTGAGCTGAGCTGTGTGTTCCTCGATGTCGCTGCAAGGTTGAAGCTGTCAAGCTCAATTGCCGAAACTCAGTTCTGGGATTGTGCGATGATCTGATGGGATGATGGGTCGACGGTGTGCGAGTGCGAGTGTTGTTTGCCGGGAGTTCCTGGAGCCAAATAAAGGGGGGCGTTCGGCGAAAGGTTCAAGGTTGAAGGTTGGGCGCAAAAGGGGAAAAAACGGTTCCAGGGAGAGACACAATGTGGGATTGGGCTGGTCCTGGCTGTAAAGGTCTTTTTTGGCGACGGCAAGTCGGTCAGCAAAGTGTTCTCTCTGCTTGGGTCTGGTCCGGCTCAAATGCGTGCGCAGATGGCTCGCCGCTGCCCGCTGCCCGCTGCCCAGGATGGATATGCGTGGTCCACAGAGGGGTAAGTCGGTGAAGCGTGGCAGGGTTTCCAATGTTTGGTCACAGGCCCGCGACGGGACAGTGGAGGTCCAGTCAAGCACCGGGAGGGGGGAGGAGTGCTGCGGACCCTAGCCCACAACCGCCATCGCAACCAACGGCACCTGCGACGGGACTCGAGAAGAGAAAAAAAAACGACCCGACCCGGCGAAGACGATGCTATCGCGAGACGAGACGAGGGGGGAAAGAGACAACAATCGGGGAGGGGTAATGTTGTGGCGGGGGGACCAAGGAGAGGAGGGGAACGGCTCGTACCTTGTTCTTAACGGGCAGCGTGGGCTGGGTGGTGACCGCGTGTGTGGTGTGTGGTGTGTGTCTCTTGGTTTGCCTCGTGACCGGACGAGGTGGTGTAGAGGTGGTGTCGATTCGAGGTGCAGACGTGCAGTGCGTGGTGAGGGCAACCAAGCGGGCGGCGGGAGGGGGCTCGGGGGCGGGACCTCAGAGGGAGCGGGTCATAGCACGGGCGTTATAAGCCTCCCGTCCGGGACTGGCATAGCGTCAGTGAATCAGTGAGGGGCTTGGAGACCTCCAAACACGGAATCGAATCTTCAGGAAACCACCGAAGCATCGAAGCCGGGAAGCATCACGGTGAACAGAAACAGGTGAATAACGAACAGACCCGGGACCACTACAGTACGCCAGCGTCGAACGCGAGGGGACGGGAAGCGGGAGACGATGGAGCCATGTATTTTAGGGCTGGTCCAACCCAGTCCGTCCTTGTTCACTCGGATCATGCCAGAGCCAACGGCCAGCACCCGGGAGTATTGGGCTTGTTGGACAAGCCCGGCCAGCTCGACTCGCCTCGACACGACGATCGTGGATCGTGTCGCCAGATGATCTCGCCATGGGAGTCTTTGTGCAACAGATACCAGAGGCTGATGGACGGGTCATTCCCTCCATTCCATCTGTGCTGTTCCCCTCGCGATGCTGGCTCGAGGCCGATCTGCCAAGCCGAGGGGCAACTTTGGCCAGATGCAGATGCAGGGCACCCGCGAAGGAAGCGGCCCCGACCACGACGATGCCACGGGATGGCGCAACGACAAGAGAGGCCGCCACAGAGAGACGGACACGGGTAGAGAGGTACGAAAAGGGGGACCAGGGGATTGCCAGCAAGACGACGGGGTAGAAAAAAGACATTATTGGACATGTCCCCATACCTGACTGAATGTGGGTGCCGTAGGGCTGGCGGTTTGCAAGCCGGGGATCGGGGGAAACGGGTCTGTGGATATTTCGATGGCGATCTCAGTGAAACTGCCGGTATTGGGACCTAGGGGTGGCCGAGGGATGCGATGTTGTGTGTGTGTGTGTCGTCGCGGGTCAATCGGTGTGAAGGATGGACTGGTGCTGACCGGCCGAGTACTGTGAGGTACGGAGGGAGCTGGAGCTGTGCTGTGCTGTGCTGTGGTGGGGTCGACCAGACTTGTTCTTCTCAAAAAGGGCAAGCTGGCTGCTGCTGCGATGGTTCAAGGATGCGCACAATGATATGTCGTGTGTCGTTGCTGCTGCTGCGAGGTAACCAGATGCTGCCACCCAAAAGTGAAATTCGACGCCGATATGTTTTCGTCCGAGGAGTGGTGCCGGTTGGCGATGTATTGGATTGAAGGAAAGGTCAAGAGAAGGAAGGGATGGGAGGCAAGGGGCAAAGGGCAAGGGGAAATATCATCCCAAAAGGAACGGCTTGACATGCGAGAAGGGGCACGAGGTGTCGGTCGTCTGTGTTGTTATACATGTATGGCACGCTGCGGCCAGGCCCCGGCACTGCAGCAGCAACTACGGTATTAATGGATAATACGGATAGCTTGTTGGAGCAGCCAGCCAGCCAGCAGGGCACCAGACACCGGACAGGCGGTGGACGGGCAGCGTGGACAGGGTGGACAGACAGGACGTGACTCTTTCTTTTCCCCCAGTGCTGCACCTCGTGCAGCATCAGAGGCAGAGGCAGAGGCAGAGGCAGCAGACGTTGTCTGAGCCGTTGCCCTGCCAAAGAGAAACCATGCACTTACACCCCAACAGCAGCTGTACTCACTTTATCCAGTCCAGTCTCCGCACCCGCTTCCGCCTCTTGCAATCATGGTCTGGACTGGTCGACCGACCGTCTGTCCTCCTCCTCGGTTTCTGTCCTGTTCCTGGAAAAGCTGGGTCCCGTCGTCCGCGCTCCGTCCCTTGTTGACTGGCTGCCCGACGGCAGCCTACACCACCAACCCGTGCCCGTGCCCGTGCCGGCGATGAGGCCCAAGGCGATTTGTCAAATGTACCCGTCGTAAGCCTGGGGTCCTGGGGGTTGCCAGTGGGGTGGGAAAGGGTAAGGTGGTTCACTCTGGGACACGATGACGTTCAGGGCCGGGGGGGAAGACGGCGTGGATGGCAAGGAAACCTGTCAGGGGAATGAGACATTCGCTGGAGAGAGCGCGGGCAGCAACAAAGAGCACCGGCCTCGACCCCCCACCCCTTCCTCCCGGTCACTGGCGAATATAACTCTCGGGCTGCGAATGCACCGGTCCCTGGTGGTGTCCTGGAGGGCAGTGGGTGGCATCCTCGGCGATGCACATGATCTGGTTTTTTGCTTTTGTCCCGTCGACGGACACGGAGGCCGGAGGCGGTTTGATCCAGTGGTACGGACCTGTGGGGGCGCCGGGAACACAAGAACAAGGGCAGCAGCTCCAGCTTGCATGAGGTTGAGAAACGCTGATGACGGGGGCGGCCGGGCCAGGAGAGACCGTCGGTCGTGAGCGGGAACATGTGGAGACGCGAGATGCCAGCAGCAGGCCGACACATCGCGGATGCATCCTGGTCTTAAGTATCAGATCAAACGTCTCGAACAATCTGCATCTGCCATGAGCAAGCACCCTCGCACCCCATACTAGAGACCACTATGCCCATGCTCCATGCTCGGCGGCGACGACATGGGGCGGACGTGCTACGGCCGAGTGCCATTGACAGACACGTCAACCAGCCCAGCGCGGGTGCCGGAGCCCATCTCCCATCCCCAGCAAAGGGCCGCCCCCGGGGGAGGGAAATCGACCCGCGTACCTTGCGCGCGCCCTGCACGACTCCCACCGAGTTTCCCGCCGGCCAGGCACGCGAGAAAATTGCTTCGATGGGACGCGGTGCGACCGAGAACCGAGGCGACTGTTGTTTTTCGATCCAGGCCACTCGGACTGGCTGTGGTGCTCGAGCTAGCCCAAGAATGACGACCCTTTCTGCCCAAGCCATCCGCATTCGTGCGGCCTGCAGCAAGGCGGACGAGAGCCGCACTCCGGTTGGGCTCCAAACCCGCACCGCCCCATCTCCCCGTCTGTACGACAGACATGATCCGGTCCTCCTACGGTGCCACGTGCAGCTGTCTTGACCACGTCTTTCTGCCCAAGACCCACCCGCTCGGCTTGTCACGCAGCTTCGGGCACCAATGAGCCTCGGGCCAGTGTGCCCGTCCGGAGCCCTCCGATCCTGTCGAACGGGTCCCGACAAAATCCGGTACCACCTGCAAATCAACATCAATCCCGAAGCGTGGTAGGCAATGTGGCTCGCATTGTTGGCAGGTCCTGTCTCGTCTCATAAGTAGGAATTCCGTCATCACCTCTCAATTGCCCCGTGGGCCGATGTCTCTTCCGAGAGAAGCTCCCGGGCGGCTGCCACCTCCAGCTCGTCGTACCCGCGCCATCCAGCCTCTCGGGCGGTGCTCCGTCGGACAATCTCCGACAGCTTCGCCGACGCGAGCTCGTTGAGCTTCTCGATCGTCCTCGTGTCGGGCAGCGCAAATTCGCCCTCCTCTGACTGCTTCGACGGTTTTGCTGACTCCTTCAACAGTTTCGAAGTGACCTGCGCCAGTGTCAGTCAGGGGCATGCGACGGGTGGTGTTGGCGACTTACCAGCTTCAGTCCATAGTACCCACGGAGGTAGTCGTCGCACAGCTCGATGCTCCTGGAGAACCTCTTGACGGCCTCGGCCATGCATTTCTGATAGGACACGCTCGCTCCAGGAGCCGTCGCCGCCATGTACTGCATCTCGCCTAGACGTGCATGTACCTGGTGATTACGTTAGAACAGCTCGGGGAGGTAGACAGCATATGCAGAAAAGCATATCAGTGTTTGGGAAAGTGCGTACATTCCATGCATTTGGCGCCATGACCAACACCTCCTCCAGGGCATAAATGGCCTGTTGATACATGCCCTGCGTGAGATAGAGGTCCGCAAGCTCGGCCCAGCCCTCGCCGTCGGTGGGGGAGAAGCTCAGAAACTGCACCAGCGACGAGACTGCATCCGGCGTGCGGCCCATGGACCGCAACAGCGCAATGCGTCTCTTGGTGATAGGCTATGGGAGGCGGTCAGTCGGTTAGGGTGCATGGCCGAGGGGACACGGGGACACGACGCACAATGTTGGCGCTGTCTTCGCTCAGGATCGCATCGTACTCCTTGAGCACCTTGTCCAGGTCCTCGGGGGTCTGGGCGTCCGCCTCCTTCACCAGGCCGGCAAGGGCCATGACCCTCTCGTTTGTGGCCCCGAACCGCGTCGTCAGCCTCTCGAGGCACTGACGCGCTGCGCGCTCATCTCCGGTGCGCAGACATGATAAGAGGAGGTTCTCGTATTTGATCCAGAGTTCGGGGGTCTCGGGGGAGGAGAGGAGGGAGAATGGCGACGACGAGACGGAGCTCAGGGACTCGCTGAGGACGTTGGGGGCTTGTTGGGAAAGCTGGAGGGCGGCGCTGGGCGACAGCTGGCTCGGGGGATGGAGAAGCGACGGAGGCATCTCGTCGGCGGTCGCGGGTCTGCTCGGTGCTGGTTCGTTGGATCGTATTTCCTGAGGAATGTGATGCAGCTTGGATAGAAAACAATTGACCAATCTTGTGGTGGCGGAATGGGTGATGGTGAGGACTGGATGATGTTGGAAGTTGAACAAATGAAGCTCCAAGCTTCTGGGCCTGGGGCCTCCATGGCGGGCATGTGGTTGACGCGCCGCTGATGGTTGCCGCTGAAGGATGCGCCCGGGCGGCCTGGCCTGCCAACCTTGTGCTCTGGCAACAGTCACCAGCTGGAATGGGGTGGCATGGGTGAGATGGAAAGCCCGCTCCCGTCGTGGTGGACCTCTCAACCCCACGGCTTGGCTTCTGTAGCCTGTGACGTGCGCCCGTAACGTCGGCCGTTATCCCACCAGAGCTCCAGCCTCCAACTCGCGGCGTACCGGCTTGGTGCAAGGCGCATATCCAGACACCAAGACACGTCCTTTTTCAAAGCTGGCCGTAGGCGGGACAAGATGAACTCTGTTGCGCCACAAGCTACCCCCACCACCTCGACCACCACGATTCTCGACTGAAGTTCCCAGCATTTCCGATTCTAACACTCGATCTCGACCTCGACCCCGAGCTGGGCAGCAGCTCAACCACCACCGCCATGTTCGTCACCTTGCCCCTGGACGCGATCCAAGCTCCTGTACTCGGCGGATGCACCCGCTGACACCGTCCAGGTTC
This sequence comes from Podospora conica, assembly GCA_030685255.1. NCBI lineage: Eukaryota > Fungi > Ascomycota > Sordariomycetes > Sordariales > Podosporaceae > Podospora > Podospora conica. The sequence goes on along the minus strand of MU839428.1, from coordinate 67,819 downwards.
GAAAAGTCGCTTTACGACCTCATCCGAGGGCTGCGGAATCACAAGGGCAACGAAAAGGAATACATCCAGAACTGTCTGAAAGAATGTCGCGCCGAGGTTCGCAGTCAGGACATGGGTGCGCCGCCCCCCCAGAGTCCCGTCGTGGTGGCCCCGTACTGACAGTCTCGCCCGGCAGATGTCAAGGCCACGGCTCTTCTCAAGCTGGTGTACCTCGAGATGATGGGCCACGACATGTCCTGGGCCTCCTTTCACGTCCTCGAAGTCATGTCGTCCCCGAAATACCACCAGAAGAGGGTTGGCTACCTCACCGCCGTTCAGACCTTCCGGCCGGACACCGAGGTTCTCATGTTGGCAACGAACCTGATCAAGAAGGTATGGCGAGCGGTCTGGCTGTGGGAACCCCGGCTTATACGATGAATCAGGACTTGAGCGCCACCGCGCCAACCATCATATCTCTCCCCATATCCGCCCTCCCGCACATCATCACGCCCTCCCTGGCGCTCTCTGTGCTGGCGGACCTGCTGCCTCGACTCAGCCACTCCCACCCCGTCATCCGCAAGAAGACCATTGTCACGCTGTACAGGATGGCTCTGGTATACCCAGAAACCCTGCGGGCTGCCTGGCCCAAGATCAAGGACCGACTGATGGACAAGAGCGAGGAGCCAAGTGTAACGGCGGCCATCGTCAATGTGGTCTGCGAGCTGGGATGGAGACGGCCACATGACTTTCTCCCCTTGGCACCTCGACTGTTTGAGCTCCTGGTGGACGGCGGCAACAACTGGATGGCAATAAAATTGATCAAACTGGTAGGGCCAACCCTTCTGCATGCTGGAACGTCCAAGTCTAACCTCTGCAGTTTGCCACACTGACACCCCTGGAGCCCCGTCTGGTCCGGAAGCTGCTCCCGCCCCTGACTGATCTCATCAAGACAACACCCGCCATGTCCCTGCTTTACGAGTGTGTAAACGGAATCATCCAAGGAGGAATTCTCGGCGAGGCTGGTGACTTTTCCGAGAGGGAAGAGATTGCGTCGTTGTGTGTATCCAAGCTCCGCGGCATGATTTCCATCAACAGTGACCCAAATCGTGAGTCCACATCCCCATCTCTCACTCATCCCGCGCTGACCCTGGCAGTGAAATATGTGGCATTGCTTGCCTTTAACAAAATCGTCGTCACCCATCCGTTCCTCGTTGCTGAGCAGGAGGACGTAATCCTCGAGTGCATTGACAGCGAGGACATCACCATCAGGATAAAAGCGCTGGACCTGGTACAGGGGATGGTTAGCAGCGACAACCTTGTCTCCATCGTCAGTCGCTTGATGAGGCAGCTGAAGACCTCTTCTTCTTCTTTGGAACAGCAGAATGGCAACCAAGACGCCGATGCTGGAACCGACTCGAGCGACGAGACAGGGGTTGCGGGGAGGCGAAAGGCCAAGTCTAAGGATCAGCCGCCGCCATTACCAGACGACTACGCCGTCGACGTTATCGGGCGCATCTTACACATGTGCTCGCACGACAACTACTCGAGCCTGTTGGACTTTGAGTGGTACCTCGATGTCTTGACGCAGTTGGTCCGGATAGCCCCGGCCCCGCGGGTCAAGGACATCGATGGCGACGCCTCGTCGGTTCCGAAGCATCTCGTTTCCGACATCTCGGAAAAGATTGGAAACGAAATCAGGAACATTGCTGTAAAAGTCAAGGCCATGAGACCTGCAGCTGTCCAGGCGGCAGAGCTCATTATCACTCGTCTTTTCCGGCTCAGCTCGGAATCTGCTGCTGCACGTCTCGTTGCAGCGGGGGCGCTGAAGCCCGTCTCTTTTCTGGCCGGAGAATACCCCTTTGAGCTGTCGTCTGCCGACGACACGCTGGGGCAGCTGCTCCACCTCCTGCCCAAGGTGGACAGCCCTGAGATTCTGGCCACTTCCTTACAGGCCGTCATCAAGCTCTTTGCGTATGTGGCTGGTGATGACAGGGCGCGGTGGACAGCCGAGAGAAAGGCGTCCCTGTCGCTGCTGATGGCCCGTATCATACACGTGCTCGAGCCACTCGCTCTGCATCCCTACCTCGAGGTCCAGGAACGCGCCGTCGAGTTCAACGAGCTTCTCAAACTCACCGCCGAGGCAGCATCCGGGCAAGCCCCGTCGACAGACGACGTCCACCAAGACCCGCCACTCCTCCTGACACAAGCCATCCCCTCCCTCTTTGCCGGCTGGGAACTCAACTCGGTCGCCTATGGCGCCCAAAAGAACGTCCCCATCCCCGCCGGCCTCGACCTAGACGAGCCCATCCACCCCAACCTCGCCATGCTCCTCTCCCAGGCCGACTCCCTCATGCTCCCGGCCCAGGAAGAAGACGAATTCGAAGCCTACTACAACGAGAAACCCCCCGCCACCAGCCTCTCCAGCGCCACCGCCGAACCCGCCATCCTCCGCCTCGCCGACGCCCCCGACGAGGTCTCCAGCTCGTACCAGCAGCCAGGCGAGGAGAGCTACCTCGACGCCGACATCCTCGCCCGGAGAAAGGCCGAGCGGATGGAACGCAACCGCGACGATCCGTTCTACATTGGCGGCGGGAGCAGCCGCTCCTCGACACCGATCCATAACATACTGCAAAAGGAAAACGGCCCAGACCTCGACATCGACGCCATCCCCATCATGAAACTCGACCTCGACGCCGTCCCAGGCGGCGCAAAGCCGGAGAGACCGCGCCCCAAGCCGCGGCAGAAACTCGTCGTCGCGGCGGACGAGTCGCTGGGTGGAAGCGGGCGGTCGACGCCGGCGGGGGTGTATGACTCGGAGAATAATGGCTCGGACAAGGCGGCGGCGGCGAGGGCGCGGAAGTTCAAGCAGAGCTTGCTGCAGGTTGACTCGAGCACGCTGGGGAGTTTGGATCTCGATGCGGCGGCGGGGGATCAGATGGAAGGGGGTGCGTATGACCCCGAGAAGCAGAGGCAGGAGGAGGAAGAGATGGCGAGGGCGATGAAGGAGGTGCAGAGGCTGAGGCTGGAGATGCAGAGGGCGAATGAGAGGATCCAGGTGGCGCAGGGGGTGCCGGTGGAGGGGATTGTGGTGAGGAAGAAGAAGAAGGTGAGGAAGGGGGTTGTGGAGGAGGGGGAGGGGGGTGGAGGGGAAGGGGAGGGGGTGGGGAAGGGGAAGAAGAAGAAGAAGAAGGCGGTGGTGGTTGGGGATGAGGGGGGTGGGGAGGGGGTGGCGCCTGTTAAGGTGAAGAAGAAGGTTAAGAGGATAGCAAGGGTGGATGAGGGCGAGGCGAATAGTTAGCAGTAGCCTCTGTTGTGAGGGGGTGGGGATGTCAAGACAGTTTACGACAAACATGCAGGTATACGTGCATCATGCCTGGTACCAACTTGCTCAACCCGTTTCTTATGGTTATTGTTTATTTACTCTGCTTTCTCACCCCCCTTCTCCCCAACCACCTCGGCAAACCCCTCCCTCACCAACTCCTCGGCCCCCCCCTCCGGCACCACCGGCGTCTCCATCCTACTACTCTCCCCCTCCACCGCCCCCTTGACCCCCTCCAACCCCCCCCACGCCGGCTTATTCAGCTTCTTCCCCTCGACCGCCTCCCCCCCCTCGCTCTTGATCTGATACCCCCTCGCCCTCGGCCGCTCCCCCGTCCCCGCGGGGAACTCGGCCTCGTACCCTTCCGTAAACAGCCTCACCCCCTCCTCGAACACCGCCCCCCCGTCCGCTCGTCCCAGCGCCTCCCGCACCCCGGCGAAGAACCGCGACACCACGGCGTGGTTGTGGATTTGAAGGAGCGTCCACCCGAGCATCTCGCGCGCGGCGAGCAGGTGGTGGACGTACGCGCGGTGGTGGTGGGCGCAGGCGTAGCAGTCGCAGGCGTCGGAGAGGGGGGCGAGGGAGGTTCGGTGGGCGGGGGAGTGCAGGTCGATGCCTAGCGGCTGCTGCTGCTGGTTGGGGTTGGGCGGAGGGGGGAAGGAAAAGGTCATGGCGACGCCGGCGTCGGAGACGGCGTTGAGGAAGGGGAGGACGAAGGCGTCGAGGCCGAGGGGGAGGAGGGACAGGATGGCGTGTGGGGTGGAGGGGGCGGAGAGGGCGAGGCGCGGGAGGGGGGAGAGGGAGGCGGGGAGGGAGGGGAGGAGGGACGGGGCGTAGACGGCTAGGCCGGATATTTTGGTTTGGTTTTGGGAGCGGGTGAGCGTGCGGAGGTAGTCGTGCTGGAGGGGGAGGGGGACGGGGAGGAGAGGGGCGAAGAGGGAGACCGAGGGCGGGTGGGAGGGGAGGTGGAAGTCGGAGAGCCAGGTGTCGGTGCGCTCCGACATGCGCAGGGCGCGCTTGGAGGACGGGGGGAGGGTCGGGGGGAGGTCGAAGAGGGGGATGGCGATGTCCGGGAGGAGGGTGGCGATGGCGGTGGTGTAGGCGGTGGGGGTGAGGGTTTGGAAACCGGTGTTGGTGAAGATGGAGATGGCGGTGTTGGTGTTGCCTTTGGGGGCGGCGACGGCGGGGAGGCGGCGCGCGGCGAGGATGGTCAGGAGGGTGGGTGGGGTGCAGGTGAAGGAGGAGAGGGGGCGGGGGGTAGAAGGGGTGGTGTAGATGGCGGGGGGGCGGAGGGAGCTTTGGAGGTGTTGGGGGCGTTCGATGACTGGGAGGGGGGTTAGTGGGGGTGATTGGGGGTGGTGGGGGGAGGGACGCACAGTCTTCGAGGGCCATGTAGGCACCTGGGGTGGAGAGGTGGTTTTTGAAGTTGTCAGGGGTTATGTGGGGGATGCTGCCCCGGGAGGTGACGGCGAAGTAGTTGGGCGTGTCGATGGTGCGACGGCCGGCGAGGGCGAGGCGGCCGAGTCGGACGGCCGAGCCTTCGGTTATGGCGGCTTTGAGCACCTCGAATGTCATGGCGGGCGTGTCTTCTTGGGTGTCGTGAGACATGGTTGTGAGTGCACCTTTTCGAGGTGTGAGTGAGAAGTTGGGATGGTGAGTGAGGGTTGGTTTTTCAGCGTTGAGTGGTGAAGCAGGGATCCCGTTTGCAGGTTGGAGGAGTCTGGCGTTGGGGCTGATGGCTGCCAGTGGGTGGTAAAATTGGGAGAAAAAAGAGTTCGATAGCCTTGGATATTCTCCGCAGTAAACTGGTACTGTTTTCTTTTTTTGAGATTTTGACTTGGTCGTGGTCTCAACCCTCACTTCTCTGCTTGTCGTCGTCGAGTTCGATGCCAAGATGCCCGTTTGGTTTGTGCCTGACGACGGTGGGTTGGACCCTGCTCCGTTTGCCAATCATGCAGCGTGCCTGTGAGACCCGCAGAACCGTTTGTGTCTGGGAAAAAGGATTCTCGGGCCCAGCGGTTGGCATTGGCGCTGTGTTTGCTGACACACTGCACCTGCTCACCTGCAAGATCACCACAACTGGAAGCCCCCCTGGGGCGAAGCAATGCACCCTTCTGTGGACCCCACCAACTCCAATGTCTTGGGCCTTGGATACGGGGGACGGATGCTGCGGGATGGGATGGGACGGTCATCAGCCTTCCTCCCCCTCGGCATCCATCATTCCCGCTTCCCTTCTTGTTCCTGTTCCTGTTTCCGGTCTCTTGTTCTTGCTGACAGTACCAATTGCCCTTTTCCCCCATGCCATTGAACCCCTGGATCGGGCCTTTCTCTCTTTTCCATTTTCCATCATTTTTTGATGGCGTGTTTTGTTGACATTCTCTGACCATCACCCCCCCTCAGTCCTCGACCCTCGACCTGCCCTCGACGCCGTTTTACTTGCCTGCCGCCTCCCCCGGCGCACCCGGCGACTTGTACGCGCCGCCATCGCGACACAGCATACCCACGATACCACCGTCGCGATAGTCCCGCGAGGGCAGCCCGAGAACCATGGGCGAAGAGCTCACCCAGGTGCGCGCGCAGGCCCGCGACACCCAGCGCCCTGCGCCCACCAGCGCCTCGAGCTCGACCACCATTGCCGTCGGCGAGGTCTCCAACCATCCAGATAATCCCATCGAGATACTGGAAGAGGCCGACAGCTCCCCGCCCACTCCGCGCTTCATCCAGGACGAGCGCTCCAAAAGATGGAAGTGGGTGCCGTACCCCGTCCGCCGCTTCTCCAAGGCGGCTGCGAGGTGGGCTCGAGGACCCCCCAACCCGCGCAACTGGAAGATCGACCCCATCCTGCCCCAAGTCCAGCATTACCCCACCAACCTGCTCGTCAAGGTCCTGCCCGAGCGGAAGCACAGGATATGGCTGACGCTGTTCTGGCTGGCTATGTGGGTCATGACATTTGCCTTGGTCATGCGCGAGGGGCTCCTGGAGAGCGAGGTCGACGGTTGGGGGACACCCGTCAAGATAGGATGTGGCGCCAAGTACTGGTCAACCGACAACGGCTGCGGCCTGGACGGAGGCGACTGTCGTCCTTTTACCGGCAGCGGCTTTGCGTTCAAGTGCCCGGCGAGCTGCTCGAGCTACCAGGTGCTGAACCCTCATGCCGTCGGCGACCAGGAGGTCCTCTATAAGCCCATCATCGTTGGAGGCCCTCCTGCGGATTCCAATGGCAGCGACGCCGTCTACCGGGGCGACTCGTTCGTCTGTGGCTCTGCCATCCACGCCGGGCTCGTCTCCGACACCAACGGCGGCTGCGGCGTCGTCAGGTTGATCGGAAGGCAGAGCAACTTTAACAGCTCGACGCGCAACGGCCTCTCGAGCTTCTCGTTCGACTCCTACTTCCCCCTATCATTCACCTTTGAGCGAGTGGACTGCGACGCGCGCGACATGAAGTGGGCCTTGCTAGCCATCTCGGTCGTCTTCTCGACCATGATCTCCCTCTTCACAACCTCTCCTTCCCTATTCTTCTTCTCGATATTTACCGGTGTATACTGGACCGTGGGTCTAGCCACCGACGTCCCCAACTACACCAGCGTGGCCGCCCTCATCTCCCGAGAAATCGGAAACTTCCTCCCTGCCATGCTCGCCGGCTGGGTCATGTACGACAAGATGGGCGTCCGCCGCACCCTCCGCGGCCTCACGGCCCAGGTCGAAAAAACAGTCCTCTGGCTCGGCGCCTGCTGGGTCGGCGCCCTGACAAACCACACCTTCGACTTCATCCCGATCCAGCGCCTCACGCCCCACGACCTCGCACAACAACCCGGCGCGCGCGCCGCCCTCGCCATCATCATCATCGTGCTCGTCGTCATCGTCGCCTCGCAGATCTGGTTCTTCCGCCAGGAGGGCCGGCTGCTCCGCTACCTCGCGCTGTACGTCCTCTTTGGCGTGGGCCTCATCATCCTCGTTGTCCTCCCCAGCCTCAGCCTGCGCATCCACCACTACATCCTCGCGCTGCTGTTGCTCCCGGGGACGAGCATGCAGACAAGACCGTCGCTGCTGTATCAGGGCCTGCTGATGGGCTTCTTCCTCAACGGCATCGCGCGCTGGGGGTGGGCGCCGATTCTGGAGACGGCGTTTGCGCTGCAGGGCGATGCGCAGCTCGGGTCGCCGCTGCCGAGTATCGCGAAGCCGGTGATTGAGATGGGGAGGAATTTGTCGACGATTGTCTTTTCTTGGGCGGCGCCGCCGGCGCCAGAGTATGACGGGTTGAGCGTGCTGGTGAATGATGTCGAGAGGTACCGGACGTACTTTGCTGACGGACCGGAGGTGTCGCCGGGGACGTTTACGTGGACAAGGAGGGGCGGGGTGGAGGAGAAGGAGTACTTTCGGTTTGCGTGGATGCAGGGGAGTGATAGCATGGATTATACCAAGGCGGGGACGTGGGATGCAGAAGGGAGGTGGGTTGAGATGGCGCCCGGGCCGTCGAGGGTGAAGAGGGGGTTGGTGGTGGATGAGGATGTTATGGCGTTTATGAGGTGAGGCTGCGGGATGGATGATTGTATGTGACTTGGATACCTGTAGGTAGGTCCTGGAAAAGGCCTGGGAGGGAGTGTGATTGTGATGAATGAAGCCCATATACCTCCTCTTTCTTGTAGTCCGTACCCTGGATTGGATACATACAAAACCTCATTTCTGCAAACAATATTCTGTACTAAACATGGCTTGGTTGTTGAAGAAGAGAATTCCTATCCCAAGTTGCCATGCCGGTTCTGTCACTTCTGTGTCTTCAGTCCCAGCAAAAGCCCGTTTGTCTGATCAAAATCCAATGCCCCATCTTGACCAGCCGGCAGGCACTGCAGTGAGGACTGAGGACCCACCCCACCGGAGCTCGGCCAAACAGAGCCCGCCAGGAACGCCCCACCACAGACTTTTTTGAAAGCCTTTTTAAATCGCGTTGGGCTCCCGTTCCTCTTCCCTTTTCCTCCTCATTCCGCTCAACAGCATCTTCACACCATGCAGCACACAGCCATTCCATGACCAGCAAGCATTGCCGGGTGCTCCTCTCAACTCACTAACCCGTCGTTCCCCAACCAGACATTCGCCATGGCTTCCAACGGCACCGACGACGCGGTGCTCAGCCAGCCCACGCAGGACTCGCTGGTCGCCGACGTCGCTTCCCTCGAAATCACTCCGACAGAGGAGAAGCAGGCCGAGGAACAGCCCCTCCCCCACCGCTCCCATGACCCCCAGTTCAACCAGAAGAGGACCGATCCCTTCCAGTTTGGGTCTCGCCTTCTGCAGGAGCAGGACGATGTCTTCGAGTTCAATGCCTGGGACCACGTCGAGACTGACGACGCCTACAAGGAGTACTCCGAGCAGCAATTCGCAATGCAACGCCAGTCGCCCGTCAACGACTTTGACAAGTGTAAGTTTTACTTTTTCTTCTCAACCCCCCACGGACCCCTCCTGCAGGGCTCCGGTGTGTATGATGATTTACATCATAGCATAGTTCATCTGAATTTTTTATGAAGACAACTTGTAACACATAGTCTTTCGTCCCCATCTGACTCGCACACAACCACTCCCAAATGTTTTCATGGCCTTGGTTGGACAGTTGCTAACTTGGCATCAGACCGCTTCAACGCAGATCCCGCGAAATGGTGGAACCTCTTTTACAAAAACAACACTGCCAACTTTTTCAAGGACCGCAAGTGGCTCCAGCAGGAGTTCCCCATCCTGGACAAGATTACCCAGCAAGATGCCGGGCCCTACACGCTCCTTGAAATCGGCGCAGGTGCTGGCAACACGGCGTTCCCCATCCTGGCCAAGAACAAGAACCCTCAGCTGAAGCTGCATGCATGCGACTTCTCCAAGAAGGCGGTCGAGGTGATGCGCGGCCATGAATCTTACAACACGGACATGATGCAGGCTGATGTCTGGGATGTCGCGGGCGAGGAGCTCCCGCCAGGCCTTGCAGAAGGGTCCGTAGACGTGGCTCTCATGGTCTTCATATTCTCTGCACTCTCTCCATTGCAGTGGAAGAAGGCTGTGGAGAACGTGCACCGCGTCCTCAAGCCGGGAGGCGAGGTATGCTTCCGAGACTATGGGCGCGGAGACCTCGCCCAGGTGCGGTTCAAGAAGGGACGCTACCTCGAGGAGAACTTTTACATTCGCGGCGATGGCACCCGCGTCTACTTCTTTGACAAGGATGAGCTGGCCGACATTTGGTCTGGCAAGCTTGAAGCTTCCGAGACCCCCGAAGGCGAGGCAGAGGCAGGAGTTGGTCCTTGCTTCGAGATTGAGGACCTTGGTGTTGACCGTAGACTGCTCGTGAACCGAGCCAAGAAGCTGAAGATGTATCGTTGCTGGCTGCAGGGCCGGTTTAGAAAGAAGTAAAGAACAATGAATACAAAATTATCAGAACAATTCGTCCCACTCGTGTCGTGTTCTCTGTTCCGGTGACCTTTGATCTTTGAACAATGAAATGTGTAGCCATCGTCGATTGGGCCGGCGCACTCACCGCCCTTGAGCTGAATGGCAGAATGATGAAAGCAGGGGATCGACCGAACGACCCTGGCGATTTTGGGGCCCATGCGCTGAGAAACCGGCGAAAGCCTCCCTCCAAGCTCTTTGCAACCTTCAACAACGGCATTCTCCCCATGCATCACCGGACGCGACACAACACCAGAAGCCCTTGAGCTTGCCATTTTCGGGCCACGCCATCGCCGCGGCACTCTCCAGCTCATTGTCTTTCTGGCAAATCTTGACCTTGACCAGCGCCCCATCCCTCGCATCGATCGACCGACGCCATCAAAGGCACGAGCTTCCCGAATCGAACCCGTCTCCCGATCCATCTTGCGAACACCTTCACCGATGCTGCGACTCGAGAATGGCGGCCCCGGCTAACAATCCCTTTGGGACTCCTTCCCTGGGGACTGCCAATCCGTTCGGCGCGCCCGCTTCCATGGCCTCGATCGCGTCACCCTTTGGCGCGCCAGCCCCCTCTGCCTTCAACACCAACACCACCACCCCGTCGGCCAGTCCATTTGCTAAACCCAGTCCCTTCGGCGCGCCGAATTCTGCGCTCACACCCGCATTTGGCTCGCCTGCCCCGACCGCCTTCACCCCACAAGCAGTCAATCGACAGCCATCACCTAACCCGTTTGGAGCGCCCATCTCCCAAGCTCCAGCCGGCAGCGGATTCCCAACAGCACCGAAAGGTCCTGCCCAGAGCTCGTCACCCTTTCCCTCCCAGCCTCGATCTTTCGGCGCGCCGAGCGCAAAGCCGTCTTCGAATGCGAATACAATGACGGGCTTCGGCAAAAACTCCACCGCGCCGAAAAGCGCGTTCGGCAAGCCTGGGCAAAAGAACGAGGCTCCACAAAGCTCGCCGTTCAACCCCTTCAAGAATCTCGGCCAGAAGGCGGCGACTGGTGCTGCAAAGGCCCCCCCGGCAGGTCCAAAGGGGTTTCAGCGAGGCCAGAAGAACAATGCGCGCGTGGAGAGGATCCAGCCTGGGAGATTCGGCACTTCCAGCAACCACTCCCCCAACCTGGAACCCACCGCGAGGACCAAGGAGCTCTCCCCATTCGCTTTCGACTATGCCAACAAGCTCTATGTCCATCTCCGAAAAGGCGGCATCCGACCCCCGACATGGCCGCCACAGATCGGCAACCCCAGTCAGATGGATGTGGCGGGCAACCTGAAGGAGAGCTACAAGAAATATCGCGTCAAGGTCTACGAGGCGTTACGAAAGGCAGATCTCATCGACGACCCCGAGAGACGGCGAAAGCTTACGGATGCCCTCCCCTTCAAGGGCGTCTGCGAAGGCATGTGTCCCGATTACGAGGTTGCGACACGAATCGCAGAGAGCGATGTGCAACCGGCCGAGAGGATCGTTGGGTCGGATGGACGAGTGCAGCCCGACCCGACCAAGATGGTCAAGAAGTTCGCCCGGTCCTCGGCAGGCCAGGACCAGCCACTCCCCATGGACGTCCGCTCCGTGGACGCGCTGCGACGAACGACAGACTACCTCTTCTACGACCTTCTCCAGTCCGACGACAACCTTCCCAACGTGCACAACTTCCTCTGGGACCGCACCAGGGCAGTCCGAAAGGACTTTACCTTTCACTCCGAAAAAACGGGCGAGGAAATGAAGGATCTGGTCTACTGCTTCGAGGCCATTGCCCGGTTCCACGCCACTTCACTCCACCTCTTGAGACGACAAGGACTCGAGATTCGCGACGGCTACGACCCAGCCCAGGAATGCCAGCAGCTTGGTGCTGCTCTCCTGTCCCTGACACAGGCCTACGACGACTGCCGGGAGAAGGGAGTGACTTGCGAGAACGAGGCCGAGTTCAGGGCGTACTGGCTTCTGATCAATGCTCACGACGAGAAGATTGAAAACAGGATGCTGTCGTGGGGCAAGGAGTTCTGGTTCGAGTCGGAGGAGGTCCAGACGGCCATCGCACTCATCAACGCGAAGAAGGACATCCGGTCACCAAGAGGTCCGATGAGGCCGAGGCGCGGCCCGGCTCTGTCCGACTCGGCCTTTGCCAACTTTTTTGAGATCGTCCAGGACTCGAGGGTCTCGTACACCATGGCGTGCGTGGCATCCATCTACTTTAACGACGTTCGACGGTCTATCCTCCGGAATCTCGTGCGGGCATATGCACGACACCGCGATGCCCCGAGGACCATCACGGCTTCGGATCTCAACAAGATGCTCAAGTTCGACACTGTCGACGAGGCCATCACATTCGCCGAGGCGCACGACTTTGAGTTCTCCTCGGAAGCTCCGGCAGGGAAGCCCGCGCCGCCAGAGCCGTACCTGGTCCTGAACTCCAAGAAGAAGTACGTGCCCGAGGCATCGGTCAAGCAATTCCTCTCACATGAGCTCGTCGAACGGAAGCGCGGCTCACAGTCGCTCCCGTATGTCATCTACAACACGATCTACGAGGAGGAAGGCGAGAAGCATAGTCCGGATGACAGTCCCGACAGCTTGTTCGTCACTCAGACAAATGACTATCCAATAGATTCGCCACCTATGCCTTCGCCCACGAATTTCGGCACCCCTCCCCAGACCACATCACCATTTGGTACCTCGGGGACACCGCCAGCCCAGGCAGGATTCCAGGCGAGTCCATCTCGGCCGCTGAATTCACCTGCTTCGCTGGGCGCCTTTGGCCAGCCAGCAGCCGGAGCTCACAACCCATTCGGAACTCCGGCTCAGGCAGCGCCGAGCTCTCCCTTTGGGGCAGGCTCTACCCCGACACCCTCTCCGGCCATCGCGTCCCCGGCAGCAGCGGCATCGTCGGCCACACCCGGAGCGGAAAAACTAGTGTCGGTCTTTGGCGAGACACCCCGGCCCTCCCCCTTTGCCGGGTTGGGCTCATCTCTCACCTTTGGCAAGAACAACAGCACTCCGGCGCAACTGCCATTACCTGGACAGAATGCTCTTACACCTGCCAAGGTGGCACCGAGTCCTTTGGCTCAACCTTCAGGGGGTGCTGCCCCCACGGCGCCAGGATTCTTTGGGCAAGCCAACGCTTCGCCTTCAGCCTTTGCTCCCAATGTTGGTTCTTCGACATCAACGGCACAACCCTCGGCCGCCCCAGCCTTTGCTCCTACGCAGAACAAAGGGCCGGCTGTTCCATCCATCTCTGTGTCGCAACCTAGTCCCTCTCTAGCAGGGCCCACAGGGGCATCAACACTCCCCCAACCCGGGAGCTTCTTTTCGGCCAAGCCTGCATCGACACCCGTTGCAGCACCCACACCACCACCGTCGGCGCCTTCGCAAGTAGCAACAACTCCTCCTGCCCCGTCCAAATCTTTCCAACCACCACTCCCACCGACCAGGGCATTTGCTCCCCCCACAGCGAGCTCTTCGAACACAGCACCTCCTCCATCCACCAGCAGCTCTGCGCCAAAATGGAAACCGGCCGGCCCCATGCCTCCTCCCCCGCCACCTCCGGCACCACCCCGGGACCTCATGGGCGACTTTTCCAAGTGGTTCGCGCTCGGCGACACCGGGCTGATGGAGCAGTTCATGGAACACACCATCGGCGAGCTCGTCGCGCAGACCTTTAACAAGTTCAAGCAAGACGAAGCCGAGCGCATCCGAAGAGAAGAAGACGCCCAATCCTGGGCCGAAGCCCGCAAATTCCGCGTCTACAGCCTCGGCGTCAAGTACTTTTACCGCTGGCAAGAAAAGGCCCGCGCCCGCGCCACCCAACGCATCCTCCGCGAAGGCAAGGAGCGAATGCGCCTCTACCGCGAACAGGAACGCCTCGCCCAGAAGAAGGCCCAGGAAGCCGCCGACGAAGCCGCCCGCGAAGCCCGCCGCGAATCCCGCCGCAACATCATGGCCAACGGCGAGCACCTCAGCTTCCTCGCCCTCTCGGGCCGCAACCAACACCGCGCCGCCACCACCGAGGCCCAGCTCCTCGCCACCGGCATCTTCTCGGGCCTGCGCGACGAGCAGGCCGCCGCGCGCCGCGTCGTCAACGGTAGCCCCCGGTCGCAGTACGCAGAGTCGGTGCTCGAGCTCGAACCCCCGCCGCCGCGTGCCGCAGGGTCCCCCGGCGGCAGCAGCGTCACTAGCAAGGGCGAGGGGTGGAAGACGCGGTCGCTACGCGAGAAACTCAGCCTCGGCGGGGGTGGGCACAGGCGCAGCGCGTCGTCGGCTTCGAGCTCGGTGGCGACCGTCGGCACGGGGTCGAACCTCCGGAAGTCGCTGCCGGCGTCGAGGGTTAGTAACTTTTCGAGGAAGCGGTCGGCCGAGGAGTCGTCTGTCGACGGCGGCGGGGACAGGAACGTCAGGAGCAAGACGACGGCGACGGCGAACGGGTTCCGCACGAGCCACTGGGACCTGCGCGCAAGGGGGTTCGTGCCCATGCCCGATGGGAAGTGGTTGCCCGAGGCGCTGGCTAGGTCGCGACATACCGCTGCGAGCCCCGAGGAGGATGAATCGTTGCTCTGTGAGGATGACGATACCGATGCGAATAGCGTCGCGTCGAGGTTGAGGGTCGCGAGGTTGGGGTTTAGTGGGAGGAGGAGTGGAGGGTCGAGGTCGAGGTCGCCGGCGGGGGGGAAGAGGAAGAGGGGTTGGGAGGGGGGGGAGGAGGAGGGGGCTAAGAAGACGGCGGTGGAGGAGGAGGGGGGGTATGGGGGGGCTTCTGCGGTGGTTAGGGACGTGCAGAAGATGGTGAGGGAGCTGAGGGAGGCGATGGATTTGTTGGAGGAGGATAGGGCGTTTTTGAGGGAGCAGAGTGGGGTTTTGGGGGATGGGACGTGAGGCCCGTTGTAAGAATGGGGGGGGGGGTGTGTACATAATATTCAAGCGAGGGGACAAGGGAAAATTGGCATTTGAGGATCATGGCATGGCATTTTGATATGATGCGGAGAGTGAATGTGGTTCAACTGATAGATGGGACAGGATTAAGGGTGACGTTGGCGTTTGGGACATGAATGGCAGCGTTTGTGAGAAGGAAGTCATGACCGTTCTCGGGCACAAGAATATGAGTGATACCCCCGTCAATTCCATGCAGCAGCAGCCCAGTAGAATATGTCTACTTTTCTAAGGAGACCGTTTTCTAATCAACGCCCAAAGCCGTCGTCAAGCATGATATCCCACCCATTGATTGATTGCCCCAACTCCACAAGATGATGATGATAAAGCCTCCGTCATGATGCGTTTCCCCCCATCCACACACACACAAAGGGGTTCTGTAGCTCGCCGGGATCGTCCCTCAAAACTGCGCAATATTGTCCAGGATCTTGACCTCCTCGCCCGGCTTGAACGCCGGCAGGCCGGTGTAGGGGCAGTCTGTTGGAGACACTGTTAGTACGGGAGATCATGGTATAGGCCGGGGGGGGAGGACTCACCAGCACACCGGAACGCATCCCCCAGATAGCACGAGTTGCACGAGCCCGTCTTGCCCTTGACGGTAAAGTCGAGCTCGTTGAGGTCCGCCGACGCGAGCTTGAGCGCGCCGAGGTCCTTGTCGGCCTTGTCGCGGCGCTGCTTGTCCTCTGCTTCGAGGCCTGTTGTTCGGTTCGTCAGTACCATACCCCCCGCGGGGACAAGGAGGGGGGGGGGGACTTACGCTCCGCCAACCCACAAGTGCAATCCTTGCACGCCCGCCTCTTCTTCCCCGGCTGCGGCGCGCACTCGGGCGGCTGCGGCACCGGCCTCCGCAGGTCCTCTTCGGTCAGGAGCGTCTCCTCGTCAATCAGCTCCGCGCCGTCGTCGTCTGCGTCCAGGTCCAGGTCGAGGTCGTCGCTGAAATCGACGAATCCTACCCCCTTTGGCGGCTGCGGCGCGGGGGTGGGCGCCGGTGGTGCGGTATTCTCCGCCGCCGCAGCCTTGCTCTTCCTCTTCAACCCAAAAACAATCGGCACCGCCTCCCCCTCGTCCTCGGGCTTGACGAACCCGTCCTCCCCCGCCACCAGCCCCGCCAGCACCGCCTCCCGCGCCTCCGGCGTGGCCAGGCCGTACCGCGACAGCCGCCCGTCCTCGGCGCTGACCTTGCCGCCGGGCTTGACGGCGGGGACGAGGAGCGTCCACAGCGCGCGGTCGAGGGTGCCGGGTTCGCCGTCGTCGTGCGCGAGGACCAGGACGAGGTCGTACGTCGCCGGGGGGAGGGTGATCAGGCCGGCGGCGAGGCGGTCGAGCATGTGCAGGTCGGTGGTGGAGCGGTCGAAGGCGCCCGAGGTGAAGAGGGAGGGGAGGCGGGTGGCGGAGGAGGCGAGGGAGGGCGGGGCGAGGAGGAGGGTCCGGCCTGAGGGGGGCGGGGCCGGGGAGAAGTCCGAGGTGGTGAGGTCGAGGGTTATGGGCATTGTGGTGGGAGGGGGGTCGCGGGGCGACCGGGATGGGGTGGTTGCCCTGGTTTGGTTGGGGGGGTTGGGGGGGGGTTGTTGGGAGAGTGAAGTTGTCGCGATGGTGATGGTGATGGCGCGCGGGGAGGGTTTTGGTGGAGGGGTTGCGCGGAGATGGACGAAATGTCTTGGCTTTTTTTTTGCGATTGCGCATGTCGGAGATGTGATTGACATTACAAAGCTCGCCACTGCCCCCCCACCCGTCACGGTTTCGCTATCAGTTTATCAGATTGGGAGTTCTCTCCACTGATGACTGATCTGGATGCGGGAGCTGTACGAATCCGACTGTTGATCGGGATTGCTGGCTGCATTCAGTCAGGGCGAGGTGGGATGGAAATCGGCCGATGTCGGTCGAAGCCGGCCCCGCAATCAACGACACGGTTGTGCTCGACACGGGTTCGGCGCCAGCAACCGTTCGATGACGCAGATTCGACCGAACCATGGGCCCAACGGTCCAGCCGCGTCCGCCAGCCTCGCTGGTGTCTGGACGACATGTCGGACGATTCCAATCTCGGGTTCTGGGAGGGGGAGCTTGTTGACCTGGCCATTGATGGACGGCAGATGTTCGGTCCGATCCGACAAACACGACGCCGCTCAAGCGTCAGGAAAGTTTCCAATGGGAATCCAGGTCCGTTTGGGTGGTGGGATGGGGAGCAATTCGGGTTACGCAATAACACGGCTTGGTATCCGGAACATGATCCAAACTGTCCAAACATGCCTCATGTTATCTTGATGCCGCCTCCCAAGCTCCCAAGCATCTTGACCGTGTGCCTGCCAATGTCAGAAAGCAATGCAGTTACGTCTTGCCAGGCACGTGGTGTGCGAAATCAGTTGTGATTTTTTGTATGGGATCTTCACCAAAAAAATCCAAACTGATTTCGCACACCACGTGCCAGGCTCCAATTGACCAATGGGTACCCATACGGCGAGGCTTGGTTATCTTTCGAGTCATTCTCGATGAGTCGTCGATGGATCACGCGGCACCGGTTTCGACGGCAGGAAGGTCCCGGAAGGGCTGGAATGAGGGAACCATTCGGCTGCCTGCCTGGTTGAGGCCAGCTGGCCAGATGGTGAATTCCCCAATTGGGGTCTTGGAAATGCCCGAATGCCCGCCCCCATCCCCATCTCTGTTAGGGCCGGTGATGAGCTTTCTTGAGATGGAAAGAAGCTTCCAGCTCTGGAGCACAGACATTCTCGTTCTCCCCCAGGGCCCAAAAGCCCCTGGAACGGAGAGCGGCTGGTTACAGGGCGCTAGGCTGGCCTGAGCAAAGCGCCGGTTGGGTGCTCCATAACCCCGCATTCTCACGGCGGGCCCGGGGTCTCTGTCACGCGGGCGAGGGCGCCGGGAGACGGGGCTGCAGCAGCTGGCATGCAGTGGCAGGCCACACCTCGCCATGCGATGACGACCTCTTTTCCACATCACTTTTTCTCTGTTGACCTCGATGAAAAGGGGCCGCCCGCGAGATAAACGAAATAAATACGGCAAACGGGACAACAAGACATGTCAATTGAAAAAGAGGACAAAAAGGAAACCGGGCACGGCTGAATTGGCCATCGGCGATGTCGACAACGTCGATCCATCATCGCACTTCATACTTTGTATGGGTTATCAGCACCCGTCTCTTCCGGGGCGAATTGGCGAATGGGCATCCATGAACATCTCCTTGGTGACTGGTCGAGATGGGGAATGGGGAGACGGAGAGGGAGCGAGTTCCAGGGGTCCCCTGGGGTCTTTCCGAATGGTGAGTCTCTGACATCAAGTCACGCGACTCCCCGACTCCCCTCGCTCCCCTCATGCCGCATCCCGCCAGCTCCTCGTCTGATTCGGGGACTGGGGACGGGGAAGGGGACTGCCAGTTGGAGCTTCCTCTTTAAAAGCCGGAGCTCCCTCCCCTCCTCACGTCACGCCTCTCTCTCTACACTGCAGATTACAATAGAACATCTAATCAACCATCACCACCCATCAACCTTTGTCTCTCTCAGTCTCTCTCCATCATCGAGACCAGACCAGACCAACTTCGACCCCAAGACAACCTCCCACCACCTCTCTTTGTGACATCAGCACCACCACTCCAACCCGTAGGTCACGCCATCCCCTTTCAACCGCCTCCCCTTTCAACCGCTCCCTCCCTCCCCATCACCAAACTCATCAACCCCGCACCCTCCATCCATTGTGTGACGCTGACCCGGATACAGTTGTCCTCTTACAACAACTTCCACTCCCACTTCCCCAACCCATCAACCCCCACACATTCCATCAAGAGTACGTCCCTCCCTTTCCCTGCTCATCACCCAGCAATTAACACTCGCCCAGTGACTCGCTCCCACAAGTTCGGCGACAAGGACCACGCCGGCCTCGCCGACGGCACCGTCGTCCCGCAGGAACACGTCCCCAAGTTCTTTGCCAAGAACGGCTTCCCCGACTCTGACCCCAAGAAGACCAAGAAGAACGGCGGTGGCCGCGGCAACTGGTAAGCCCCCCTCCCCTCCCCCATCCCAACCAACCAACCCACCCCTAACACCCACTCCCAGGGGCAACGCCGGCGAGGAAGTCATCGACGAGCCCTCGTTCAACTTCGCCAACGCCCGCCGCCGCTCCAACAGCAGCAGCATCTCGAGCCACTCGGAGCACTTCAAGACCAAGTTCGAGATCAACGAGCCCGAGCCCGTCTTCGAGGAGAGCCTGCACGGCGCCCCGGCCGAGGAGCTGGACGACGAGGACCTGTCCACCAAGACGGAGACGTCGTCGAGGAGCGGCGCGAGCATCTAATGCTCCTCGCATCCATCCAACAACCGTGAGCCCGCCACCCCGAAAGGGGAATCCACTGGAGACTTTGGCGGAGGGTTTTCCTGAACGAAACCTTCTATCTGGCGGCCACGCGTACACGACAGCACACGGCTATACGAGGAGGTAGCTCGTGTGTGTTTTGTTTTTGCTTTCCTTACGAACGAAATGTTGTAAAGATGGCAAAACTTCTTTACATTTGAGGGGGGTGTTCTCTCTTGCGCCGACGACGACGACGACGAGGCTACTGCTTGCTAAAGCGGCAGGCCGCGCGTGCGTGCGTTACGTGCGCTTTATGTCAAAAGGTATGGCCAAAGTGGTGCATCTGGTGATGTGACTGAATTGCTCTGAGTTGCGTGTAAAGATCTAAACTAAATACTGGGCCCAGATGGGGCGCGCCTCGGTTAAATACAAGTGTGGCGCCTTTGTCTATCTACATATCCATCTGGACGATTCCCTGCCCTTTTAGGGCTAATCTAGGGGATTCTAGTCCTTTTACTTTACCTAAGCGACTACAGGTCCGTACCTTATATCGCCCCTTTTATAATTCCTAATACTCCCCCTTACGAAGTAAAGTAAGGTTATTTTACCGGCTTAAGCTCTAATATCTCTACGAATTTTTAGTATTTAACTTAATTAAGGCCCTTAGTAAAGCTATCTACTACGTTCTCCGCGCTCGGTACGTACTCGAGTACTATACGGCCCGCCGTTACCTACTTATTTATATAGTAGTAGGCTACGCTAATATACTTTTTCTATAAAGGGGTAGTATTCTTTATACTCTAGATAATTACGGCTTTATTATTTACCTTAACCGGCGTTAACGCCGTAAGGGCGTAGCCGAGTTTTGTAAGGAACTCTTATATCTAGGCGTTCTCCTATACCGTAAGGTTAACTACCGTATACTTAGTTTCCGTAGTATTTTAGGTAATTATCGTTTATCGCTTTAATCCTTACAAGACTAAGCCGCCGGCTATAAAGAATACGAAGCCTATAGTAAAGCGTACTATACTACGATCCCCCGCGTAATTAGAGTTGGAGAACGCGAGGATACCGAGGTCTTCGTTTCTATCCTTACTTTTAGTAAATATAATCTTTAAGTTAGGGGCTCCCTTAAGGTATCGTAGTATACGCTTTATACTTACGTCGTAGGTTTCTTCTAGCTTAGCTATATACCTAGCCTAAAGGCCGGTAGTAAAGTTAATATCTAAGTATATAATATAAGCTAGATAGATAACTTACCTAACCTTAAAAGCGTAAGCGGTAGTAAACTTATCGTCGCCCTTATCGTCGGGGTAGGGTATTATAGCCTTTATAGCTATAGGATCGGTCGGGGTTTTATATAGCTTATTATTAATAAACTTAGTATCCTTTAATACCTTAGCGATATATATATCTTAGATAATCGTAATAAAGTCCTTCGTATTTACGATCCGAACCCTTAGGAACTACTCCGCCTCCCTTAGGTCTTTAATAGATAATAAAGTTACGATATCCTTAATAAAGGCCTCGCCGGCCTTCCGATTAGCGTAAAAGATAAGGAAATTATCTACGAAGGAAGCTAGAATTATACCGGATTTCCGGTTAATATATATAGCCGTATCCGATATAAGCGGCTTAAACCTAATCTTAGCTACTTCCTTACGGACCCTCTCCTATTAGTTATACCCTACCTACTTTAAACCGTATAGCGGTAATAATAGCTATAAGACTTTACCCTTTTACTACTTATAGGCCTTAGCCTTCTCCGGATAGTCCTCGAAATACTTATCGAGTATCTCGAAAGGCTTTATAAATACCTTTTCCTTAAGGAGTACTCCGTTAAGGTAGGCGAGTTTAAAGTTAATCTAAAGTATATACTAGTACTTAGTCGCGGCTAAGGCGAGTAAGATTCGTTATAAGGAAAACCTCGCCGTAAAGGTAAAGGTCTCGTTATAATCGATCCCTTTCCTTTAACGGAAGCCGCGCGCTACGACGCGGGCCTTAAACTTCTTTACCTCGCCTACCGAGTTAAGCTTCTTCTTTATTACCTATTTACTATTAAGCGGTATTATACCGTACGGCGTAAGCTTATAGGCGTCTTCCCTAGTATAGAAAGTAAAAGTACTGTACCGTAGTACGTTAGAGATCTCCGAGTAAATACTTTACTTCTACTACTCCTACTCGCCGGAGCGCCGTACTTACTCGATAGGGGATAGTCCTCCGTAATAAACCTATCCTCCGTAATAGGCGTAGAACTCCTAGTCTTCCGGAAATACGTCCGGTTAGCCTAGGAGGTAGTAAAGCTAGGTATCGTCGTTAATTTATAGTTCGCCTTAGGGATCCTCGTCTATTTAATTATTACCGGCTTCCCTAGCCGGAGAGGACTCCCCTATAAGGCTAGCTGTTAGTAAGTCGACTTAATCTTAAAGTATAAAAGTATTATAAGCTTCTAAAGTAGCGAACGCTTCGGCGGTTTAAACTTACCCCGTAGGGATTATATCCGTAGCTATAGCTCGGCGCCGCTTTTAGTTTACTATCCGCCTCTATACATACTCGGGTAGTAAGCGGACTACTAGCTTATTAGCCTTTTTACCTTCGTTCTATTTACGGAGTTCCTCGTAGAAGACGAGGTTCGGCGTAACTATTATCTTCTTAGCCTTAATAGCCTAGACCTTATATATATAGAACCCTATATATCCTAGTAAAATACCCTCCTATCCGTAGGGGTTTATCTTCTAAGACTATACTCGCTTCTCCTTCTTAATATATATAAAGACCTTAGCCCTTAAGATCCTTCTATTCTTATTAAAAGGCCGGTTATTACGACCGGGGAAGATATAGTCCTACTAAGCTTAGTAAGGGACCTTTCCCTTAAGTACTATAGTATAAGTAGTATTAAGGAGATTAACCGCGGCTTTAAGGATATAGTTCTAAAATACTACTAGAATACCTATCTAGATCCCTATCCGCCGTACTATATCCTATACTACGCCGATATACCTTTCGGCGGTACCGTTTTAATATTAATAATAGGGGGCTAACGGGTTAATTTAGATTCTATACTTAACGGCGTAGTTATTAAACTTTTTACCGCCGTACTCCCCTTTCCCGTTAATACGGATCTAGGTTAGCCGATCGGCGGTCTCCCTAACGATTTCCTCGAGCTCCGTAACGAGAGCTACCTATACGTCCTTCTTTTCTTTAGTAAAAAAGATAAACCTACGGCGTATAGTATCGTTTACGATTATTACGAAGTACTTATAGTTATTAACAGAGATAGGCTTAATTATACCTATATCGATATAAAGGCCGTATCCCGGGATAGACTTACGTTATTATAGATCCTTAGACGTAATCTTATAGTTAAGGCCGAGATTATACGCTTTATACGGTACTTCCGTAAGGTCCTTAGGGTTAATAGGGATACCGTCCGTAAGTTAAATCGTCTTATAAAAACGCTTAAGGCTAAGGTAGCTAAGGCGCCGGTACTAAAGCTACTAGAGTTCCGTAGACGAAAGTATAAGCTTCTTTCCGCCCCCCTTAGCCTCCGGCTCCTCTATACCGAATAGTTATAGGTAAAAACCTCGCTTTTTAACGTCTATAAGCGTTACTACGGAGCCGTCGAGGTCCGTAATCTTATCTTTATTTAGATAGCCGCTAGCCTTATAAAACTACTCGCCTAAGAAGATATTTAATAGGAACTTATTAATTAAGATAGTATAGTTTAACATAACTATCTTATAGCTCTTATCGGGGCCGATTAAGGTAACCTCCGCCCTACCGATATATATAGGGTATACTACGCCGGTATTAGGACTTAACGCGGGGCTAACCGCGCGGGGCGACTAGACGGCGTACAAAGGGCGCGGGCGGTAGCCTCAGGCTACTACCCCGCGCTACGGCACGCTTAAAGGCAGCGACATAGCCGTCTACTATATCCGGACGACCGAAAGTAACTACTACGGCATAATAACAAGGATACCAGAACGGCATAGGCCCGAGTACCGCTTCCGGGCCTTAATACTAGCTTATAATACGAAGGATAAAGAAAGGTAAGATAGCTAGGGAAGGAAAAGATAGAGGGGGTAAGTTACTTTATAAAGGAAGGGAGGTACCCCTAAGTAGGCTCGTTTACGAAGGGGGATTATCGGAGGAACTTAGGAGTAGCGAGGAAGGAGAGGGGATACTAGGAACCCCTTACGGGAAGTATAAATAGGGGATAGCCGACCCTTTTCTAAAGGGGGAAGCTAGAGTTTAATTTACTATTTTACGTAATTATTACTCGTACGCCCCGTCTTTACTAATCCTAACTACTTTAATATATATATTTTCCTTCTACCTTATATATTAAACTCTTTACCTTATTTATAGGAGTCGGACCGGTAAGATAGTTAAGATATATCGTTAAGTAGCTACCCTTAAATAGAGTACGAACTCCTTTACTAATAATATTATCGATAGCGATGCCGATATCTCGTTAGTTCTAACTACTCCTAACGATAGCTCGGTAACTACGTCTTCCTACCTACCTAACCTAGACTATACCTAACGTAAGCGGAAGATAGCCGAGAAGAGGACCGAGTAGAGTATTTATAAGGACTTAGATATTAACTAAAATAACTTTATAAGTAGCGCGTACGGAGGCTTAATAGTACTTACTAACGCCCGTTACGCTTTAATTAACCCTAATTATAAGGGAGACTTCGACGAGAATACTACCCGGGTTAAGAGCGAATAACCTTCGCCTAGCTTATTAACCTCTTCCGATAAGGACCCCCTTACCGACATACGTAGGCGTACCGAAGTAGCCGAGCGTTAACTTAGAAAGGCTTAGGATTAGCTCGAACTTAAATAACTTAATTACCGCTTATAGACTACTACTAAAGCCCTAGTAGAAGTTATAGGGGGTTTATTAGGAACCCTAGAAGAGGAGGAAGCCGTTACCGAGGCTATAAATAGTATTACTAAACCTACTCCTAAGCGACTTATTATCCTTATTAAACTAGCTATCCTAGTTATTACTATTAACGGTCTCTCGGCCCCTTTTACAACTACTATCGCTAGTCTAGAGACGTTTATTACTGTAACTACTATTATAAGGGCTACCTTCGAACTCCGTTAAAGTACCCCTTTTAAAGCCCTTACTTTTATCTACCCTACCTATATAGGGTAGGACTTTACTACCCTCCGTAATTTCCTTTACGATTATAAGACTAACTTTTATATCTATATTAACTTACGTTCTAGTAGAGATTAAGTTATATACGTAGTAAGTTACCTTAAGAGGGCCTTAAAGAACGCCTAGGTAAAATATATATATAAGTAGTAGTATTAACCCGGCTTTAACTTTAACCTTATACTTTAGTAAAAGTTTATCGACTTTCTAGAAATAAAGCTATTAAATCCCTAGACCCGTATTCTCTCGGCTACTAGTAGGTTCGAGAAGGCCTTTTAAAAGCCTAACGAAACCGTAGCCGACTTCTAGGACCGATACTTTAACTTAAAGGCTAAACTTAAACGCTCCGAAGACGACGAGCTACGCGTAGTATAGCTCTTAAACTATTTCCGTTTAGAGATCCGTTAAGTAATTAAAGTTTAAAGGGATATCTCCGAGACCTAGTAGTAGCTTATAAGCCTCGCTCGCTATATAAAGGAAAGTTAAAGGGGCGTATCCTAAACCCCTAGATTCTTAAATAGAAGATATAGCTAAAGGGGTAATAAAGGCTAGCTTTCTAACGTAACTAGTATAAGTACCGTCTACCTTACTTATACTAGTAATAACGTAAGGAACTAAGATATATATCGCTAGTAGGAGTAGCCTTAGAGTTAGGTTCTAGTACGTAGTACCCTTACGTTTATATAGCCCTAGCCCCGGAACGGAGCCGGAGTTACTTACTATAACTATAAGTAAGTCGGATACTACGTTAACGAATACCCTACCCTTAAGCCGTATATAGTTAGCTCTAGCTCCTAGCGAACGTTAGGAGTATACTATAACTATAACTAGCCCGGCTATATCGCGCCTAACTACCTTACTATTATATACTAGAAGTATTAGTAAAAGGGGTATACCGTAGCTAAGTACTTTATAAACGGTATTAATACCTTCCTAGTCTCTAAGAAGGAGAGCTAGGGGCGTAGGGGAGTTACTCTAATAAAGGAAAATAGCCTATAGATTAACCTATAGTATCGAGTCTTCTACGACTAGTACCCCTATAAGGCGTTTATCGATAACGGCTTATAAGTAAGTATTATAAACGTAGCTATATTAGAGAAGCTCCTATAACTTTACTTATACGATCTACCTAAGGAGGGTATATTTATTACCCCTGGACTTACCCTTTAAGGTATCGCCGAATCTACTATAGAAAGCCTTAGACTAATCGAGCTAAATATACGTACTACGGACTACTAGGGTATCTAGCGTAAGGTACTTATAACCTTTATATTAGTTAAGACCGATATTTTCGATATTATACTCGGTATACCCTAGTTAAAGCTAGTTAACCTAGCTATTAACTAGCGAATAAGTAAGTAGCGCTACCGCTTCCGTACCGGCGACCTCTCCGCTTATAGTAATAATAAGGCGCTTAAATACGCCTATTATATAGTAGCCTTACTTATTAAGCCCGTTATTTACGCCTTAGTATCTTAGCCCGAGGGAGAAATAAATTTAGATCCTAAAAGTAATAAGGAGGTAGATAAAGAAGTAACTAAGGCTAAGCTTCCTAGCTACTACTAGGAGTATAAGGACTTATTTATCTATAAGAGCGCTCCCTATATAGATCGAGGGAAGATAATCGAATACCTTATCGAGCTTATCGACGAAGTAACTTTACCGTAGGAACTTATCTATACGTTAAACTAAGACGAGTTAGAAGTAATACGTAAGTAGCTTATAAAAGCCGAGAGCTTAGGATAGATCCGTCCGTCTACTAGCCCTTATAGAGTAGCGGTCCTCTTTATACCTAAGAAGGAGACCTTAGTCTAGTAAGTATAGTAAGAAAGTAAGGGGGAGAAGCGCCTTATATAGCTCGTCGTAAACTACTATAAACTTAATAATATTACTAAGAAGAACTATACTACTCTACCCCTAATAGAGGAGATACTTAATCGCCTCGCCGGAGTTAAGATCTTTACTAAACTAAACCTTAAGGACGCCTACTACCGGATTCGAATCCGAGAGGGCGATAAAAAGAAGATAGCGTTCCGTATACGTTACGGCTATTTTAAGTTTACGGTACTCCCTATAAGCCTAACCGGCTCGTTAGGAACCTTTTAAACCTATATTAACTAAGCGTTCGTAGGGCTAACGGATATAATCTATATAGTTTATTTAGATAATATCCTAATCTATAGCCCTAATAAGACCTTATATATTAAGTACGTTAAGTAAGTCCTTAAGCGGCTTAGATATTAGGACCTTTATACTAACGCGAAGAAATACGAGTTTTACGTTACTAAAGTTAGCTTCCTTAGCTTTATTATTACCCCCTTAGGAGTAGCGATAAAGGACGATAGGATCGCCGTTATTAACGAGTAGCCGGACCCTTAAACTATCCGAGATATACGGATATTCCTCGGCTTCGTAAGGTTTTATAAACGCTTTATTACTATATACTTAAAGGTTATAAGCCCTTTAACGGACCTCCTAAAAACTACCGGTAACCGACTTTTCTAAATAAATAACGAAGCGATAGCTACTTTCCGAGCCCTAAAAGAGCGTTTTACGAGTAAGCTTATTTTCCGATATTTCGAGCCGGCTTTATAAATAAGAGTTAAGACGGATACTTTTAGGAGAGTAGTTAAAGTAGTACTATTATAGCTATATAACGATAGGAAATAGTATTTAGTTACTTACCGATCCTAAAAAATAACCCTAAAAGAAATACGTTAGGTAGTTAACGATTAAAAGCTACTTACTATTATCGATACCTTTATATACTAGCGATACTACCTTATAGGTACCGCCTTCCTAATAATAGTCTTAACTAACTACTTAAACCTAGAATTCTTAAGAACTAAGAAGAAACCTACCCTTCGGTAGTTACACTAAAGCGACGAACTCTTTAAATACGACTTTATAATTAAGTACTACGTTAACGTTTTAAACCTTATAAATAGGCTCTTATATAGGCTAGACTATATAGGGAATAACGATATCTTTACTTAAGAGGACTAAAGGACTTACCCGCTACTTAGCTAAATCGAGCGAGTAGTTAAGGAAAGAGAAACCTATACTAGGGAGGGTAAACTTAAGGATATCGCGGTTATAATATTTATAAGTAACGCTAATAAAGGGTACCTACTATTCGAGTAGCTCGAGTAAGTAGTAAAAGGAGGATCTTCGTACTTTAAGAAGTAAAACCCCTAGGAAGCGATAGTAATAACTATCTAGGGAATAAGACCCCGGAGGGTTAGTAGGAGCCGTTTAAACGCCTATTTAGTAATAAAGCTCCGAGAACGGCGAGCTTAGGAAGTAAGTAAGTTAGTAGAAATCGAGGAACCGCCCGTCTACTAGAAATAAACCTATACGAACCCTTACGATAAGGCTTCCCTAGAGGCGTTATAAGGCCTAAGAAAAGATCGGAGTAATAGCCGAGGGGAGTAGGAGGGTACTATTAAACGTTAGGAGTACCGGGAAGCCGGTAAACTAGATACGGCTTTAACTCCGCTAGCCCGATACGCGAGTATATACGTTACTCCGACTCTTAAATACCGCCTAAAGGTTAATAGGCTTACAAGTATACCCTTTAAGGATAACGGTAACGACCGATAGTACCTTAAGCTAGTAGGATTAGAAAAGGATAGTAAGGGATATAAACCTAAGCTTCGAGCTAAGTATATATAATAGCGAAGGCTATTAGGCGAGAAGGATTATAAGGAAGCTAATCTTAAGTAAGTATTAAAGATAGAGCGTTACTTTAGTCTAAAGCCTATAACTATTAACGGAATATAAAAGGATAACTCGACCTTAGCGAGGGAGCTAGAGAGTTCTTAACCTAGGGAGGGGAACGGTATAGGAGAGTAGGCGAAGTACGATAAACTATAATCTATTATCGAGGGGGTTATTAATAAGCGCTTAGATACCCCGTTAGTAGATACTATAAGGAAGGTATAGTAGGAAGATACTATACTTTAGTAGACTTAGAGTAACTACAAGGGATAGTAGTAGGATAAGTAGACTTAGGACGATAAGGGTACTATCTTTTACTACGGCCGTATATTTATCCCCGAATCCGTAAGGTAAGCGGTCCTGTAAAGCTACTACGATATAGCGACGGTAGGGTACTTCGGAGCTAATAAGATACGATAAGCTATCGCTAAATACTAGGCTTAGTTAGGCTTAGCTCGAGAGGTATATAACTATATTAACGCCTATAATTTATATTAGAGAACGAAGGTAAGGAGGTATAAACCCTACGGCTTCCTAGCGCCTTTACTAGTACTAATAAACCCCTAGGAAGATATTACGGTCGACTTTATTACAGGTCTACTAGATATATACGATCCCTATATAAGCTAGATTTATAACGCTATCCTAGTTATCGTAGATAAGCTTACTAAATACGCCCGCTATCGCGCTACGAGTAAGCGCCTTAACGCTAACAAGTTCGTAGACGTTATATTCTACGATATTTATAAGGATTTCGGACTACTTATTACTATTACTTTAGATAAAGGAAGCCTCTTTATAAGTAAGTTCTAGTTAACTTTATATATATACCTAGATATTATACGCCGTCTAAGTACCGCCTACTACCTCTAAACGGATAAGTAAACGGAGTAGTAAAACTAGGTACTCGAGTACTACTTATAAATATTCTATAGCTACGAATAAGCCGATTAGGCGGAGAGATTAGTCCTAATAGAATCCGTTTATAATAATGTATAGTACTCGGCTACTAATACTACGCCGGCGAAGCTTCTTTTTAGGTTCTAGCCTAGAATACCCGTAGACCTAACCCCTAAGTACCGATACTAAGTCCCTAAGGCGTATAACCGGCTCGAGGGTATAAAATAAGCGAGAGTCCGAACTCGAGAAGCCTTTTTAAAAGTTAACTAGACTATAGCTAGGTATTATAATAAAGGCCGGATAGAAGTAATATTCGAAGCCGGATAATAGGTATAGCTTTCGGCTAAGTACCTCCGCTAATACCGCCCTAGCGGGAAAATCTCGGATAAATTTATAGGCCCCTTTAAAATAGTAAAGCTTATAGGTAATAAAGGAATAGCTTATAAGCTAAACCTACCTAAAAGATATCGAATCTACGATATATTCTCCGTCTCGCTCCTCGAACCTTTTAAAGGTAACTTAAATAACGCCCTTAAGTACTTAGTAGAGGTAGATATCGAGAACGGCGAGTAGGAATAAGAAGTAAAAGAAATCCTAGTATATAAGGGTATTATAAGTAGGAGATACTACCTTATTTATTAGGCGGACTATAATAACGAAGAAGACTCGTAGGAGTTAGCGGTAAACTTAAGTAACGGGGATATAGTATACGAGTACGAAGAAAAGATTAAAATAACTTAGTTTAAAAAGGATTTAACGAAAAGGAAACGAATAGTTTAATAGTACGGTAGGATATAAGTAACGGGGAAGGCGTTCGGGGGATAGGAGTTTAGGTATTATTATTAGAATTATTTCTATTAGAATTTCTAGTCTTAGTTAGCGTTTTTAAAATTATAATATAGGAGTATAGCTAAGGTAGTTATCCCCGGTAGTAAATACGAAAATTATAAAATAATTATAGTATTAAAAATAGTAGAGTATAGTAGAAAATTAACGAAATTACCGCGATAACTACCCCCTTATATACCTTATATACGCCTAGCTATAGCCTATCCTAAGCCTATAATACCCCCGATATTTTCTAAAGCTTTCCTATTAGATCCCGGCCGTAGCCTAAGCCTATCCTAAGTACCGCCTATATTATACCTACGGACGCCTACCTAATAAAAACTAGTAAGGAAGTCCTACCGCCTAGACTATAGCTAGTAGTTAAGCCGGGTACTTATAACTATAAGGTAAACTATTAGTAATATTCGAGTATAACGGAAGTAAGGTAGGTATATACTAGAAATTATTTAAACTCGAAACCCTTACGGTTAGAAGTAATAAGAGAGAAAAGCTAAAATATAAGTTAGTAATCGAACGTATCGAACTAATAACCTAGAAAATACTTACGAACGCGGCTATAATCTTCTTTATACGACAACTATTAAGGCGAATCTCCTTTAAAACATCGGTATTAGTAAAACCCTACTCGATAGTATCCTCGTTACTATAAAAGGGCGTCGAGGGACTAGCGGCTATACTATACGTAACGACGTACTTCTTATAGGCGCGGATAGCTTAGTTATAAAGGATAACGACCTAGGCGACGATACCGGTAACCTTAAATATAGGAGTAGTCTCCTAGTAAACCTAAAGCTAGATAATACGCCTAGAGAAAGATATAGCGATAGGACTAAGTAACTATAATATAGGTTAAAATAAGCCTCGAGGACGCGGCTTTAAAGGAGGGGGATATATACCGGCTAGTAGCTATAGGAAACTTTAACGTAGTATATATACTATATACCGAGACTAGCCTACTTATAGTAACGGTAAGCGATATCCTTACGAATCTCGCGGTAATAGGTAGTATAGATAGGGTCGGAAAACGGGCTATAAATAGGCTTACTAGCTAGGAGGGGAGTCGGGACGTAAACGCTATCTAGGAATACCTTATTTATACCCCTACCGTTAGGAGATATAAGCTAAGAGCGGAGGGCGTCGTTATTTTTACCCTAGAAACGTAAGGAGTTAGTAACGCCGAAGTAGTAAGAGAAATAAACTCGGATTATATACCTAACCTAAAGGGGTAGTATCGTTATCGGAGTCCTATAACGAAAGGTATAAGTAATTAATAAGCTATAAAATCGAAGTTAAGAATATACGGTAAAAGTAATACGCTTATAAGGAGGATAGCCGCGGCCCTAACTAGATAGGGTCTTAGGGGTCTTCTTAACGGATTAGCTTATATTAAAACTACGAATAAGTAGGTTAGTAAAAGCTAAAAGTAAAGAGATAAGAAGGAAAAAACCTATAAGTAAGCGTAGGGCGCGGGAAATAAGAGCCGAAGGCGAATAAAAAAGCTAAGAGAACGTAAGTTAGTAGTAACTTAAGGGAAGAAAGAGAGAGGAGAAGGCTTACTAGATATAGGAAGCGGGCGGCGTACGAGGAGGTAAAGAGCTTAAGTACTAGAGAAGAAACGGGTTAGTAACTAAAGAAGAATAAACGCTAGTAATAGAAGTAGTAATAAAGTAACGTTAACCGCGACGAGAGTAGTAGTAAAGTAGTATTAGTAGTAGAAGTAGTAGTAGCGGTAGTAATAAGGCTAACTAAGTAATAGGAAGGGAAGGGTAACGCTAACGGAGTAAGTAGTACCGCTAACTAAGCGTAGTAAGTAACGGTAAAGCTAAACTATCTAAAGTAACGATCACTAAGTAAGGAAGAGGAAGGGAGAGAGCTAGAAGTAACGAGAAGGTAGGGAATATATACTAAAACTACGAGGCGGCGTAGGGGGGGTAGATAAAGAATACTACGAGACTATAAAGGTAGTATTAAACGAAGAAGGTAAAGTAAAAGCGGAGGGGGAGTAAGGCTTATATAAAGCGTAAGGTAGTTAAAGAGAGGAAGAAAGATAGGAGGAAAAGGTAGGAGGGGATAAGGGTTTATATACGAACCTTACGCCGCTAAATTCTAGGGGTACCCTATAGTAAACGGGTAAAGTAAGTACCCTAAAGGTAACGACGAGTAAGAGTAAGAGGCCTAACGAGGGTAAATAAGCGTTAAAGCGCCTACTAAACGCGATATTAAGTAACTTACGCGGATAAAGGATATAAAAGTACCCCTAATATAAGATAAATAGGTAAAGGTATACTACTAATCCGCTTACCCGCCCTAAGTAAGTAAGAAAGATAACCCCCCTTAACGAGTATCCCCGGGGTATCTCTAGAAGGAGGGACGCCCTAGCGATCGGGTAAGAGTAACGGAAGTAATTAAAACCACGGTACTAACGGCGCTTAAGAGTAAAGGGCCGCGAGATTATAGAGAAGATAACCCTTAAATCCTACCCCTAAGTAGTAGTAATAACTAACCCTATAAGGACAGACTAAGTAGTAAATATATAAGGAAACTTTAAGCTATACCGCGAGAAACCCTTAGATACTATAACGGAACCCCTTTAATATTACGGCGAGTACCTCCTACGTAAAGGGTTCTTACTAAGTTATAATATAGGAAGATATTAAAGGATAATATCTATAAAACTAACGACTAAAAAGCGTACCCGGGCCGGTAACCTACTTACCTTAGTAAGAAGGAGCGTTATCTATAAAGATCCGGATAAAAGCTATTAAGGCTAGTAAAGCCTACAACCCCTTATCGAAGCTTAGACTTAACGCGTACGGTAAAGGGAGATAGTTTATAAGGGGCTTCCCTAGGACTAATAAACCCTTTAGCTAAGTAGTAACTTTAAAACGTAGGAGGCGGAGGAGTAATATAAGTAGCCTTTATCCCTCCTCGTTAAAGCGAGGAGGTATAAAAGGTATAGAGAGAAAGGGGCGCGGCTAAGTAACGTAAACTTAATTACTAAAGTAGAAGAGACCGACCTTACGAGAGTACGGCTAAATAGCTTAACCCCTATTATAAACGATAAGAAGTACAATATAAGATAGCGAGCCGGAGGGGCCTAGCGAGAGCGTAGCGAAGGCCTTATACTACTTACTTAAAGGAGAAGCTATATAAAACTACGGTAAGGAGGCCCCTACTAATATAAAGCTAAGGAAGAGCGATAAAAGCTAAAAGTATAGCGAAGGTAGTACTAACGCTACTACCGAGATAAGCTCCTTTATACGGGGAACTTTAAGGTTTATACTACTACCCTAAACGTCGAGGGTTTAATAATACTTTCCCGTACCGCCGCGAGAGTACGGCGAAGGTAATATTCTTTATACTAATAGGAAGCGCTTATTAGTAACCGTAGCGAGGGAAGAACTCGCGGTATTAGTAGGAAGCGCTCGTTAATAGCTACGGCGAGGGAAGAGTTCTTTATACTAATAGAACTACCTAAGTTCCGCTTTACGGTAAAGGTAACGCCCTCTCTACTCGTAAGAGGCGCTTAATAATACTCTAAACCTTAAAGCTACTTACTTATATAGCCGTTAAAACGTAACCGTAAATATATAACGGTAACTAAGGCTCTAAGGATAAGGCTTATAAAGGAAGAGGATTATATTAGGACTTAACGCGGGGCTAACTATATAGGGCGACTAAACAGTATATAAAAGGTACGGGCGGTAGCCTTAGGCTACTACCCCGTACTACGGTATACTTAAAGGTAGCGACGTAGCCGTTTACCGTATCTAGACGACCGAAAGTAACTACTACGGTATAATAATAAGGATACTAGAACGGTACGGGCCTAAATACCGCTTCCAGGCCTTAATACTAGCTTATAATACGAAGGACGAAGAAAGGTAAAATAGCTAGGGAAGGAAAAGATAAAGGGGGTAAGTTACTCTATAAAAGAAGGGAGGTACCCCTAAGTAGGCTCGTCTACGAAGGGGGACTATCGGAGGAACTTAGGAGTAGCGAGGAAAGGAAGGGGATACTAGGAACCCCTTACGGGAAGTATAAATAGGGGATAGCCGACCCCTTTCTAGAGGAGGAGGCTAGAGTTTAATTTACTATCTTACGTAGTTATTACTCGCGCGCCCCGTCTTTACTAGTCCTGGCTACTCTAACGTATATGTTTTCCTTCTACCTTACAGCCGGCCTCTATACGGACCGTAATCTCCGTTATATACTTAGTATAAAGGCCGGCCTTAAACTACTTATAGTTGTTAATAGTATATAAGTCTATATTTATATTAAACAGCTACCTATCGCGTTAAGCTAACGAGCTAAAGCTCGCCGAGAGCGACTATAAGACTATAAGTTTAAGTACTAATACGCGTATTTAACTAAGATTAAGGACTTTTAATTAAGAACCTTTTATAACCGCGCCGTAAACGGCGGCCGCCGCGCCGGAGCGTTAGGGTTTATTATTAATTAAGCCTAGTTAACGTCGATCGGAACTAATAGCTAACCCTTTTTTAAAGTCGTTAAATATAACTATAAGCGCCGCTATACCGTTAGGGGTAATCTATAAGGCGTAGGCGTAATCGTTACCTTTAAGTACCTCCGGCTACTCGGCGGCCGTTAAGGTTTAGGTATAAGCGTAAGCCTTACCCCTTAACTTACCGGAGTCTCCCCTTAATAAGTAATACTCGGCCGCTTAATAGCTAGGCTTACTATACTTATTATAATTACCGTCGCGAATAATAGTACCGTCTTTACGCTTTTTAAGTTTAGTCTTACTACCTTTAGCCTTCGGATTAGTCGTCTCTTAGTTATAGGACTTCTTCTTCTTATCGCGTTTACCCTCGCCGTTATAGTTAGACTTATAGGACTTACCTTAATAGTACTACCGCGAGATAGCGGCGTTAATAAAGTCCTCGTAAATCTCTACTATACTAGGGAGTATAGGTCTCTTAAGACGGTTACGAATTCTATTAACCTACTCCGGTATAGAATTTTCTACGTTTTTAAAAAAGATAAACCTTTAAATAGTATTATCTATTACGAGGCTAACGGCTATAAGTTTAGCTACTAGGATAGTAAACTCTTACGACTAGATACGGTTATCCGAACTATTACGGAAAGTATACTTACGGAGTTTATCTATAAAGAGTTATTATACTATAGGGTTAGTTAACTTAAAGTAGGAATTAATTTTATAAAGAGTTATACGACCGTTAAAGTCTAGGAAATTTATTACCTCCGGCTTAAGTATAGCTATAAGTTCTATCCCTATATAGATATTAGATATCTTATCTAAGCTTGTAAACGCCTCGTTATCGCAGACTTTATAAGCTTTTAACTAGATAGATATAATTTAAATCTACTTATCGTAAGTATCCTTACTGGATAAGTAGTTACCCTTATTTATCTTTAAAGGCTTTTACTAAACGGAGTAGGAGCCCCCTACGGAGGCGCGGCTCCGCCCTAGTAGCGGCGGCGACCCCGGCGGAGATAGGGAACCCGACGGTAACCCCGGGGGACTAGGTATATAGGTCGATAGGGGTAGTAGCGGGTAGGACGGCCTAGGTAAAAGCCCGGGGGAAAACCCGGGGCTAGGGGGTTTAGCTATATAGGATTATAATAACTTATAAGGGTACTAAGACTAAGGGGCGTAGTATTACGGCGCTACGAAAGGAGGCTAGTATACCTATTAGGCTAGATATTACTAAGGTACTAGCGAGGCCGGCGGGACTAGGGTAAACGGTAAGCTCGATAAAAGCGCCGGAGCGAACTATAGCTAATAGGGCTAGAAGTACGACGGCGCCGGTACCGGAGCTTAGGCTAGCTAAGTCAGAGTTAGCTAAGCTAACGGGGCGTACGATAGGCCTAGGGCTAAAGCCGGCGAGGCGGCCTACTTCTAGTAGTTAAAGCTACCGGCGAAGTACTACTACTAAGTAGAAGTAGCGCGTAACGGCGCCGGAGCTAGCGAGGGCGAACGCGAGGTAACTCGCTTCCCCTTAGTCCTACCGGTAAGGATATCCTTAAAAGTAGCTAGCGTAAACGCCGCCGCCGAGCTCTTACGGCGCTTAATTTCGGTACAAGACCTTAGTTAATAGGGCTCGGCAGCGTATATAACGCGCCCCTAATCCCCCTACTACTCCGATATAGCTACTACTACCGCTAGATACCTATAGGCGGGATCCTACCCCTTAATTATAAGGACCTCCTCCGGCTTACGCGCCGTAAGGTTAGACTTAGTAAAAGGGTTTGTAAAGGCGACCTTCTTACCCTCGGCTCTAGATAAAGATATAGTATTAGTAATATAGTCGGGAATAGCTTTACTACTATAAGAGGCTAGTACTACTTATATTATTATAAAAGGAGTTCGGCGTAGCTAGGCTTATAACTTATTAAAAGGTATAGCTAAAGTAGTATATCTAGTAATATAACTAAATTACTTTAAGTTATATATAAAGATCTAAACTAAATACTAGGCCTAGATAGGGCGCGCCTCGGTTAAATATA
The DNA here is from genome assembly GCA_030685255.1 of Podospora conica. Taxonomy (NCBI): domain Eukaryota; kingdom Fungi; phylum Ascomycota; class Sordariomycetes; order Sordariales; family Podosporaceae; genus Podospora; species Podospora conica. Next base: position 31,744 of record MU839428.1, on the reverse strand, counting down.
AGTGTGGCGCCTTTATCTATCTGTATATCTATCTGGACGATTCCCTACCCTTTCAGGGCTAATCTGGGGGATTCCAGTCCTTTCACTTTGCCTGAGCGACTGCAGGTCCGTGCCTTGCATCGCCCCTTTCATGATTCCTGACACTTTGTATCACTGTACTATTAAATGACGACCAAACAACCCCCGCCGGACGGTGAGCCCGGTGGGCCAAATAATGGGGCGGTGTCCCCGGGATGAAATGACATGGAACGAATCTCTCTCTTCAAACTTGAACCTTGCTCGTGCTGTGATGTTCGGTATGCGGATGCAAGGCTGTGAGTTACTTGCCATGTAAGTGGGAGATCCACTCTGACGATGTGACATGATGCAGGCGGCACGAGGGCGTCGGCATGGTGTTGAGAGATGAGATGGACGCATGTTGCTGCTCTTCATGGCTGCCATGTCCCTGGGGATTCGATTTGATTGACAACAACATGCAAAGTCACCATCATCATCCAGCTTCAGCAACGTCAATGTCAAAGCCCACCCAATGCCTCCAATGCCTCCAATGCCTCCAACGCCACCCATCAAAACCACACTCACTCGCCGTCATGAAATTGCCATGATCCCCAGATCCGTGATGTCCCCGGACATACTTCGAGTATCGCAAAACAACTGTCAAGACATCCTCCCAGGCATCCTAACCCCAACCGCAACCTCACCGGTACTTCCCCTCAACAAACCTCCCATCGCCCACAATCCCCGAACCACGATGCAGCAGACCAACCTCCAAGCACCCGTCCGCCGTCTTTACCGTTCGATATCTCATCTCCACCCCCCGCATCCGCTCCGCAATCTCCAACCCGCCATCAACACTACGGACATCCCCTTTCGGGACCGCCTCCAGCGCAGGTTTCAGCAGCGCCGCAACCGACAGGTAGCTCCCGTGGTCCCGAACCAGCACGTTCCGGCAAAAGTAGCAGACGATCCCGACAGCGAGGACTTCCCCGGCCAAGATGGCCGCGAGCACGCCGATGGCCCTGCCCCACCGCACCCCGAGCGTGATGCTAGTGAACGGGTGCTCGGCGGCCCCTTCGATCTTGGATACCTTGGGCAGGGAAATATCCGCCCCGACGAGGGTGAGCAGGGGGAGGCGGGCGGTGATGTGGGCGGTGTAGAGCTCCGTCTGGGACACGAACCTGGGGGATTCCGGGCGGGAGGTGCGGTCGCCGAAGATGTTGACGTCTTTGGACTGCCACGGGTGGCGCTTGATGCTGAGGGTTTTGTTGGTGGCGGCGGGCGGGGTTTTCTTCCAGATCTGGTATGTGCCGAGGTGCAGGAGCGTGTTGGCGGCGAAGGTGGCGCTGGAGGGAGCGAGGCCGCGGAGGAGGCCCGGGGGGAAGGCTGGGTTGCCGTGCTGGTCGGTCAGGCAGGTTGAGCAGTCCATGAGGTAGCCTGAGGGGATGAGGTCTGTGGTGGGGGAGAAGTTTGGGATGGCGAAGCTGTCTGGTGAGCCGCCGGAGAGGAGGTCTGGGCGGTGTGGTTAGTGTCACTGGCTACCTAAGGAGGGAGGTAGTAGGGTGGACAGGGGCGAGGGGGGTTGTAGAGAGGCGTACAGGTTATTGCGCAGGCAGATGTCTCGGTCCTGAGCGCGCCAAAGCCGTCAAGCTGTGCTGCCCAGAAGGTGTCCATCGGGAGGGTGTTTTCAGGGAATGAGCGTTGATAAATCGAGTTCAAGATATGCACCGCCATTTGGACGTATTCAGGGGCTGTTGCAGCATCAAAGTCGTACTTTGGTATGCTGTTCTGAACCACCGCTGATGGACTGTTTCAGTGCACCAGTTCGGTATTCATCATAGGTACAAGGCAACTCACTTGTGATGTTGAAAAGCGGCTGAGCTGTGTCGTTGGCCTGGGGCTGGTAAAGACCGTACTTCCCGAGTCTGCCTCTCATTGCGCACCGAGACGTGCTTCGTATGATCAAGTCCTTGGATGGGACTTCCACGGTTCCTTGAATCTCTCGAAGGTGGTAAGAGTATGACACTGTGTCCCTCTGCTCGTACTCGTTCACATAAAGGCCATTGTTGCCGTTGGTGCTGAATGGAGAGGTGCCCTGAAATCCGGATGGGCTCGGAGCTGAAACCAGCCCGATGGTCGTCTGCTTCTCGAGCTGCTCTACCTTGAGATATCAGCACCCATAACTCTCGTTCATGTAAGTAAATGCACTGGATAAAACTTACCGATGGCGTCCTGGAACCTGTTGGTGTACGGAAAGCTATCACTCGAGAGTGTCTGCAAGCTTGGGGCATCGGCAAGCTGAGACGCGTTCCAGTTGGCGACGACGACGGGATATTCGATGCCGCTGACCTCATCCAAGTCGAAAGTGAGACCAAAGGCAGCTACGCTGAGACGGCCTCCCACATTGACGACCATGTACAGGAGCGCCACGGCCGTGACTCCTGTCCATCGCAGCTCCTTGGTATGGCACCAAGTCAGATGAAAGGCTCCGGCCGGGTCCGACATGCCCAGGATCAGATCAGCCTGCGATGTCAGCGGCTTTCGTGGGCAGAAACAAAACGAGCAGCCTGACCTACATCCAGAGCCGAATGCGGCCTGCTTGCCAGTAGCTGCCACCGTATCATGGTACCCAAAAAGTTGAGCAGTGACCCGACCGATAAGCTCACCAGCGCCGAGAATAGGATGGCGAGGGTGTTGAGCCACCGCCGATCCTCGCCCGTGAGTGAATCCTTCCTGGAAAAGCCATACAGGACGCATAGAACCAATACCATGGAGATGAGTGCGGCGAGGATGCGCCAGAAGATGTGTTGCTTGAAGACATGCCAGAGGTGAACGCTGGGCTTGATGTCCTTTGTAGGAGCCAGATTCTGGCTGTGTTGTATCGTTGTCAGGTTCGCCGCTGTCGTCAGGTTCCTTGCACTTGATACATTTGGCGGACCCGTGGTGTTTGTCGTATTGGTGATCACAGGACTGTTGCTAGTAACCGGGCAAGCAGGAGGCTGCGCCGGCGCCGGCGTTGTCAGGTTTCTTGCGTGGAGCTATCTCAGAGCATGAAAAGCAGCGGGGTCGTCGCCCACGAGAGGTTGGACGCGCGCTGGAGTTTCGCACATGGTAGCCTCCCCAAGCGCCAGTGAGGCTGTGTGTGCGGCAAACTGCATGTGCTGTTCAAGGCGTTTTGAGCGACGAGTGCAAGGCTCCTGTGGAACGTATAAGACGTACCGCAGATGATACGGCTGCCTTTTGACGGGATAAAGCAAGATGGTGAGGTTGCCTGTGGTGAGAGAAGTTTTCGGTATGGAGAGAGAGAGAAGGCGAAGGAAACGGGGGAAATCCAAGGGGCGCGAGGATTTATCAACTGCCTTGTCCATCCGTAGCTTCCATACGACTGACTGCCCTTGTCTTTTCAAAATGAAAACCACAACGCCCCTTCCGAGTCAGATCCACCAGCTCCAACTGTCACGACTGCCTCAACTTGACTGCGGCCAAGCCGGCAGGTACGTACGGTGCTTGTCGGGGGCCCAGGTCTGAACACCGTCGCATAGTATGGCAGAGCGTTGGGTCTTCCTCTGCTTGCAAGTTTGCTGTGGAAGCACCCTCGGCGCTGAACAAGACATACATCATACCAACCGGGTCACCGGGAAAAGGGGGTCAAAAGTAAACAAAGCCACCGTTGCTTTTATTACTAAGGGGTATCTCTTCTACACAAAAAAAAAACAAGAAAAAAAGGTACCGGCAGCAATTTGCCCATCTCGCTCTCAAAAGCAGGAGGAATCCAATCGCTACTTCAATGCTCTCGCTCTCCGCGGTTGTCCAGGAATCCCTCGTGGCCGTCTCCTTCGCGGCACGAGTATAAAGGTACCTCCTCCGTCACCATCTTCCCAAGAATACCTCCGCCACCGTTCAATGCGGTCGTGGGGTCATTGGTCGTATATCATCGTCGTCGTGTCTATGCCGATCGAACTTTTGTATATATCGTCGTTCCATGTCGTCGTCGTCGTTGTTGTGATCCGGAGAACATTCCATCAGCATGTCGTCACCCCCCCACCTCCCTAATCCTGCCCCAAAATCCTCGTATCCAACGCCTGACTCTCCCAAGGCGGCACCCACTCCCCCCTCCCCTGCTGCTGCTGCGGCGGCGCCACCACATCCCCCCCATGATTCCCAATCCCACTCTCCCTCCTCTCCTTATACCTCCCCCACGTCCCCGTCAACCTCCTCAACCCCCTCTCCCCCTCCCTCTCCCCATTCAACCTCCTCTCCGCCTCCCTCCGCCTACTCTCAATAATCATATCCATCGTCACCTCGGCCCCCTCGCTCCTCGTCCTCTCCAGCGGCGCGTGGACAGGCTTCTCCCCGCCGCCGCCCTCCCCCTCCACCAGCGTCGCATCCACCATCTTCCTCGCGTCCCCCACAAACGTCAAGAACAGCGGATACCCCCCGGCGACCGCCATCAGCGCGACGACCACCACAAAGCTCGTCTGGATGGACCCGCCCCCGCGCACAATCGCCCACCCGACAAACGGCCAGAACGCCGGGCCCGACCCGCCCATGGTCAACCACGCCGCGGCGCGCTTGGTGCGCGCCCCTTGGCCGCGCAGGCCCATGGAGAAGACGAGGGGCCAGATGGGCCCCTCGAAGAGGAAGAAGGAGATGATGGGGATGGCGATGAGGTTTGGGTTCTTGGTGGGGCGCATGACGACGGCGGCGAGGACGGACAGCGCGGAAAAGCCGACGGACGCCGAGAGGATGGTGCGCGGGGTGGGGAGGAAGCGGTTGCGCGGGTAGGTGACGGAGAGGTAGGCGAGGGCGCCGGCGACGAAGCGCGAGACGGCGAAGGCGGTGTGCGCGACGAGGAGGTAGTTGAGGACGGAGATGGGGAAGCCCGGGGGTTGGTAGGTGCTGCGGGGGCTGGAGGAGGAGGAGTCGGAGGGGAGCGGGGCGAAGGCGGTCAGGAGGTCGTGGAAGAAGATGGACATGTTTTCTTGGGCGGCCATGTAGGTCCACTGGGAGAGGACGGCGAGGGCGATGGCGACGCCGGAGAGGGAGAGGCGCTTGCCGAAGAGGCGCCGGTGCGGGTCCACGGGGAGGCGCGCGGCGAGGCGCTCGAGTTCGCGGTCGGTTACCTCGGGGAGCGGCATGTAGTAGAAGTAGAAGGCGAGCAGGACGCAGAAGAGGGTGATGGCGAGGTAGGTCCACTGGACGTCGAGCAGGGTGGTGGAGCTGACGGTGGAGTTGACCCCGCGGGTCTCGATGCGCGAGAAGAAGACGTTGTTGGCGAGGAGGCCGCTCAGGACGCTGCCGATGCCCTGGACGCCCTGGGCGAGGAGGAGGCGCGTGTCGGCGTACTCGGGCGGCCCGCAGAGGACAATAAAGGGGTTGGCGGCGGTTTCGAGGACGGCGAGGCCGAAGCCGACGACCAGGCCGCTGACCATGAAGCCGCCGTACGAGGCGAGGACGGCGCCCGGCCAGAACATGATGGTGCCCGTCCCATAAATGAGCAGGCCGATGATGAAGGTGGCCTTGAACCCGCCGACCGACTGGGGCTCGCCGAGCCCCCTCTTACGGGACCGGTGGTGCTCGTCGTGCCGGAGGAGCCACTCGCCCACGAGCAGCGGCCCGAAGAAGTAGCCGCCGCCAAAGTACAGGCTGGTCAGCCCCAGCGTCTGCGCCTCGGTCATGTTGGCCACCTCGGCGACGACCGTGTTGAGCGTGTTGAGCAGCCCGTACGAGATGCCCCAGAGGAAAAACAGGATGCTGACGACGGTGCAGTACTTGAACGACTCGAGCGCCGACGTCCGGATCATGCTCTTGGGCTTCTTGACGTTGACGAAGCCAAAGTAAAACGGCCGGTCCGACACCGTCGACGCCGTGGATTGCACCCTCGGGCGCGGGGAGAGGGGCCCCCCGTTCTGCCTCGCGCCGTACGCGTTGGCCCGGTCGTTTCCGCCGTCCAGGCCCGAGAGAAACCCCCGCAGCGAGAGCTCGTCGGCCGATTGCCGCTCGGGGTCGGCGCTCGCCACCGGCGGCGCGGGCATGATGAGATCGACGGGCGTGGTGGCCGTGTTGTCGGGCTGGCTGTTGTCGCTGCTCGCCGGCTTGGTGCCGCTATCGCTGATGACGGGGGCAGAGCGGACCGGGGCGCTGGTGCGGCGGGTGCCCTTGGGGTCGACAATCATGGCGGGGAGGATGCGGATGATGAGGGGCTTGAGGGTCGGGATGCACGCGCAGGTGATGCCCACGTTGACCTCGACGGCCGACCACATGAGCGACAGGGAGGCGTTCCACGAAAAGTTGTCGCTCTGGCTGTAGATGGCGTCGGGATCGGCCGAGGCGCCGACGGGCACCTCGGTGATGGCCTGCTGCAGGTAGTAAATGCGGACGACATCGACAACGGTGATGAAGAAGCCGAGGGCAAAGGTGATGACCAGGATGGTCTTTTGCCGCGGCGGGAGGCGCATGCTGGTGATGACGGGAATCGGGAGGGCCATGATGGCCAGGTCGGTGGTGACGTTGACCGGGGCCGAGCAGATGAACTCGGTGAGCAGAGAGATGCATCGATCCGACTTGACGTGGATGTCCCAGGCCGACATGATGGGGTGGCACTGAAAGATGTTCATAAAGGTCAGGATGGTGCCGGCCGTGAGCACGATGGACAGCACAATCCACGAGGCCATGCGCAGGATCTTGTGCGTGTTCTTGGCCAGGCGCAGATAAAAGATGAGGATGGACGACTTGGTCGCCATGAGGGCCGGGTTCTACACGGAAGGTTAGCCGGCCGGCACGACGTCCGCCAAGGGGGGACGAGACAAACGTATAAGACGGAAAAGACGTATTCGCTCATCCGCAAGCCGGGTCGGTCGGACTCGCTGATGTGCTTGTCGAAGCGACCGAGGCCCTTGTGGGTGCCAAAGTCGATGGCGACGCAGAGGGACATGGAGAAGAGCCAGGCCACGATGATCATGGCGTCGTCCCACGAGACGTTGCGGACGATGCCGACGCGGGATATCATCCTCGCCGTCACGAAGAGGGTCGACAGACACAGGGTCGCCGTGACGACGGCGAAGACGGCGGGCCCCCGATCCGGGGGGCCGCCATCGTCGAACAGGGCGGCCATGGATGGTGGGAGAGGAAGAATTTGGTCCAGATGAAAATTATTACCGCAGCTCGACTCGGGGCCGGGCCAGCCTCAGGCGAGGCCGACTATGGGGGCCGACAGCAACGGAAGAGGGAGTCGTGACAGTGTTCGAGGGCTCGCCATAGTCGTGCGGACCGAGACGACATGGGGGACCGAGGACTGATAGCGGCGGCGGCGGACGTTGCCAACGTCCAACGTCCAAGAGGTCGGGCACGGCTCTGCTCTGCAGCACAGCTTGGGGGGAAGGGGGAAGGCGGTGCTAAAAGTGCCGTTTGGTTTTTGGTAGTGGTCGAGTCTGGGCCGCGGCCGGCCGGGACAGGACGGGGAGGGAACAGGTCGGGCCTCGTTTTCCCTCTTTCCTCTTCCCTCTCGCTCACTGCTCAGCCCTGTGCCGTGTCGCGCTCAAGCCTCAGATCCGCTGGCAGCACCGGGGGCCGGGGCGGGCTGGGTGGTGCTGCTGGGCGACCCGCGTGGCGTCGCAGTCGGCAGTGGTATAGTGGTGGTTGGTGGTTGGTGAAGGCAGGCTGGCAGGCTGGCCTTGGTTCTTGTTGGGCACCCCCCACTCTGTCGCGTGGGGAGAAGCAGGTAACGAAAAAACGACGATACCCCCAAGGGAACCCCGGGACAGCCCCGAGGGGTGTGGTCGGCGGGGAGCCTCTCAGGCGGCCGGGAAGCTCACAAGGGCAGTTCCGGGCTCGCCAACTCGCCAACAGGAGGGCGGCAAGACAAGAGGTCCAGAGTCCAGACTCCACAGAGGACTCGAGATGGGGGAAAAGTCGGTGTAAGTAAAATGGAAATGGGGATGGGAAAGCAAAGGGAAAAAGAGAGTGGTGGTGCGAGGGTAGGATGGGGCCATGCGTCAGCGACCCGGCAGAGGGAAAATGGAAAGTGGAAAACGAGAAATGGATGCTGGCTTCACTTCCACTTCCAAGTCCCAAGTCCCCCCAAGAGGAAAAAACAGCAGAGCCCCCGCCCGTCGTCGGTGAGATGGAGCGATCGAGGCCATGTCCCCACCCGCGAACCATGTTTACAACGGCCTTGTCGGGATGGAATCCGGTACCCACGATATGTACGATACGATACCTACAGCGCGGCGGACGGCGGTGTCAACAACGGCCATGGTGCTGAGACGATATATGACAAGGTGCCTCGACTCGTCATATACGGGTGCCGGGTTGATTGAAGAAAGAGAAAATACAATTCCACCCCGCTGCTGTTGATGGTGTCAATTGAGTCTTGACACATTGTCCACCACCCTCAGCCCAGCATTCAACGAGAAAGAGTTGGACAAGACCAGAAAAAAAAACAGCCCCTCCCGCCTTCCCGCCCCCTTCCCTGTCCGCTTGGCAGAACTGCCCGGGGGGGACATCTTTTCCCGCCCCACTCCTTCACAACCGCCGCGCCAGCAGCAGCAGAAAAAAACCTCTCTCTCCTCCTCTTCTTCCCCATCACTCACCACCACCCACCGGCAGATGGATCAATCATCCATCCCAACGAGAGCCCCATAGCTCCAACATCTGCATCCCATCACCACCACCCCCTCCGTCTCCGCCTGCACGCCGGCGGGCGAGGGCAGCCATCCACAGCCCGACCCAACCTCTTGGCGCCTGGCCTTGGCGCCTCCCAGCACTTGACACCGCAGCAAGCAGCGCGCGGGGCTGGCGGTCGAGATGGCGGTCCATGAATGATATGACGACGACGAGAGGGGAGGAAATGCCCGCACGCGGCTCGGCTCCTCTCATTGCAGTATGTAATGGCAGACTGGACTGGACTGCCCGCGGCGACGAGATACAAAGCCTGGTCTGGTCTGGTCCGGGTCTGGGCATCACGACATCTTTCCCGTGGCGGGGGGACGTTGCCGCATATCGGTAGAGCAACTGCACTATCAGATCTGAATCAACAGACAGACGCCTTGCAGTTGTTTCTACCGACGGACGGATGAGGCCTGGGGTTCAACTGCCCGTGTGCGACGCGGAGAGCTTACAGGCGCCGCCGCCGCCACCGCCGTCTTACTATCTCGCCGGCCGGCAACTTTCTCACCTCTCCCGTCCCGATTCCAGAATCTTCAAGCTCGGATAGTTCAAGAAGCAGGTGAGAGGAGCCGTAAGCTTCGCCCCTTGACCTACTTTAGTATATTACCCCGCCGCTTCCAAATCTCGTTCTGCGGAGAGAGCTGGCGGAACTGTCGAAACTGTCACCATCGCCCTCAACCCCTTTCCCTCCCGTGAGCCCCTATTCCCAAAGCCCATCGCCGACCCGTTCGTGATAAACGAGGCTGGGAACCACCACACGCCCGCTCGGCCATCACCTCAGTAAGCAAGCAAAATCCAACGCCCGTCCGCTCTGTACCAAACCCCAAACCCCAACAAACCCTTCCTTCACCACTTCTTCAACTTCCAAGGTGACTGGTCGCGTGCGTGCGTGCGTGCGTTATGCGTTGTGCGTGCCAAGCCGTCGGGTACAACAGTAGGTAGTGGAGAGGAAAAGCTACCTGCTGCTGCAGCTCAGTCCAACTTTCGTCATCCATTCATTCCCGGCCTCCTCCCCCGTCTTCCCGCCGCCGCTCTCTCGGCTGCCTTGCCGTATGCGTTGGCGAATGGGGGGGGGGGCGACCGAACCGAACCGAACCACTTGTGTGGAGAGGAGCGCATGCTGCATCGTCGAGTCTGGGTTGGTGATGATGATGATGATGATGGGAGGGCACGACAGTCAGTAGTGGTCAATCGCTTGGTTCGCCGTAGCTGCCAGCGGTTTTTGTTTGTTTGTTCGTCTGTACCTATATACCTCATACCCGGCCCAGATACGGATATAGAGCATTATCAACACAAGAGGTAGCCCCGATCCCTCCCTCACCAGCACCGACAAAAGAAAATCCCGAGTCCCAGCCGTCCATATTAGCATTAGACGCCTCATCACCCCATCAGTGTCATGTCCACCCATCCCCAACCCCGAGCCGATTCCCGACCCAACGCTGCCCCCATCATCCCCCCGGCACCCCCGACAAAAAGAAATCCAAATCGCTCCCCGGCCCCTTCGCCGACTCATTCTCCGCCAACTGCTCCAGCAGACTCAAAAACGGATCCTTCTCCTCCCCTCCCGTCGACGTCGACGGCGGCGCCATCGCCCCGCTCCCGCTGGCGCTCCCCGCCCGCCCCGGACTCACCGACGTCGTCGTCGACTTCTCCTCGCCGTGCCACGGCGGCGCCGGGCTGGAGTAGGCATTCGTGGGGACCCCGCCAAACATGGGATCGTACGACTGCTGCTGTTGCCGTTGCTGGCCGGGGTTGGTGCTCGACCCGGGCGTCGCCGAGCGTATCTGCGAGAAGCTAAACGCCGGGCTGAAGCTGGGACCGGCGGCGAGGGGGCCGGGCTGGGCGTGCTGGTGCGGAACAAGGGGGAAGCCGGCTCCGCTGGCCGTCGAGATGGGGCTGTGGACGACGCCCATGTTCTCGTCCATGGATGCGTGCATCCCGCCCATTTGTAGGTCGTGGCTGCTGCCGGCGGAGAGGGGTGTGGGCGAGTGCAGCATCGCCGGGGACATCTGTGACCTTGCCGAGAAACCCGGGCGGGAAGGTGTCGCCAGCCCCGGCGACGGGGGTATGTGCAGCGTGTTGGCGAGGGACGGCCTCTTGCGGCCCATGGGCGCCGTGCTCTTGCGCTTGAGGTTGGGCCGTCCCATCCCCGCATCGTTTCCGCTGTGGCGAGGGGCGTAGAGGCCGTGGCCGGTGTACGAGTCCGCCGTGAAGTCCACCACGACGTCTGAGAGACTCAGGTTGGCTGCGTCGAACCTAAACGTTTGCCCGCCCGTCTCTTCCATGTTGGAGTAGCGGTCGAAAAAGTCCTCGAGGTGAAAGGCGGGCGAGAAGAGCGCATTGTTGGCCAGGTTCTTGACGAGGACGCCGTGTGCGTGGTAGATTCCCTGGAGCGTCTCTCGTTGGTGCTGGACGCTGGCCCATGCATACCGGAGCTCGCTGAGCTGCTGCATCTCCTTGGACAAGAAGTCGGCCGACGAGCTGAACACGCTCATCTCGCCGTTGTTCCCGTTCCTCGTGTAGTGAGCACCGTGGATATGGACGGTGCCGGCGGTGCAGATGCAATACCCCACAAAGGCTGGCCATTCGATGGATGCTGATTGCTTCCCGAGTTCGACGAGTTCGGCGATCGCGTTAGCGTGAAGAAAGCACATGTTCGTGGCCTCGATTTGCCAGGACTGGTGCTGACCTGTGCCGGCCAGTTCGGCGAGGTCGACAGGAAGGAATGGTCTGTAGATGAGACAGTGGATCAGATGATAGATGAGCTTGCTCAGGACCAGCGATGTGGAATCGGCCTGGCCAAAGATATTGTCCAGACCCGAAAACACCCCCTCTGTTCCGGATGCCCAGATGTCGAGATCCTGTCGGATTTTCGACAAGTTGGACAGGGAATGCCACGGGAAATGCGAGTCACCCTTGACTCCCCCGGCGGCCAAGTACCGATTTGTTGTCCCCAAGATGCGACAAATGTCGATGAGCATCCCGCTGCTTCCCTGGGATTTCCTCCCCGTATTTTGCAGAAACTGCAGGTTGGAGCCGCTTTGGAAAAAGTCCCCGTCGACGGGAAGGGAGACGGGGCTCGGTGCCCAGCACGGAAGTCTGAGCAGGATGGTGTTGTCGGCAACCAAAGACGGTCGTTTCGAGCCGCACGCCATGAATTTATCGAGCAGGTAGCAACTCCAGAAAAGCCTCCGCCGTACTTCTCGCTCGACGGGGGTGACTCGGGCATCGATGTCGAGTTCGCGGTGCAGCTCCAACGCCATGGCCATACCAACGGCGTTTGCTGGAGAAATGGTCAGTTTTGCTCCTCGTGTCAGACTATCTAGGGAGGGACGTACCGAGAAGCATGTATGCCTTCTTCCCCTTTCCAGCCGCCGTAAAGGCGATGACTAGGAGCATCAAAGCCTGTAGGGCGTCTACCGAAGGCTCGTCAACGTCTATTTCTGCCCGGGACTTGGCCGCGTAGGCTTCGGCTAGCCTGACGGCCGATTGGTAGCCATTTGGATGAGAAGTGTTTCTGACCAGTGTTAGCAAGGGGCCCAAGTGTCCATGTCAAAGATGCTTACTTGGCGGCGACTGCGTAGATGGCATGCGCAAGGTATTGCGGGATCTGGTTGAGTTGTAGCCGTTGGCGTAGAGTTGACTCATCCAGAACGAAAAAGGGTTTGGCATGGAAGCGTGTAAAATACGTGTCAAGGAGGGCCTCGGGCTGGACACTTAATGGCGGTTCGCTGTTTCTTGTTAGACATCTGGACGGACACTCGGAAGGCAGGCGTCTGGAGACGCAGGCAAGCTCACCTAGCCTCTCCGGAGGAATAAAAAGTGGCTTCGTCGCTGCTGTCGCCGCGCGCGGTCTCTGATTGGGAGAAATGCGGATTTTCTCGGATACTTGGATGGGAAGTCGGTGCCCCTGATGACGCTTCGTCTGCGATGTTCGCCGCAGTAGAGTCGGACGAAGGGGTGTCTCCTTCCGCCTGCTCCTTCTTCAACCGTGCCTCGAGTCCGTCTACCCTCTTCAACAGGGCCTCCAGGACATCCGTCTTTGGTCCACGCTTCTTTGGAACAGCATCTGGAAACGGTCAGCAAGGGGGAAACTGACAATCTGTCGGTTTTTGGCAAGATCCCTACCGTAAATACACGGGCACTGAAACAACTGACATGCCTCGCACGCGGGTCTAAGACGGTTGCACTTGATCTATTGGCGGCACGGTTAGCTTTCAACAGGAAAGGATAACAGTTCGCCGCCCATGTCCTCACCTTTCGTTTTCGACATGACTTGCAGTTCATGGATTCGCGTGGCTCGTTGCTCATGCGGCGAGCAGGCAGTCTTTCGATGCTGACCTGCGGCCTGGACATGATGACGGGGTGATTCCCCGCCAAAGACACGGATGTCATGGACCCAGATGGGCCGGGATCGTACCCCGGGTTCGCCATTCCCATCGACATGGCCTCCAGCCAAGATTTGGTGGTCGGATGGACCAGAGAAGCCCCAGTGCCTGTGCCGCCCTCACCCACTTGTCCCATGCATGGCTCCTCCTGCGTCTTGAGCTCTCTGCTTTGGCTCTCCGGGCCGAGATGAATATGTTAAGCTGACCCTGGATGGACAGGCGTGTTCCAGTTGGCGGACGATGGAGGTTGCCGTCAGCTAAGCTCCGCTGGCGATGGTCGGGGGAGACGCGGCGTGTAAAGGTGAATGTCAAGACCAGACCCCTCGGTGTATCCTGGGATGTCCAGAGTATATGTATACAAATGTAGCGTTGGTCTATTTCGTTGCGCTGAGGAAGTGAAGTATGGTGGAACAGAGGATGAAGCCAAGGTGAAGCTCCAAGATATCTTGGTACCAGGTGCGGACCGGCAACTAGACGTGTCGGGGGAGAGTCCAGGGCGGAGAACAAATAATTATTGGCTGAGATGTATACTTGCCTCGCGGGGATGGGCTAAGCGCAAGGGTGGGTGGTGGGCGGAGTTGGAAGCGATGTCGTCCCCGAAGTAGTAAGGATACCGCGTGCGTAAAACAGAACGATGGGTGACAGCTTGCAAAAGACACCGGTGGGCGAGAGTGATGCTGAAGCTGCGAGATAATAAAGGTGCGAATCTTTCTCCTCTCAATAACCGGGGTGCCGGTGACCAAGGGGCTCGAGGGGGGGACGTTCTGGGTTGAGTCTCCACACCTCTGGGGGAGAATACGACCAGACCTCCGCCAGCCGAGTCCAAGAACGAGTCCCTGATGGCCTCTAGTCCCTCTGTCTGGGTGTGCAGCTCCAGGGCGGCAGGATAGAGTACTTGGAAGCGAGTGACATGAATCACTTGCATATCAAAGCCATATTGACCGTGTGAGGAGGTGTCAGGGTATGAGGCTCTGAGGGCAAGGGCAGCGATGGGAGGGGTCGAGGGAAAAAGAAGATACGATCGACCGCTAGGTACGGTGTATGTCGCGGTGCAGCAGGCCGTCGAGAAGAGCACCCCCGTCAGGATGTAGCAGAGGGGGGTGACATGGCGCGTTGGGAGGTGGACAGAGTGGTGGGGATGGGGGAAGAACTGCAGTCTGCAGTCGACCGCATTGCTGTCGACCGTTGAAATGCGGGGAGGGGGCCTCGGGGTGGGGATCTGCAGAGGTAGGATCGTGAGGGTGCCTCCCCCCCCCCCCCCGACGGGAAACAGGTGTCCCGTGGCGGCTGGCCGGCCGTCCGTACCTTACCTGGTACTGTAACGCTGGCTGAAGCGAGATGTCCAGAACAAAGTGTGGCTTCCTGCAAACACGCTACATACCGTCTTCTCGGTAGATGTGCTGTGAGGATGCCATACTCGTCCCTCATATAGGCCTGGTGATGGGGGACACACGCTGGCCGTCCTGGCCATAGGTGCTACCTTAGCTACCGCGACAGGAACGCCATGGAAAAGGAGGTGTCGACAGGAGGGCCAGACGCGGGCTTGGGGGTTTGCAGAGATGCAAAGGGGTTCGGACGGGACGTCGTCGTCTGCACGGGACCGCACAAGAGCCGAGATTGAGCCCGAATCTGTTGCTGGCTAATGGGTGCAGTGGTTCTCAGCCAGCGTGCTGTTGGAAAAACGTCAAAACCCCCCAAGGACCTCGGAAGGGCTTGCGTATGCTGGAACTGGAGCATCTTGCTATAGCCGCAACACCATCTTGGTTGGTTTCCTGGCGTGCCTGGCAGACGGTGAGCAAACAACCTCGGGATGTCTCCATCATGAACACGGCCTCCAGAGCTACCTGAGCATTCGCCTCCGCGTCCAGAGAGGAGAACGTGGATTCTGGCGCAACGTCATGCTGATAGACCCAGCTGTTCAAGGCCAGGGAAAGGATTGTCGAGACGTGCTGGGCGGTGCTACGGTAGCGAGTTGCGGTTTCAGCCGCGCCTGTGTGCTCCACGCCGTCTCGCAGTCTCATCCTCTGTTGGTGGTGATCATAGGCTCCGATCGTAAGATGTGCCGCTTTGGGCATGGCGACCGTTGCGGCGCGGGAGCCCTTCTGGAACAGGGTGCAAAGGCCGATTGCCTGTCCAGCAGCCGGCAATCGGGCGTCCGCGCCCGGGCGCTGAGAGTTGAGACAATGGCCATTGGCGACAGAGACTCCAGAGAGGGAGGCAAGAGAGAGAATTCGGACGTTGGGCCCGGCTGAAGAGCGCAGAGGGGGGCCGCACCATGTGGTTGCCGTTGCCGCGCGAATCACCGATCTGAAGCATGGCATCCCGTCGACGATGGGCGGCGGGATGGCACGGACATCCGAGGTGCAGGAGGTCAATATGCGTTGGATAGAGGGAGGAGGGAGGGTGGTGAGGCAAGCCGAGAGAAGAGAATTTGGGCCAATTTTCCCATTTTTTCCTGTGAAGGCAGGATTTTACCCAGCTCCAAAGCGACGTGGAAGGGGAGAGAGAGTGCTCCGGAGAGTGCCTCCCTTCCGCTCGATCCCAGCATCACGTCAAACGGGCCCGTGCGCTGATATCAGCAGGGATGTATAGACAAGTTGCTGGCGCAGGTACAGCTGGACCAGTGGGTCCAGCAGAAGGTGCGACCCTGTAGAACCAGCCGTTTGCAGCGCAGGGCAGCTGCAACCCCGATCCCCCAGTCCCCCACAAACGGTTTTTTCCAGCGTCCAAGCTCCTCCATGCTTCCACCTCCCGTCCTCTTCCTCCTCCACGTCCTCAGATGATTCCATCCACGCCATGCCATTCCACCACACCTTGGATCCTTGGGTCGGCCATGTCCGTGCCTCTTGACCGTTACCCTACCGGCCACTGGCAAGGGAAATCTCGTCATTACCACCTCTCATCGTCGACGATGAACACATGATTGGATACCCTGGGTGCCTGGATCCCATCCACTATCACGAACCACGCCGTCCACAACCCGTCTCCCACCGGTCGCTGTCCGAACTCGGTGACCTCGGGTCTCTACACAGCAAGAACGCCCGCGCTTGGCATCGCGGAACCAAACAAGCAGAACCAACAACCCACAGTCAAACAGCCGCCCCGATACAGCCTCTACCCCGTTCAAGAACACACGGGTGACGGCACTCTCCCTCTTGTTTATCCACCTTCCCGTCCAGTCCCTCGAACCCTGGCTTCCGGGACTCAACCCAGACTCGCCCCAAGTCAGGTCCTTCTCGACCACGTTTTCCGTACACGACTTACACAGACAGAACAACTGTGCTGGCCACCATCACTGTCACCTCATCCCGTCTCCGGTTTGGGCTAGATGCTGGATAGTCGCGCCCCAGATGGGCCTGCTGGCTGACCGATCATTCCTAATACATCTCTTGCGTCGCGACGACGATATGAACACACAGACAAATTCCGGCACGCAAACAAGCCATATCCCGGCCTCCCCTCCTTTCAGCCCCATTAGCACACCTGGTATGCAGTACCACGGCCAGGCTGCCTCGCTACCCAGCCCCCATCAAGCTTCACGGATATGAACGGCATCTGGGGGATATGAAACTGGGAGCTGGCCCCAATCCCAGACCTCACAACTGCCGCATTGGACCGGCGTGGCCCACCAGCCCAGTGCCGGAATCCACCTTGACCAAAATCGGCGCAACCAGATATCCAGATCTATGCGTGATGTTTCTCTCCTCAGTCCTTGGTAGCATCAAAGACAAGAGATAGACCCCTCTCCTTCCAGCACCGCTCGGACACCTTCGTTATCACCACTGCTACCTCCTCGGCCTCGCACCCACGAGCTCTTCCAAGTTCCCAGAGGGTGAGATGTCCGGATGGAGCCCGAGCCCCGAACACCCACGCGCCAGAATTCCAAACCGGCTGTGAGCTCGCCTGCAGCACCGACACGCCAGAAGGAGCACGGGCACACCGGCTGTGTGACCTGGATGCTTTGTTTTTTCTCCTATTTGCTCGCCCTCTTCGCATCGGGCCGAGACGCCTGTTTTGCGTTGGGCCGCCGCTCTCTGTCCAAGAGACACCCGCCCCGACAGACAGCTTGACAGACATGACAGACACACCTCTGTCCGACTTCCCCAGGTTTAATCTACCCCAGATTACCTGCACACAACGGGTGCGAGCTTGGGCCAGTGGCTCGATGGAGTCCGCCTGCCTGGAGTCTGGTCCGCGGTACGACCGTGTTCGATCGGATCCAATCTCTATACGACGACAAGGCGGGCGCTGGACACTCCTCATCTTCCCTCCCGCCCCTTATCCACAATGGCACATGAGTACTATGGCCCCCATATTGCCCGCATGATGGCCAGTTGCTTGAAGTCATCGCTGCCTCGTATGGCGGCTGGCTGTGGATGCCAGGGTCATGGATGATCCGCCGCCCTAACACGTGGAGCTGGTCCGGGGCCTCGATGTTTCTCCTCGTGGGCTTCACTGCATCTTGCCTGATGGGCCCTGTGGGGGCGCGAGTGCTGGCGGCTGCAAGTTGAGTCCTTCTCCTCATTGCTATCAGGCCAAGGTCCTTCCAGGCCTCCAATTTGGAGTATCCATCTTGATGAACGAGGCAGAAAGGACCGGACTCTGAAGACTTCTACGAGAATGGTGGCATGGAAGGCATGATAAAGGACCTCGTCTTGCTCTGTATCCCAGAGTAGGTAAACAGATCCCGGCGGTCGGCCTGATCGGAGCGTGCCTCGCAGTCAAGTCCATCAACATGACTCGTTTGTACACCGCCAAAGATACCGCCGAAACCTGCTTCACTGCGGACCATGGTCAGCTCCTGAGGGAGGACCGCTAGGTCTCGTAACATCCCCGTGTCGGTGGGAAACAGGAGCTTGCCATGTTTCTCTTGGCAACCTCCATGCCATCCGGAGAGGGGGGGGGACTGACAGTACCACTCTTCTCACCGGTCCGCTTTGCTCAGAGCTGGTAGACCCCGGGGTTGATCGTCCCTCGTATTGTGGTCTACACATTGCTCTGGCCATGAGAGGTGCCCAGTTCTGTCTCGTCTCAGCACACGGGCCATTGCCTCCCAGCTGGACTTGGCCTTGCCTACAAGTGACCACCTTGCCTGTGGTCATCACTTGTTCTGGATCCTGCGAGCAGTACATCCGCTGACGTCCCTAAGGAATGCAGCCAGGCAACTCACGAGAAAAGCATGTCTCAGGAGCCCTTCGGCGTCCAGATTCGTGCGGGGCCAGCGCTGGACGGCGCGAGATGAGCTTGATCACCTAGACGTCCGACGGTAGACGCAGTAGCCCCCCGAAAATGATAGCATGGATGGGCTCTTGCACCATCATGTTCCCCGGGAGTCTACAGACAGGGACAAGGCATTCTCCCGCCACTTGCAGACCCCCAAGGCAGGCACTGTACTGAACGAGGTTTTCAGTGATATCCGGCCACCCCGAGGAGGCGCTTTTCCTTCCCCACGCTCTCTCCTCTGTCCCCCATTCCCGCCCCCTTCTTTTCACACTGCAGCAGCAGCTAGGATGGAAACTGACCACAGTTCAACTCGCCATCACATCACGACCGACGCTCCTAGTGCTCGCTCGACGTTGGAATACTTCAATGGATCGCGGTCCGTCTTGAGCAGCGTCTCGCATATAAGCGCCCCAACTGCTCCAGGACCCAGGGCTTTCTCTCTCCCCAGCCGTCTTCTTTTCCCACTGTAAAATCCGGGAACCTCCCGTCGGCAACGGGTGGCGGGAGTTGGGTTCTACTGTACTTCCATGGGAGAGATACACAGCATCGGACTTGCTCAGCACAGTACTAACATACACACGGAAAAGGCACAAATCTGCTGGCACAGACAAGGCAAGGTATGTATCTAAGGAGGTGTAACAAGCATTGACGGACGCAAGGACAACTCTAAGGTCACCGCCTCTTTCCCTCAAAATGAATCCCTCACACTGATCCCGGACCAGCTCTGGGCGGGCCCCTTCCCCCTCTCACCGCACACGACAGCGATACAGGTTCAGACAGAGAGTGAGGTAGGTATACAGCAGAGCAATACACACGCAGCATACCTACCTTAGGTACCTACCTCTCTTACAACCCTCTCACCCGGCCCTCCCTCAAACATCCCTCCCAGCACGCCGACATCCCACCCCCAGCCAACACCAACATGACGTGCTTCCAAGGCATACTGTGTATGTGACGTCGGAAGAGACATCCGACACAACATGTCTGTGCCTAACAACCTAGGAACGTCACCGCCTCACAAGACACGCACGTGAGAGAGGGCTCAAAAGCCATGCGGCGGAGCATCTGCTTGTTACATCGCAAGCGGATGCTGACGGATGCGATGCGATCGATGCTCTGGTCACATACCGACCGACCCATGGAGACAAGCGAGGGCGGATCAACGCCCGCCGAGCGGGGAGAACATACCACCATGATGGTGGGGTGGGTGTACCTGCAGTATACTCACCTACCTACCTACGGCGTGAGGAGCGGCGTGCCTCGGAAGTTGTGTGCGTGTGCGTGTGCGTGTTGTGACAGAGAGAGACCGAATCCATCGCGCTGCAGCGGGTAAGAGATTTCCCGGTCCACCACCACCGGATACTACTCTCTGTACTGTGTATCTCATACCCCGACCTGTCGGGGTCTGGGCCGGAACCGGAACCGGAACCGGCGATAGAAACAACGAACAAGTCAAGCGCGGGCGTTGTTTGCAAGTCCTCAACGTATCCCGTTTCACAACCTGTACAACGCTCTAGATCGGGCCGCCGCCGCGACGACAATGCCAATGCCAACGACGACGAGCAATACCAAAATGTGTCAATTCCATGCCCAGCAGAGAAAAAAACCCGTCATAGTTCGTCGTCTCATCATTCCCCTGCCTTCCTTCCTTGCACACACAGATCCGTGGTGACAGGTTACACCCCTCCGCATGCCCATCCCCTCCGCATCCATCCCATCCCATCCCCAAACCCCCATCCATCCCATATGCGCACCGCACCGGCTAGACCGCCATCCGAATTTCGCTCGCTCGCTCGCTCGTCTAGACGACAGCCGGCCGGATGCTATAGCCTCCATGGTCGCATCGGCGCCGAAATGCAGCAGCAATTCGGAGAATATACCCAACGCCTCCACCTCCCCTCCCCCCCCCCCCCTCTCCTCCCCGCTCGCGAGCGACATGAAACGCGAGGCTCGCTTCCCGCCTGCCTGTCGTCTGCACCGGAGCCCGGCCCGCATCGCGTCGCCGCCGGGACTCGAGCGCCCGCGCCCCCTCTTTGTCCATGTCGGCACTTTCTGTCGAGGGTCTCGTGGCGCGGATGGGGCGTGGTCTAAATCCGGCGGCGGCGGTGTCGTCTGTCGAGGCGAGGGGGGCGAGGGACAAAGTTTTCCCGGTGTCGGTGTCGGTGTCGCTGTTGGCGAAAGAAGGCCCGATGGCGATAGTCGTCCGTCGTCGAGATTGCTTCTCTCTCTCTCAAACACTCTCTCCAAAAACCCCGACAGGCTACGGTAGGCACGCTCAAAACAACGCCCGCCCACTCGCCAGCCTGACAAAGCTATACGGCACATTCTGCCCCACCAACAACCTCAGCGTCTCGACCGTCGTAAACGCCGTGACATCCGCGGCCCCGTACGCCGCGAACCCGCTCTGCTCGGCAATCGGCCCAGGGTCGCCCCTGCGCTTCGCCGCGCCGTCGGCCAGGTCGAGAAAGACCTTGCGCGTGCCGGCGCCGGCGCCGCCCTTGGACCCGAACACGCGGACGAGCATGGCGACGAGGTTGCTCTTCTCGGGGCCGAGGGCGCTGACGACGACAAAGGGCGCCGCGACGGCCTGCGCGCGCTGCAGGCTCTCGAGGCTGTTGAAGGGCTCGATGACCAGGTCCTTGGAGAAGGCGGGCGGGGCGCGGAAGCCGACCGTGTAGACCTTGCCGACCTTGAGGGCCTTGAGGGCGAAGAGGGCGGTGGCGGCGTCGTCCGAGGACGAGGCGAGGACGACGGCGGCGCGGCCGAAGTAGGCCGAGGGCGCGAGGTCGCGGGTGAGGGTGCTGAGGATGCCCTTCCACGAGGCGTTGTCGAGGACGAGGGAGGTGTTGGAGGGGAGGCCGGGTTGGGTGGTTGGGTAGGGGGTGCCGTTCGGGTGGCGCGGGGGGCTGGATGGGATGGAGGCCGGGGCGGATGAGGAGGAGCCGGAGGAGTTTTGTCGGACTACGATGGTGTCTACCATGCCGATGAGCCGGGCGGCTTCGCTGAGGATGGGTCCGGCTCCGTCGTTCAGGGAGGAGAAGAAGCCGTTTCCTGCGGTGAGGCTGGAGACCGGGACGGCTGGGTTGAGGTAGGCGCCGCCAAAGTTCCGCTGGTCGCACCACCTTTCCAGGCAGTTTGACCCCTTTGCTTGCCGCTCGACGACGGCAAAGTGGTGCGGGAGACCCAGCTCGTTGAAGCACTTTTCGTAAAAGGGCGCCTGCGTCATGGGGACGCGGGTGGAGAGACTGCTGATGCCGTAAATGTCCTTCTTGGGTAGCTGCCCCAGCAACGCCAATGCCTGGTTGATCTCGGCGGCGCTCATCTGCCCGGGGGCGGCGATGGTGGGGAGGAGTGGGTGGGTGATGGGGGTGAAGACTTTGTTTTGTGTCCGTGAAAACTGGCCGGCCTCTCCCATGTTGACTGCGGATAGGAGAGGGGCGTCGGGATACTCGGCCCTGACCCGGGACCTAAAGTACTCGAGCTCAAAGTTCTCGTTGTGGTCGTTGCCAAAGGCAATCATCTTGATAATGTCGGCGTAGCATCGAGACTCCTGGAATATCGACATGGCCCTCTCCGATGCCCACTTGAACGTCCCGGAAAAGTCGTGAAAGGCCGACATGACGCGGCTGTGGCCTCTTTGCTCGTACAGCTTTCTCCTCATCGACTCTGGGAGCCAGAGCTCAACGTCAATGTACTCCACGCCCCACTGAATCGCCCGGTAGAGGTACTCGTAGAACAGCTCGGGGTTGTCCATGGGGAACTTTCCGTTCTCTTTCGTACACCTCGTCGTAAGGATGATGGGCAACTCGGTCCTTTGTCGAAGCAACATGACTTGTTCCCCCACATAGCTTAGGCTGGGCACCGCGGCGAAGGTGTCGTTGCCCAGGGGTTCCTTGAGAAGATCGACTCTGATTTCGACCGCATCGGCCCCGACGGTGAGAATGTCAATGTTGGGGAGCGCCGCCCGCACGTCGGGAAAGGTCGTCGAGATGATGTAGGTCCGTGGCTTGGCCATTAGCGTCTCGTGGTGATTCAGCTGACCGAGGATATGGGAGATGAAGCGGGCCAGGTCTCGTCGAAAGAAAGGCGCCTCGGTGTAGAGAAACTCGTAGTCGCACTGCGCCGAGAGTTGGATATCTGGTGGCATACCCAGGCCAGTGCAGTGGGCGTTGATGGCGATGACCGACTTCTTATCTCGTGCGAATACGTCCGTCTTTGCGTCGGCCGCCGTGATGCCAACCACCAAGTCCCGATCGTCCCCTGTAACATCCTTGAACCCTCCCCCGAGTCGATATGGTTTCCCGAGGACATCGGCAAAGACCCCAACCACATTCTCCTGACCAGCACCGTACACGATGACCACGATCCTCGTGTCTCCTCTCCTTGGACGGCTGCCAAACATGGCGTCTGAGGCCAGTGGCTGCTTGGCCGCACCAAGATCCACGGCCAGGGAGTGGGGGGGGCCGTTGAGGCTTTGTGGTCGAGCATGCGCCGACATCGGCTCCGGTTGCTGTACCGCCGCCATGATGCTATTCCTCCACCCTCTGAATCCGATAAGCAGGTCTCGGCCGAAGGATTGGGTTCGAATTGTTGAAAATCCACGAGATCTAGAAGCCCCGCGGCTTCAGGAGAAAGTCGTCCCGCCCTTCAAGGGGGTCGTTCTGCCAACCCTTACCGACAAGAGGTAAAGTTCCGCCTATTACACCCCAGGCGCATTGCGTTTTGTGCCGTCGAGAGGAAGATCGGGGTTGCCAGGAAGGGGCTATCGTCGAGACGTAGCGGTCTTTGGAAATAGGGATATCGTTGCTCCAGAAGCGACAGCTTTCGTTTATTGCAGGATGACGTTAAAGGGCCTTGATAGGCTGGAGGCACCCGGGTCCAGGTATACCTGACGTCCGCTTGGGGGAGAAAGGGGCGTTCGGGGATTGTTGAAGATGGTGGAAGTTGAACTGGGAGCCGGGAGGTATCAAGTGCCCGGGGTGAAATAAACAACTGGCAGTGGGCCGTCTGAAGAATGAAATAAAAAGACGGCTGTTCGAGCGTGTGTTCCGTCCAGCGGCTATGCTATCGGGTGACGGGGGATCTGGTCGGGCGAGTGTTGGTGAGGGAGGACTACCGGCAGGCTGTTGCGAGACGAGGACAGAGATGGGACGAGTGGATGTTGGTGCCAGACGGGATCATATCAGGGGCCGATGTACCTGACGAAGCTCGAGGGAGTATAGGAGGCCCAGTGACAAGGAGATGGCGACAGTGAGAGCAGGAAGAGAGGTAGATAGGGTATATTTGCGCGGTCACAGGCGCCAAGATGGCTGCCGAGCGAGTGGGACCGACCGTTTTGCGCACCGTCGCGGCGTCCAAACGTGCGGGACGTCGACGCACGACAAGACGGGGCCGTGGGGTTGATGGTCCGGGTGGTGGGCGGCGAGATGAGGGTGCCAGGTGCCGTGGCTGCGTGGGTAGCAGTGTGGCTACCTAGTTTCCTGATGTCCTGTGTACTACACAGGGGAATCGAGACAGCTCGATGTCGGGATAGGTAGATGAGCTCGGTAGGGTCCTGTTGATGAAGGGGAGAAAGACCCAAGGGGTTCTCAGAGGGGGTGCTTGATGGGTGGCCGATCTCGTCGTCAGCCGCGAGACGGCTCGCTCGTCATGTCGCTCGGTGGAGGAATTTGGAGTGTGGTGTGGTGTGAGAGCGTCCAGAGCCGGGCAGAGTTGGAGAATGAGGAGAAGCCGCAGCGGTTCGCCAACGACAACGGCCAATACGGGACTCCCGGGGAGATGGGGGGCTCGGGAGGTTCATCCCATGCCCCGATGATCCCACGATCAAGAGTCCCTTGTTGTACTCACGTCGTCTGCAGGAGGGCATTGCCACCGTCCACGTCTCTTCTCCATGGCATCCCCCAAACACGCCGATGGCCACGCCAGCAGACCGTCGTTGAGCCTCACAAATTTGGAATTCCCAGTACCGAGAGACTGAGGATGACGAAGAGGCTAAATCGAGGGCGATCTATTCATGGGCACAGGGCATTGGCCGTGGTCGAGTCCCGGTTGCTCGAGCTGAGGGACTGGAGAGGAGGACAAGGAGAATTAGTGTGGGAGAGTTCGCAAGGAGTTCCTATCGGAGAAATCATTTCTGCAGAGGGCTGCAGCATCCCTGAGGGGATCACTCATGGGCGTTTGCTGTGCTGCGGTGTAGGGAGGTCGGTCGGTCGAGGTCGGTGATGTCGGCCGGGAGTGTTCCGCCCCGCGGGAGCATCGGTTGAAAGAAAGGCCACCAAAAAAAAAAGGATGGGCTGCCCCGCAGTTGACCACAGACCTTCCCCCCCCGTCCCCCCTGGAGGGAGCACAGCACAGCAGTGGACGGCCCTGTGGCTGGCCATTTCTCCACGGCCATGGAGAAATGTTCAGGCCAAAGTCCGCCAATCGCCGGGGCGCATCCCGCTCTCAACACCAGACGGGGAAAAGAGCGTCCAGCAGAGAGGTGATGCCTGGAGGGATTGATGGAAATTGGAATCAATTCTGGTCGACGTGGAGCCAGAGGGACGACGATGCTACCACGCGGAATAACTATTCCCTATTCCCATCCTCGACAGTCCTGGTCCCGACTGTCAAGGGCGACTCTGGGCGACGGCCATGAGCTGGGGGCCCATCGAGCAAACGGGACGTGGCAGCGAGCCATCATGGACATTGCCGTCGACCGTTTCCAGAGTGGCATTACCGCGCCGGTGGCACCGTTTGCCCTGGTCTCGTCGTCCATCGTCCATCGTGCCCCTCCAGGCGGCCTTCAGGCTAAATCCGCAGAACGTCTGGTCGAAGGAAAATGCTTGTCGAGCAGGCGGCCAAATGCTACCGCTTGAATGGCACGCAACGCTGAAGACGTCGAGATCTGGCCGGGTAATGCCCATGATAAATTGCCCGCGTGGGCGGCCAGCTTGCTAAGTACAAGGTGCAACCGTAACGTGCTAAATCTCCGAGAAGAGAGGACGGCATTTTATCCGTGGCCCATTTGCTGCGCAGGGAAAAGGGAAAAGAGACGGTTATCTCCAGAAGACCGAGCCTCCTCCTCGGTAGTCGTCGTGATCATATCAGAGACCGTCCCCTCCCGCGTGTCGTCTGTCTGTCAACACAGCTCGCCTGCGCCTGGTCGTCCCGTCTCGACTCTCAGCATCGGCTATCGAAGACGCCATCAAAGAGAACCCCCACCCCTATCCCGGTTGTCAGCACCAGATCCCGGGGTACGGGTTCCCGCCTGGCCCTGGAGAAGTTGAGATTGGAGGAAGATCCTGTGCCTTGGAGCTCCGACGCAATAATGCTGCTTCGCCTAGAGAGTCCCAGTCGTAGATAAACTCGCTCCCGTACCTGTTCAATATCCATACTCGGTCGGGGAATCTAATCGTGGCTGCTTTTTACTACCACGCCCGGGCCAGACCCTGTTCGATCTCTTCAAAGATGCGCACCCCTTTCAGGCCGAGGCCCGTCCCGACGCCGACCACCGCGGCTCCAACCGCCCGCATTCGCTGATATCCGGCCACGTCGAGAACTCCGCCGATGCCGATGATGGAGATATGACCGAGAGAGTCGCTCCGTTCGTCGAGCATCCTTCGCAAGGTCGACACGTTGCCGAGAGCAAGAGGATCTGGGTATTTCCTTGTAAGCAGCTTCCCCCTACTAGCAGTTTACAGCAGAACTCACGCAACGGAGCTCCAGCCATGCCACCTATGCCTGTACCAGGCAGTGCCGGAATCGGGGCAGAGGTGCCACCGGGGCCAGAGCCAGGCGTCAAATCCACCACCAGACAGGACCCAAGGGTGTTGGTTGCCGTGATGAAACTGACAGGCGACACACCATCAGGAGATTGGCTTGCCGAATCTTCGAGGGCGCCGATGAGTGCTTCATATTCTGACGAGTGCGTGTAAGGGGGAGTTTTCAGTCCGAACGGGATCCGAGGAAACCTCTCATGTTCATTGATGCATGCTTGTATCGCCTCTAAATATCGAACGATAGCATCCTTGGAGTACGCCGGCGGGGGTTGGTTTGGGATGTTGGGGCACGAGAGGTTGACCTCCATGGCCAAGGGGAACTTGACGGATAGCTGAGTGACCGCGATCATCCGGTAGGACAGTGAAACCTGCTCCGGTGTGCCCGTGACTGAGACGATGAACCCTTTGGAAGAGTTCCGCGATTGCCCGTCCGAGATGATTCGGATGAAGTCAAGGTACATGGAAAGGTTAATGGGGCTGTATCCGAGGGAGTTGAGGCTCGCGTTCTGCGTTCCATCCGAGGTAGCCGATGACTCGTGGCTACCAGTGTCGAAGAACTGGTAGACGTGCTTCTCCGGGTCGTGATCGAATCCATTTACGAGAGACGTCCTGGTGGTGACTGCGCCGATCGACGGGCAGTCATAGAGGGCCCACAAGTCTTCGAGTGTCGTGGCCCAGGGGTTGGAGGAATTGATCAGGGGCGGGTGGATCTTCAGCGGCGGCGGGAGGGGAGGCATTGCGGCTGAATGTTCCTACTTCCGCCTCTTGGTGTCGAAGGTGAATCAGATGATTCGGGTGAAGACAAGGAGATCACAAACAAACAAGCCCAAACGGATGGTGGGGGTGGGAGTGGGAGATGGACGAGGTGAACTCGGATAAGATAAGAGCTCGAGCCCCGCTTGATTTTGTCCTGCTCCATGGCTCCAAACGACATGTCCATATATGCCAAGCCTGTTGAGGTCGGAAATCAGCTCAGAAAAGGTCGTCGATGGCCTTGTCAGCGTCTTTCTTGATCAAGTCCACCATTCCCTACAAAGTCAGCATGATAACGATGGATTTGTGAGGAGGAGATGCTCACCTTGGGCATGATGGGCATCCCGTCTTCCGACTTGACATATCGAAAGGGCATCTGGGTGCTCTCGTGCTCGTTGAACTTGAGCTCGGGGAAGTCCACATATGGGACGTCTTGCAGGGGGGCTGGTATATTGTTAGCAGAATTCATAACTGTACGCTGGTAGACACCCTACTTTTGCCCTCGACGACCAGCCTCGTGACGCGGGCAGCAGTGTCTGTCGTCATCTGCTTGGGTCCAAGCCGGCGACCCTCGAATCCCTTTTTGCGCAGCTCCGAAGTCCTGTCTGAGGCTATCGTCAGTCTACCGGCCCATACACTGGCCGAATATCCCAATTCCTACCTCGTGGGGGATCGTCTCCTATTTTTCCGTCAGCTCATGTTCTGATATCAGGGCCGGCTCTCATCTCAGCATACCCAAGATTCCACCAAACAGAAATACATCAAAATTGTCCCCGTCTTCCGGGGCGAGGTCCTTGGCCGCGGCGGGATCCAAAAGGCACACCCGGGACCTGTCCTGGGAATAGATGTCCTCAACGCCCCTTGTCTCGGCCGTGAAAGCCGGGATGGCACTCAGCGGGGCGGGGACCTTGAATGCCGGGGGCAGCGACGAGAGAACAAACTTGGACCCGACATCCTGGCACTCGGTCGCGATGGCGATGTATTCCAGCTCCGACCACGGACCCAACTCCTCATCCAGGTGCTCGACGATGTATGTCTTTCCGCCGGTTGAAGCCATGATCTTGGGGCCGCAAGGTGCCGATCTCAAAGCCGATTTTGGTGTGAGGGAGGGGTAATATTTTGCCCGGGTATGTCAAATCAAGTCAAAAATATGGACGCTGATATCTTTCTGGCTCAGTGTGATTCTTGTCGGTTGAAGTGGTTGATGAACTTTGCATTGATTGGGTTTCGTCAGTGTGTGGAGCCCCGGAGCCCTGCCAAAGCGCCAAGCCCTGGTTTCCATCTGCCAAGCCTTGTATCGACTTTTCAAAATGCTGTCTTGACAATTCAACGACTTTCATCTTCAACCACAATTCCGGGTCCCAAAATCTCATCTGTCCGCGTTGGTAACCCAAGGTATACAATGTACAGTCACACAATGCTCCAAACTACCTGACCCTCACGTGGAATCGTGGAAGTCCCTGAAATGCTACCTCAAGAGAGAGCGTACGTAATGGCCGTCGCCATGTGTAACAGATATTGGCTTGGAAACGGCAGGCCATCTCGAGAGAGTCTATTCAGGCCTTCATCCGGTAATCGGTTCTTTGAGAAAGAACGGCCACAACCGACAAGAATCCCCAGCACGCTGTTCGCTTTCAGTGTTTGCCTGCCACCACTTTCATTGTGCTGCCCGGACTCAAGTCAAGAGTGAAATCGAGGTTGTAGGTGGCTCTGTTCTGGTCCAGGTTGGTTCCGGATGGATCCCGGGCTTCGTTTAAGGAGGTGCAGCGTGCCGTAGCGCATCTCTCGGGGCTTTCACACCCCTACGGCATACGCGGCACGGCCCACTCAGGTGCCCAGCCCGAACATTGGGGGTTCCGTCGAGGCCAGATCTGTCAAACCCCTTTTTGGCCCGCGTCTTTCCATTTTGCCTCGCAGCCTCATTCACTGTTCAACATACCCACCTCGTCGACTCCCTCCCCAATGACTGTGGTTGGCGCCAACGGGTAGCCAGCGCGCAGAGGATAGGAAACCATCGCGACACGAAAAAAGTCGATCCCTCCCAGCTGCCGACTGCTGGCCCTCGCTCACCCCATCTCGACGCAGCCATGGCTGTCGGTCGGTCATCGCGGCGCTGGAAACAGCTGCCCGTCCTCGTCGCCGCCCTCGCCCTCTCGTGGACAGCCCCGGCCCTCGCCGCCACCAAGGCCGCCGGCGACTACTTTGTCCACTCCCTCCCCGGGGCACCCCCGGGTCCCCTGCTGAAGATGCATGCCGGGTGAGTCTCGTCCCTTCACCATTGCGCGCGGCGCGCTGGACGGAACCGAGCTGACAGTATCGTCGCATAGCCACATCGAAGTCACCCCCGAATCACACGGAAACCTCTTCTTCTGGCACTTTCAGAACAAGCACATCGCCAACAAGCAGCGGACCGTCATCTGGCTCAATGGCGGCCCCGGCTGCAGTTCCGAGGACGGCGCCCTCATGGAGATTGGCCCCTACCGACTCAAGGACGACAAGACGCTCGTCTACAACGACGGCTCCTGGAACGAGTTCGCCAACATCATGTTTGTCGACAACCCAGTCGGCACCGGCTTCAGCTACGTCGACACGAATGCCTACGTCCACGAGCTCGAGGAGATGGCCCGCCAGTTTGTCATTTTCCTCGAAAAGTGGTTCGCCCTGTTCCCAGAATACGAGCACGACGACGTAAGTACTCCCCATCACCCTACTGCTCCCATCTAACCCACCACCAGCTCTACCTCTCGGGAGAGTCGTACGCCGGCCAGCACATCCCCTACATCGCCAAGGCGATCCTGGAACGCAACAAGAACGCCCCCGCCGATCGCAAGTGGGCGCTGTCTGGCCTCTTGATCGGCAACGGCTGGATCTCCCCCAAGGAGCAGTACGAAGCCTACCTCCAATTCGCCTACTCCCGCAAGATGATCGAAAAGGGCAGCGACACGGCCAACAAGCTCGACGTCCAGCACCGCATCTGCCAGAAAGACCTCGCCATCAACGAAGTCGACACCAACTCGTGCGAGGCCGTCCTCCAGGACCTCCTCAAGCTCACGGCCACCCCCGGCCCCAACGGCAAGCTCCAGTGCTACAACATGTACGACATCCGCCTCAAGGACGAGTACTCCTCCTGCGGCATGAACTGGCCCCCGGACCTCACCTCCGTCACCCCCTACCTCCGGCGCAAGGACGTGGTCGAAGCCCTGCACATCGACGCGGCCAAGTCGACCGGCTGGACCGAGTGCGACGGCAGCGTCGGCGCCGCCTTCCGGCAGACCAAGTCGAAGCCCTCGATCCAGATCCTCCCCGACATCCTCAAGCAGGTGCCCGTCGTCCTCTTCTCAGGCGCCGAGGACCTCATCTGCAACCACCTCGGCACCGAGGCCCTCATCAGCAACATGGCCTGGAACGGCGGCCGCGGCTTCGAGCTGTCGCCCGGCACCTGGGCCCCCCGCCGCGACTGGACGTTCGAGGGCGAGCCCGCCGGCTTCTGGCAGGAGGCGCGAAACCTCACGTACGTCCTCTTCTTCAACGCCAGCCACATGGTGCCCTTCGACTACCCCCGCCGCACGCGCGACATGCTGGACCGCTTCATGGGCGTCGACATCAGCAGCATTGGCGGCAAGCCCACGGATAGTCGGCTGGACGGGGAAAAGGGGCGCGAGACCACCGTCGGCGGCGCCGCGGGCAACGGCACGGCGGAGCAGCAGGCTGAAAAGGCCAAGCTCGATGCCGCCAAGTGGGAGGCGTACCGCAAGTCGGGCGAGATTGTGCTGGTGATTGTGGCGGTCGCGGCGGTGGCGTGGGGGTACTATGTGTGGCGCGACCGGAGGAAGAGGAGGGACTATCAGGCCCTGGCGGGGGCGGAGAACGGGCGCGCCGACACGGGGCTGGGCGCGGCGCGGAGGGGGGGCGCGGGGGGCGGCGGGCTGGAGGGGTATCGGAGTAAGCGGTCGGGTCGGGATGTGGAGACGGGGGGCTTTGAGGATGAGCGCGAGCTGGATGAGTTCCATGTGGATACGCCGGTGGAGGGGGAGAGGTATTCGCTGGGAGGGGCGAGCGATGACGAGGAGGACCAGGGGAAGGGGAAGGAGAAGGCGAGGATATGAAGCAGCGGGTTGGGCATTGGTATGAAGACGGGGGCGGGGTCTCGCATATACATACTACAGATACAGCTGGCCGGGTGAGGTCGGCGGTTGTTTGAGGATGGCGCATGGAGAAATTGCAAGCATGATTATGTTTTTTTGATATGGATATCGCGGTCGGCCTGCACGGGATACAGCAAAACAAATACAAGCTATACCCCCCCCCCATCTTGACCCTCACCCCCCCTCCTCCTCCTCCTCCCTCGGTTTCCACCCCGTCCCCGCCTGCAACACCACCACAACCCCCACCACCCCCACCACCACCCCAAACAACCCCCCAATCGCCTCCCGGTACGCCCCCACCGCCACCCCCCTCTCCGCCTCACTCAACACCCCCGCCTCCCACACCTTGGCCGGGCTCCCCACCAGCACACTCACCAACCACGCCCTCTCCCCCGTGAACCCCTCCTCCAACCCCCGCCTCACCAGCCGCCCGAACAACCCCCCGCCCCCCGCCGCCCCGAAACTCCCCGCGAACCCCCGGAACGTCGACAGCAGCCCGGTGACGAGGAAGCCGTCCGCCTCTGGGGCGCGGCCGAGCACGTGTGCCAGGGAGTAGTTGAGGGCGGCGCCGGTGCTGAGGCCGTTGAGGAAGGCGGAGGCGAGGAAGGAGGGGAGGGAGGCGGACAGGGAGGCGCGGGCGAGGAGGAGGAAGGAGAAGCCGAATGTGCAGAGGGAGAGGAGGGTGGGGGTCCAGTGGGTGGTGGTGGGGCGGGGGTGGCGGTGCATGAGGAGGCCGGCGGTGATGCCGCCTAGGGCGAAGCCGATGTTGGTGGGGAGGAGGACGGAGCCGGCGGCGGCCGGGGAGAGGTTC